>JAVLUZ010000151.1:0-345000 GCA_036768485.1 Mermis nigrescens | reverse complement strand
TTTTCGAAGAAATGTTGTGCTAAAATCGATTTCAAACAAAAGTAGACAACGTAAAACACTGAAAAAACGCCAGTCCGCACGTGAAGGTCCTAAATTATTTGTCAATAAAAAAGTCTGCAAAATCTACTTAAAAATGGTAAAAATATGAAAATATTTCATTAACTATTCTGTATTTTTTATCTTTGGAAACCTATAAATTGAAAGACTTCGGAGACCGTCTTTGCATTTGAACAAAGGGACCTTGTATAAAAACACTGGACAGAGGCATGCAATCGGTGCAGGTATCAGGGCGTAATATCCGCTGCTACTGCGGCTGGCATTCAAGACTGAAGTCAAACATTGATTTAAAATAATTTCTACATTTCTTATCTTTAGAAATGTGTCAAATTGAGCTTCATAAAAACGCCCACTTTGCGCCAGATATAAATGCTGCTTAGCTTATATTTGTAAACCTGCAAAAGTGAGCATAAAAGAATAAATACATCGAAAATTTCCAGCGCTTCGCGCCGGATATAATTTCTATTGCATACATTCAGAAAGCTGCAAAATTCAGCTCATAAGGATAAAAACATCGGAAATTTACGGCGCTTCGCGCAAACTATAATTACTGTATTGCTGTTTAGAAAGTTGCAAAATTTAGGTAAAAGGATAGAACTCTCAAAAATTTTCGGCGATTCGCGCCAGGCATAATTACTGGATTGTTCATATCCAGAAACCTGCAAATTTGAGTTAAAAAAGATAAAAATGTGGAAATGTTTTGGCGCTTCGCGCCAGATATAATTTAAGCGCTCTCTCTATTAGGAAAGCTTCAAAATTCAGCTTATGGAGATCAGAAAGTCAAGAATTTTTCGCCAGTTTTATAATACGCCCGTTTTTGCACTGTTTGTCTTCAAAGGCTGCAAAATTGAGTTTAAAAGAGTAAAAATGCTAAAACATTCCTCGAATCAAAAATTTTAGATTTTTTCGAATATTTTCATTTGCCATTATATGGAGCTTGTCGACAGACGTTTAGTCGAATATATTTTTGTACTAGTTTAAAGTTTTACAGCTGGCGCAAAATTTCAGAGGACAACTACATGCCTCAAAATTAAGTCGAAGGTGATGAAAATGCCATAATTTTCTATTAATAATGCCGACGTTACTAATTTATTCATAAGTCTGTTTCGATAAATTCCTATAATTGAGCTGAAATGGGAAATTATCGACATTTCTGCTAGATTCAATATTCTTATTTCCCGTTTCGCATGAAAGAAGCAGTTACAAACCTAAGCGAAGTTTAAGGATGATTAAGGCTGCAAATTGTGTGGCGAGAACGGTAATAAGCTTCGGTACTGCTTGTATACTCGTATCTCTGAAAAGCGATCATATTGAGCTTAAGATGATAGAAGGTCAAGATTATTTGGCGCCTCGTGCCAGATGTAATGTTTGATGTTTTAAAAAATAAAAAGGCCAAAATTTTCACGCTTTATTTGACAGATATAATAAATTATTTCATCGTTTATTTGTAAAAAGGCTGCTTAATTGGACTTATGTAAAGTATAGGGTAGAAATTTTCCATAATAAGGTAAATTTTTTGCGTTGTCTTGTTTTTTTAAAATCTGCGAAATTGAGCTGAGGATGATAAAACGGCCTAAAAAAATTTCCAGAGGTGAACAACACTCTAAAAACTATAGTTGTAAACAATTAGTGTACTGACTGATGATGCTAAATGCGAGTAAATTAAGACGGATAAAACAAACGCAAATGATGCATGCAGACATGCAGAACGTTTCGGAAAAGTTATGAGGTAACATATTCCAAAACAACCCTTTTTCGAACCAGCAACCAACCACAATTTTTGGCCGCCGGTATCACCTGGAAGACCGGCCTTTGTCCAGGTATGATTATAGTATATATGTAATTTATAATGATTAATTTATGTAAATTATTTATTATGTTTATCATGATATTTTTATTATTAATTCATTATTTAAACTTTTAAGTTATTAATTTATTTATTTTACGTTTATTTATTTTTTATTTACATTTTTTATGCCAGAGTTTCCAACTTTTCAGGTACGGTCATCATCTCAGTTTCAATTCGTACTTTATTTGTCAAGATCCGCTAATTACAAAGAGCCTCTTTGACAGACTGAGATACAATGGCTTGGATTCAAAGTCCAAAAAGGTATATCGTAGCTAACATTACAGAAGTGGCTATGTATATCCATTTTTGGCCAAAATTAAGTTAAAGTCTTATGAACAAATTGAAGACAAAGCGAATGCAAAAACGATCAGTTTTATAACTTCAATATTGATTGATGTCATACATGTAACGGCTCGAAATTTGGGGGAGGGTCCTGGCCGTTTTTAGAGGGGGTTTAAATGGTTTTTTTTGTTCCAATTTTGGCAAAAAATGCCTAAAAACGGCCAAAAAATTTGATTTTTTTCCAAAAATCGGAGGGGGTCGAAAAATTTGCTGGCTTCGGGGGGGGGATGGGTCGACGTCCGACTTTGGGTGTGGGATCCCTCCATCCCTCCTGTTACATGCATGGATGAGATACTGATACTTAAGATTGAAAGATTACACTCACAAAGGATGCGCGCAAATCAACTTTAAAGTCGTTTTTCTCAAAAGTCAAAAAGTGGATTTAGCCACTTCTGTCATAGTAGCTACGATGTACAGCATAGGTGGGAGGCACTAGAGTTCTGGGGGTGTAAAAGTTTTTTTAAAGGTCAAAAAATGGTCATAAAATTGGTGGTATGGCGGAAAAACACCATTTTTCAACGTTTCTCATCGAGCGCTATCCATAAGTATCAAGAAATTGCGGAAAAATAACAAAAAATTTCAAAAATCGAATTCTGGGGGGGGTTATTCCGGTTTTTTAGGGGGGTGTCTTGGTTTCTCGGGCCTGACCACGCTTAGGTGTGTATACAAGTATAAGACGTTTTATTCGTACATTTTTGCGTAAAGTTCGTCAAAACTAATATTCCCCTTTAATTAGCGAATTAAATAATTATGTAATTGATAGTTTAATAATTTAAGTAATAATTTTTATTTAATTAATTTATTAATAATCTTAATTAGTGTTGAAAGGACACATGCGATCAAGATTTTTACATTGTTTGCCTGAAAGCTGAAAAATGTGACCTGAGAAATTTTATTAAATGGGAAATCAGCAAATTTGAATGTCATTACTTACCCTTCCCTCATAATTTACAGGAATAGTGTAATTTTTATAATTTTCGCTGTAAATTGCATTAAAACGCCTTTAAGTTCTTCGCGCTGCATCAAATTGTTTTACGATAATTTCTCCGTCGATTTACAATAAGCGGAAAGCACTTTTTCAACAGGTGCATTTTGTTTAAAATTTATTTTATCCATTTTGTATACGGTGTAGAAAATTTTGACTTATTTTGCAGCCCTACATTTATGTAGTAGTCTTGCAATATTATCTAAGACGAAAGGTTATTTTAAAAAACAAATTTAGTTCAATTTGAGTCTTGTCTAGAAAATTCAAAAAAATTTGGTCAGTCCGTGACGAGACCCTGAATCACGCATTCGCGAAAATGCCAACAATTTTTAAAAATTTCGAAGAGGCTAGAGACCACACATGGGCGTGGGGTTCGGCGGTATGCACCTCCCATAATCCAAAATATGTATCTCACCACCCAAAAATCAAGTTTTGAAATTTTTTTATTTTTTTCGCAATTTTTTGATGCCATTGGATAGTGCTCGCTGAGAAACGTTGAAAAAATGGTGTTTTTTAGCCATACCACCATTTTTAGGGCCATTTTTGACCTTCGAAAAAATCTTGACACCCCCCCCCACCTCAGAATTTTGGTGCTTCCCACCTATGCTGGAGACCGATGAAATTTCGGATCTGATTTTCGGTTTTTTGGCCATTTTTGCGTCGCTTTCTTACAATTTTTCATAACACGTTACTATTAAAAATTTGAAGTATTTCCCTTCAAAAAGACCTTGTTTATTTAAAATGAAAGATAATTTTTTTACGAACGAATAAAGATGGATCAAAGTCCTACTCTGCGTGCGAAGTATAAGCTATTATTTGTCATTTGAAATTTAAATAAGTACAGTCGGACTCGTATAATGCGCGTTCCCTCAGGGACCATGGCATACGTACGTATAAGAGGGGGTGGGGATACTCCCAAAATCGGACGTCCTCCAAATTTCCATAAGCCAGAAAATTTTTGACCCCCCTCCTTCTCGATTTTTGAAAAAATCTAATTTTTTTGGCCGTTAAAAATGGCCGGGGCCCCCTTAATTTTAACCTGTACATGTTTGGACCATGGCCAAAGGTGCGCATTATCCGAGTGTGTGTGTGCATTAACCGGAGTGTGAAATGTTCACTTTAATTGAAAATAGATCTATTATCGTTTTATAATAGTATTGACAGAAAGAAAATAATGACGACAAATACCGTACCCATGTCTTTACCTATAGAAAAAAATGATGCAGTAATAAAAAGTCGCCAGAAAAATTTTCACCCCTCCCAAAATTTTATTCACAACCCCAGAATTGGCGACTTTTTTGAAGTTACCGAAAATTTGCTAAAAACTTGTAGAAAAGATGCTTTTTTAAGCGTTTTTAGCTATCTATTTGCTCAAAAGTGGCAAATTTTCGGCGCTTCGCGCCATTATGCTCATGTTTTGACTATTTTTTGTTGAATTTGTTCCGACTTTTTTGATTTTTTTCGAAATTTTCTCTACGTTTTTATGCTCTAGAAAGATAGAGCATCGTCAGAAACGCTGAAAAACGATGTTTTTGACGCGTACCTGCCGTTTTCGGACCCGAAAAAGGCACTTCACAATTCCCCCCCTCCCCCCAAGAATTCCCATGCTATGCGTGTATTGCAATGAATATTACTAATCCCCCTGTGCATTATCCGAGGCGTGCACTAAGCGTGTGCACATACACGCTGATTTACATATACGCTGCGGTCATGTAGTCGTGCGCATTACGCATTATCCGAGTTTGCATTGAGCGAGGTGTCTTTTCCACCATACATATAACGGCTCAAAATTAGGGGCTCCAGCCATACATGCACAGCATGGGAATTCTGGGGCGGTGAAAACCTAAAGTGCCTTTTTTGGGCCCAAAAATGGCCGGTACGCGTTAAAAAACATCGTTTTTGGCGTTTCTGACGATACTCTATCCTTCTAGAGAATAAAATCATGAAAGAAATTCGAAAAAAAGTCGAATAAATTGACTAATATATCGCTTAAAAACATGAATATATGGCGCGGAGCGCCGAAAATTTGGCGATTTTGAGCAAATAGATAGCCAAAAACCCTTAAAAGACACTTTTTCTACCAATTTTCAGGTAAGTTTAGGAAACTTTTGAAAAATCGCCAGTTCTGGGGGGCTGAAAAAATTTTTTGCGGGGGTGAAAAATGATTCTGCGTTGGGGGTGAAACCCCCAAACCCACCCCAAGATCATGTACGGCTCCAGCCATTCTTAGAATAGGGGGGCTACCTGACCTCCAATTTTCGCCCAAAAACGGAGGAAAACACACGTAAGAATGGCTAAAATTTTATTTTTTTCCACAATTAGTGGGTCAAAAATTTTCTGACTTTGAGGGTGGGGTGGGGTAGACCGACTCTGGTGTGTATTTCCCCTTCGCCCCTGTTACATGTATGCTTACCATGTAAATCAACGTTTTTGCCGGGACGATGTGTGGCTGGTTGCGCTAAGTGGAAAAGTGCATTATGAGGGGTTTGCATTATCCGGATTCGACTGTATAATTTGTATCGTTTGTAAAAATGTAAAAAATGGTCAATATTAGAAGTACTCGTACGCTCCTATTTCATCTTCAAAACAAACAGCTGACCGCTTGTCTCTAGCAACATTTTTGACAAATTTTTTGAATATATCTTGATTTTTTGAATAATTATTCAATTACAGTATCCCGAAAGATGCGGTCCGTATCCTATAACGTACGTTAGAGATCTGACGGTCGGTTACGATAGCAGTCAGCCAGGAAATAAACCGGTAAATGAATAAAAATTAATAGAAATAAAAATGCGTAATTTACAGCGATAAACGGATGAATGTAAATGCAGGGTATTGTTAAATTTTTAGCTTAAATCGGCCGATATTTTAATTTTTTTAAACTCATTTAATTAATTTTTTAATTATATTATTAATAATTATTGAACAGAAAATAATCATTTTAATATTATTTTTTAATATCCATTTTTCATGTACACGCATTTTGTTTGACTTTTTTCTTTTTTTCAAATAAATTTTTGATCAATAAATCTATCTTTTGATTCATTTCATTAATGAATAATATCTTATTTTTTGTCATTTATTAATTTTATCTATTAATTAAAATTGTTTTTTAGGTTTTATATATGTTTTCTATTCGTTCTTCTTTGCGGAAACGAATAAGGAGGACTTTTTGGCCAAATATATACATATATCTCCCGTTCCCATTCCTAAAAATACGATACTTATTTTATGTTCGTACAAAATGCGATATTTATTAAATTATTAAAATAAATAATTTAATAATTTAATAAATTTTTATTGAATTAATCTTTTTTTGCCGTGAATATTCAAGGGCCTTGGATCTGAGATTTCGCTTATATTCTTTCTTACTGCTAATATTGTCTATTTTGCGTAATTTCATTGGACACTCTGATACACATATAATGAGATACTGAGTGGTTAATTCATTGAAGTGTGGTCAATTCGTACATGTTATCGGGGGATAGGGGGTCCCCCGCTCAAACCTGGTCGTCCCCCACCCCCTCGAAGACAGGAAATTTTTGACTCCTCCTGATTTTTGAAAAAATTGAATTTTTTGGTCGTTTTTATGTGTTTCCTGGCCAAAAATTGGGGGTCAATAACCCACCTCCCCCTTGCCCGCCTCAAAAACGGCCGGTGACCAATGTTTTTTTGGATTAGGTCCCTTCGTATGTATTAGGTTGAGTCTCTTTGTATGTGCATGTACAAAGATGGCCCCTGAAAGTCTTTGTACATTTTGTACATGTAAATTTTTGGGAGCTATAATTTGGCACTGTAGCGCTCTCAGTATGGTAAAACAGGGTTTTTCGGCTTTTGATAGTGTATTTTAGTCAATTTCTGGGTTTCTAATGGCAAAAAAACTTAAAATTGCCTCAAAGCGGCGCGAAGCGCCGAAAATTTTCACATTTTTGCTCTCAGAATGCAACTTTTTACCATTATATGGATTGTATAGACCGGTCAATTACTCATTTCGGCGCGAAGCGCGAAATTTTTCAGTAATTTTACACCTTTTCACAGTTTTGTCTTCCCAAAAATCTTTGTACATGTACGAAGACGGTTCCGAAAACTCTTCGTGCATCGGGAAAAATCTTTGCCTAATTCAAAAAAGCGTGCCCTAGGCACCGCAGTCAAAATTTCGAGCCGTTACACGTACATACACGTAAAGGTTAATTTAATTGTTAATATTTAATTACTGTATCATGACTCTTGAAATGTGTATGTAATAGAATTTTTTCTGCAAATCAATTTATTTTTTTATGTACACAATGTAGTGCACGTAGACTGAAATTTGAACCCGTCACTTTATTAAGTTTTATCGGACTACTACGTATGGCATAATTTTTGTAACATGACTTTAATTTATTTGATTTCGATTAAATTTCTATCGTTTAATAGGTTTTTAAAAATGATTTTTTGCTAGTCCATCGATTTATTAACTAATTTTGATTTTGTGGATAGACTAAAACGTATAATGTAGGTTTTTATACTGTTTGTTGTTGTTGATTATATATTTATTAATTTTTGTACTAATTGTATTTTTTATAGCATATTTCGTTAATTATATCATATAAGGCTAATACATATAATGTAGGTTCTTATACTATTTGTTGAAGTTGATTATGTATTAATTGTTTTTGTGCTAATTATATTTTTTATATGCATACATACGTATTTCGTTAATTATATTATTTAAGACTCATACAGTCACGATGTACATAGGTTTTTATACTTTTGTTGTTGTTGATTATATGTTAATTTTTTCTACAATTGTATTTTTTATATTATATTTCGTTAATTACATTATATGCTGGTTGTGTTCTTCCAGCTGTTGCCCTGCAGTTCGTCTACGCAAATGATCACGTTTGGTCTTGAAGATGGCAGCGTATTCACGCTTAGAGCCAGCGGAACAGAACCAAAAATTAAATATTACGTCGAAATCATTGATAAAACTGGCCGGTAAACTTTTGGTTTTAATTCGGTTTATTTAAAGTAACAGAATCAATTTTTAATTTAATCAATTCAATTATATAATTTAGCTTCTTAATTTTTTCCATTGTAGCTACATTTCATAGAATGATACTGCGCTAACATTGTTAACGATAATGCAGCTTCATCTAATCATACGTCGGCAGCTTTAAAAAAATTTTTGTGCCATTTATGTATTTTTCCGTCATATTTCATTTTTATATTTATTAAAATATTGATAAAATTACTTAAAAAATAGGTTTTGCCTTTTCCGCGACTTGGAATTTATGCACGTGTTTTTGTTGACACCTTTTCGCTGTTGATAATTATTACATAAGTCGTCGCGATCTAGTTTTTCTTATTTAATTGAATGCCCTTGTTTTTACACATTTTATTGTTTTATCATTTCAGGGCCTTTAAAAACTCCCGCTTTTTAATTATATTAAGAAATTTTAATCGATTTTCTGCAAAATTAAACTGAAAATTGAATTTTTTTATATTTTAAAAACTACATAGGAAGATAATCGCCCTTTATTCTGGGTAAGGGCCCTCCGGAATCTTGATAAGCTCCGATTGACATGTACGCATTCAAGTTACAGGGGGTATCACTGAACCTAAAGTTGGCCGTCTCCCATCCCCCAAAAGCAGAAAATTTTCGACTCCCAGTTGTGGCAAAAACATGCGTTTCTTTGGCCGTTTGTTAGGTATTATTTTACCATTTTTTGGCCAAATTCCCCCTTCCCCCTAAAAATGGCCGGGACCACACATGCGTATGGGGGGTCCGGACCACACCTGGGCGTGGGGGGCTTCGGGGGTGCACCCCCCCCTCAGAAACCAAAATACCCCCCCTAGAAATCAAAATACCCCCCCCAGAAATCAATTCTTGAAAGGTTATTTCGTTTTTTTCGCAATTTTTTGATGCCAATGGATAGTGCTCGATGACAAATGTCGAAACATGGTGTTTTTTCGCCATAATACCATTTTTTAAGGCCATTTTTCGACCTTCAAAAAATCTTGCACACCCTACCCCCAGAATTTTCTTGCTGCCCACGTATGATCCGGACCCCTCCAGAGATCGATAGACTCCCCTCAGAATTGAATTTTTGGAGCTATTTTTGGCAATTTTGCCCCGTTGGACTCCCTAGAAGTTGGTCGCTGGCAATGTATGGCCGGAACTCCCACCCTAAATTTTGGCCGTTACACGTATGCATCTACTACCTGTATAATTATTCTTTTCACTTTAAAAAAACATTTTTCTGTTAATTTTTGTGTTTTGATAACATATTTTTCTGATTTCGAAATATTTCAAGGCCCTAATAATTTTTCGTCAGATTTTGTGTGCTGTTCGGCCATGCACGATTCTTATTTTGCCTAATGGAATGTTCGGCTATTATTTCAGACTAATAATATTGTCAAATATTGACAGTCGATTTTTCGACAATTTCCTTTTTTCAACCGTAATTTTTTAAAATTATTTCTCCTCATTCTCCTGCTGTTACGTTGAGTTCAGTCATTTACGTATATATACAAGATAGGACAGAAAAAACGCTTCACCCGATGTTACATCATAACTTGGGCAATTAATGGACCTAAAATTTTAAGACCAGCTGCATTGGATAGATAAACATGTCTTGTTTAAACTGCGTAAAAATTTTGGCCAGGTGCCAGCGAGTTCGCGCTAGGGCGATCTGTTTACACATCACCTTCATACGTTTAAACTCCCTAGTTTAAGCATTATCCCTCATTACTGAGCATACAATATATACAGTCAAAAATTTAATTAGCACATCGTATAAATCCCTTTAGTAAATACGCATCCAACTAGAATATAAAACATTTATGATATCGTCAAAAGAGGGAGAATATTGATGACAACCAAAGACACCTTTGGCGTTTGAAAAATATCAAAGTAGGGTATAAACAAAGCATGGTACTCAAAGGTGGGCAGCACCGAAATTCTGGGGGAGGTGCGAGGCCAAAAAATGGTCCTTAAAATGGTGGTATGGCAATAAAAATACCATTTGTCAATGTTTGTCATCGAGCACTATCTGTTGACATCAAAAAATTGCGAAAAAATTCCAAAATTGAAATCTGGGGTATAGATTCTCTGCGGAGTGCATACTCCCCTTCTAAACCCCGAACCCCCCACGCCCACGCTGTTATGACAGCGCCCGAACCGTTGGCGATTGGCCAAAAATTTCTTACACAGTTTGAAAGAGATTCTTATCTATTAAATGCAGGCGGGTGATGCCTATTTAGGCGCATTCTGTATATCTCGTATACCTGCTTTTTAGTAATTTGGAAGAAGCAAAGCAGAGGCTCGGTATATTGAAAACTCACATCGTTAATGATTTCCTTCAGCCGAAAATCAACAATTTGACCGGCAAATTATGAACGATTTGTTGATAAGCGCACCAACTGTTTATTGATTTTATCGTACGAATCGCTTTTATCGTTTTCCATGACTATCATTTTCTTATTGTCATTTTTTGCTTCTCATCCAAGGGGTGATTGTTCTACTTTTATCCTTTTTAAACGTTTATTTATTTTTGACTATGCTCTAATTCAGTAAAAAAGCATTGCAATGCATTGTCTGTTCTGCTTTGCACGTTCTCATTATATAGATATTCATATATCGTCTGTTTCACAAAAGTCTTGGCATAAATTTTAAAAACTATGTCCGACAATAAGCCGACAGATTGCGATTATAGCAGTGATTTGATATATAATTATCGTAATCCGTCTGCTAAATTTCGAAAAAAATTCTTAAAATTTATGCTCAAACTTATGCGAAACACTATAGGTACATACGTCAAGGGAAGGCAGTAAATAGTAGTAGTGAGAGCAAATAGCCTTTAGGAACAGTGCGAAGTAGATAAAGTTTGCATTTTTTGATGAATGGTCGCGCAGTTGCATACTTTTACTGATCTCTTCATATGATTTAACATTTGAGTTAATTACGCATAAGGTGGGAACAGATAGATTGTCAGTGTACCTGCATATAGTCCGTTTCATTTAGCTTCGAGGTTTTTGAAAATAAGTTTAAAGTGCCTACAAAAGTCTTTCAAACTAACACGGTAAATACAATATTCTACAGTATATCGAGTCATTTGGAGACGTACGCCATTGCTAAGCCGCATAGTTGAAGCAAAATTTTAAAACGCTTCTGCAGCTTGATTCTTGCGAGAAAATTTAAACGAAAACCGCAGTTTAATGAAACGGAGTGTACGTGTTTTATAATTTGATATCACAGCGAAATGCATTGTTGAAAAATAATTGTTAGTCATATTTGCAAATAAGAATTACCAATTATTGCTGTGTAACAAATAGTACGACAAGTTTTTTTGCATCGGTGTAAACCGTTTCTTAGTACTTTTATTCAGCTATTTAATAATTTCTCGGTATGCAAAGCCGGGATGCTTTTATGCACTCTCAAAGTTAATTTATTTCTACTGGTAGTTACATAGGTAAATTTTGTTTTCAAGCAAACATGTGCAGAAAATGCGAAGGTATATACATGTTTTATTTAAAAGCTTGCTTCGCAGGCGCGTATGGTGCCACATCTTTGTCTTATCTATTAATCTCACGCTAATTACTGTTGCTGAAATAACAATATTTGGCACCAAGAAAGAGTAAGAAAATTTATTCGCTGAAATTAGTAAGAAAGACGCATTAAAAGTAGGTTAAGATGGTTGGACTATCAAAAAACTTTTCCGCGCTTCGCGCCAGTCTATTTGATCTATGTGTTCATCAGCTGAATTCATGACCATGGGCTAAGCCTGAGATAAATGAAGCGAAAATTGCGGAGTGAGCGAGGCGATCAGACCAATTTTTGCGCCATTTATGCCTCAGGCTTAGCCCATGTCTGACACCAATCTGAATTCTCGAGGAATCCCAGAAAGTTCTCTTATCGATTGTAAGACGTCGTAAACTTAAATGTTTCTCTTATAACTTCTTTACCTACTGCCAGAAACAGGCGGCATAGCCGAATGGTGAACGCATTGCGCTAAAGAGTGAGATATTCGAGGATCGAAACCCGGCAGACAACTGCTTATGCACTTTTCCTTGCAGCTTAATGTCACTAATGGAATCAACGCACGCGAAAACCTAGGAATACCGTGATTAAGCGCAACTGTGTACCTCGGTACATCTGTATTATGTTCCATGGTCAAAGGTAGTGTAAGACTGATTTTTTCCTTCGCCCCTTTGCTTTTTTCAGCCGAAAATCGCTAAAGATTTCGGCTTCGCGCCGAATTTCACAATCATTATCAGAGTCTATTTTGTCCCAAGCGAAGCGCGCCGTTTAACCGCACCATTTTCAGTCTATACACCTTAGAGCGTATTTTGCATCAGTACATCTTATTAATTTAGGGCATGCCCCCCAATTAAGTTCTGAATACGGACCTTGTAATGCTCTAAAAGTTTCGTTTCTTGAAATACACTAGATTCTCTTGCTCTATCTTAAAATACTTTCCCTGAGTATTTTTTAATTCAAAACATATGATTGCGCGGCATAAGTGTAGTAACCGGGACCCGTACTTTCTACACTGCACTATAAGTATATCCCATGACCCGTACTTTCTACATGCATTATAAGGGGCGTCTGGCTGCTACTAGTTTCTGCAGGTAACGTTTGGCTGCTAATTGTATATGACTCATACGGTACCTGTGTCAAACAAACAACGCAATAAAAAAATAAAAACGATGACCATACAAAATCCACACAACTGCAGCAAAACATTTTTATCAGTCATATCATTTTTTTCAGTCGGAGCGGAATTAGGAATATTTTTGAGCTTCAAGATCAGTTAAAAGATCAGCGTGGCATCATAAAATATTTCGTTGAAAAGCACATTTTTTTATTTTTCATTCAGGTGATTCCTTTGTCTTATTTGTCACTTATTCCGATTTGACATGGCGCACACTAATTTGTTAGCTTGTATTTGCGAAAAATAACCTGTTGATTTCCTATTTTTCATTCGGGTGATCCCTTACTTATTTGTCACTTATGCAATGCAGTGTTGAAAGTACGGGTCACGCAGTGTAGGAAAGTACGGGTCATACTGTAGAGAGTACGAGTCAGGGGTACTATATACTTATAGTGCAGTGTATAAAGTACGGGTCCCGGGTACTACACTTATGCCTGATTGCGCTGGTCTCCTTGCTTCCAGGCGAAGTTTTCCTGAATCTTAGACTCATATAGTTCGTGTTGCTTGGTGATGTCTCAGAACGGCGCAAGTTTTTTCTCGCTGAATAAGATTCAAATATGGCATCCATGTCATGGCCGTGAGAAATTCCGGAAAATAATTAGTTTTAAGAAACAATATGTTTATATTATTGAAAAAAATTTATCGTTAATGCTTTAATTCTCAAAAAAAACGGTTTTGAAGAATTTTGCGGAAAATTGGGTCATAGAATTTGTTTAAAAACAGTCGTTTTTGTCTAGGTATCAGATCGATTGGTCTAGCGGGACGTAAGCACGCGCGGGCGTGGGAGTATGCACCCCGAGTAGGCCGAATACCCCTTATAAACCAAAATACCCTCCCTGCCCAGAATTCAATTTTTGAAGTTTTTCTTTTTGCGATTTATTGATGCCAGTGGATAGTGCCTGATCAGAAACCTTGAAAAACGATGTTTTTTTCGCTATACCATTATTTTTGGCTTTTTGAAAAATCTTGCACCATCCACCTAGAATTTTGGTGCTGCCCACCTATGGACGTAATTACATATTATAGCGTGCTTATAATTATGTCCTTATAATTGTCCTAAATTTATTTTGACGTAACATGAAGTACATATGCAAGACGTTTTGGTTGTAAATTTACATCATTTTTCAAGCCTATAAAATATTACTTATTTGCACTTGGCTTGCGCCGTCTTCGATCGAAACGACACTCGAACGCTTAAAAAATGGTTTGTCTCTTCATTTCACTATTCTAGTTTTATATGGCATAGCATTAAATTTCTTTGCAGTCTCCTGCCGTTGACAACGAAACCAAAGATGGATTAGCCGCTCTGAAGAGCAAACGAATACCAATTATTTTTATAGTTGGTATGTTCGTACTTGACTTACTTTTACTCGTCTTGTTTTCTTTCATTCCTTGCCATTGACTATTTGAAATTTAGAAATATGTATAGTAGAAAGTATACGTTCCGCTTTTTGCTACCTACTTGTTTTCAATTGATCATTGGGTACTTTTATATCATAGTTCATTATGTTTATATATTGTCCTAAATTTATTTTGCGATTACATCCACTGCTGAAGGATTTGACGCCTAGGTGCACATGGTCAGGGTCGGCAGGGCGGGGGTAAAATCCCAAGAATCCAAAACTGTAAATTTAATGCTCTCGATTTTTTGTTGTTTAAACGATCAGAATGGTCGAAATCGCCTCATGTTTGAAGCATTTTTAGTTCATTTTGACTACATTATATTTTTTAACACTAGAAAATGAAATAATTGATCAATATCGTGCGATTTTTGATTAAAAATTACATAAAAATGCTGGAAAAATTTTGACATTCTTACTGCTTTCGACCTCAAAAATGATGCAAAAAACGATCCATCAGCTTAAAATCGCCGGACAATACCCGACCGGCTGACCCTCCGTGGGGGAGGGTTAGTAACTCCCTCACCCCCTTTGTGCATGTGTGATTGGACGGATTCTTAATGTAAATTTTATAGAATTAATTATGTAATAAAATACAATCAAGTTAATTTGTACGTATAATTAAGTTTCAATACGAATGTTATGCAGGAGTCATAAACGGACGCCATAGATGCACAAGGTCGGGTTGGCCAGGAGGGGTAAAATCGAGATTTTACGGCCAGGTAGGGTGAAATCCTGGATATTTACTACAGTACAGTAATTTAAGTTTTTGGCTATTTTTAAGTCGAAATCGCTTGAAATTCGCTATTTTTGGCTTAAATTGCTCGACGGTACCTAATTTTTGAACCCTACAGCGGGGTAGGGGTTATAAACCCTCTCACCCCTCTCCATGTGCATGTTTGATGGACACGGTCTTAGCCTTCAGGGTATTCGAAAACTTCAAAATCGGTACATAGTAGTTTTCACACATAAATGCGTTAATATGTGAGATTTTTTTGCAAATCAGACAAACACGTCTGACGGTTGAGGGTTTTGGGGTTCTCTATGTTCCTACGCTGTTTTGATAGTTCTATTTCTAACAAGACAAAATAGCAAATATGAATTTAATTCTAATTAATAAAAAGAAGCAAAATACAATTTATTATAATTGAGCACAAAAAAGCTTACTGGCATCTAGCAGTGTCTTTTAAAAAGTGATCCCAGTTTTGCCCTGTTGTAGATGTTAGGAAGGATCGGCTGACATAAGTTTTTCATTCCTACTGTTAGGGTATAGAAATCGGATACCCTAAGAATACCCTGTGTCTTTGTTTGTTTGGTTCATATGTGAAAAGTATTAGTCGACAAGTGGCCCGAGCCCGACGTTAAGGTTCTTTTCTTTACAACGTATAAATGCGCTATAACGAGGCGGAAACCTCTGTAATATTGAACTTAGGTGGGCCTGGTTCTGGCAAAGGTACGCAATGCGTAAAAATAGCCGAGAAATACGGTTTCAAACACTTAAGCTCCGGTGATCTACTTCGAGATGACGTCAAAAGTGGCAAGCCTAGGGGCGAAAAGCTCGATAAAATGATGAAAAGTGGTGAACTAGTGCCTTTAGTAAGACTTATAGCTTTTTTGTGGAGAAACAGCCCCTGTGCAGAATCATAGTATCTTACCATATAATTTTAGGACTTGAGTTGTTTAGGAACGAGCGCTCAAAAAATCTGATTTCTCAAAAAGTTTCATCATGCTAGCGCTTAATTTTGGATTCTGGTTCGACTTAGCGGTAAAGTAAGCAGAACTATTTAGTTTAATTCGGGTATAAAAATTTTAAAAACTTGAAAAGGGAAAAGAATTTATTTCCGGGACAAGACAATATCGTTTTTCGTAGGGATTTCCCGGGACAGACTTTTTGCACTATGGCCGGGCCGGGGCAAAATGATAGATACACCTTGTGTGTAGACCCTATATATGTGTACACTTAAGATTATTAGTAGTATTCTAGTATTCTACGCAATTGTACATATTACTATAGCGCGAAAGGGATTAATTAATGACTTCTTTTCTTAAAAAAGTTTAAATTGATAAATTGATACATAAAAAACTGGGGAAATAACAAAAATTTTGAAAAGTATCAATGGTGGTTCTAATCCTGAATTAGTCGATTCAAATATTCACAATTATTTGCGCAAAATCTTTAATTTGGAGTGATATTCAGAGTTTCAAATATAGTAACTGTAGAGCAAATTCCGAGGAGGCCGAGAATTGTAAGACAATTCTTGAATCTCTTAATAAACGATATTAGTCGTTAACACATGAATAAAAATTTTGTGTAATGCTTTTGGTTACCACGTCTGCAGAAAAATTATTTAAAATTAGCATTTCAAAGTTTAATCAGATCCATTTTACCCTAGTTTTCCCTTTTTAAGAGCGAAATTTTGAAGAGATTTGAAATCTAAGTACAAAAAGCAGATCACTTCATAAGTAATTCATGGATTTATACCGCCTATTGAAAATTATGCATTTCTTGTCTTCCATCCAGCTCTGCTACGCTATAAGAACGTTGATTTACGAGTTTTAAGCATCTATTCCTTGTCAAAATTGTGGCTGCGGCGTAAAAAATTTAGAACAGCACTTGCTTAAATTCCGCAAAATTTTTAAAGCTGAGTTTCGACAAAAAATTATTACTTGGTGCAAAATAGTAACAGCATAGATATTTCGTCAGGGCCCAAAAACGTACAATCATAACAAGTAATCTTCATTCCTTCCATAGCTGATCACTCAATCAATTCTCCTATATTTCATCCGGTTAAAGTTAATAGATCGTATTAGTTTCATTTATAAGATCTAACAGAATGAAATAAAAGTTAATACATCCTCCGATTTAGGCTACTTATTCTGAGAAATGAACTATAACTTAAAAAATAAATCACGACTATCTTTAGTGATCGAATAAATACCTATCAAGCAATTCGATCTTAAGTTTCTATCGCTTCTTTAGAAGTGAAGCGAAAACATTAAATTTGAATTGCGTAAGTTGAATACGAGTATATTTTTGCTACAGAAACAACAGTTCAACCATTAAATTTTGCTTATAAAAGTCGCTAATTCTTAAATAGACCCTTTGTATGCTTGCTTACAATTGCCTAAGAGAATCTTAGATTTTAACTCTTAATTATCAGTGTTGTAGCCCCGGTCCGGGGCAAGCCATGCTCCGGCCCGGGGCTGAGGCATAAGCCCCGGCATCGGGGCTTGGGACATCCCTAGTTTTTCGATTTATTAGCTTAAACATTGATTTACGTGCATATGTAAAATATAGAATTAAGTGTCCTGCTGAAATCGGAATTATAAATAAGTGAAATTATAAAAATTTGTAAATCCAAGCAGGCACATAGCTCTGGGGAATGGGGGGTCCGGACCCCCCAAAATTTAGAAAAGAATGTGACTTTTTAAACGTTATTTTGTGCTATTTTTGGACCCCGGACCCCCCGAAATTGTTGTTGGTTACTCCCTAAAATAGGTCGGCCAACTGCGTGCCTGAATTTAAGAAAATATGTTTTGTACATAGGTATATAAATTACTTGTAATTGCAGGTATTGAAATGATTAATCATTTTTGTACTAAAATAATAATGTTTTTGGCAGAGATTATGTTATAAGACAAATGTAAAATTAATTATGTATAGTTTCAGCATTTGTAAAATAAAGACTGAATTAGAACATATTGATTCTTGCCAAGCTGTTTAGAAAAGCAAAATTAATACAAGTTAAGGCTATAAGGCGTACCTAGCTAAAACGTGAACGACGAGATTTTTTACAATTTTCATAAAATTAGGTAACACATTTATTTTGCTAATAATACATAAAACAGAAAAGAAACGATTTTAATAATAGTAATAAAGCATTAGTGAAAATAAAAGTATTTTTATTGAAGGAAATCGTTTTGGACCTGATTAAAGAAGCAATGGTGAAAAGTAAAGACGCCAAGGGCTTCTTAATAGATGGATATCCGCGGGACGTTGCTCAGGGAAAGCAGTTCGAATCAGAAGTAGGGTTAAATATCGGTAAAATACAAAATCAATTAATAAAAATTAGGGATGCAACGGGTACCCGAACCCGAACCCGAATACTCGGGTACCCGAACAAAATTCAGGACCCGAATCCGAACCCGAATAAAGTGAACTTGACTACCCGAACCCGAATAAAAATATTAATAACTACCCGAACCCGAATGTTTATGGATTTCATTCGTGTTTATTCGGGTATTTTTAAGCTCTAAAATTCCACAATTGTATGTCAAAGATTCAAAAATTTTCAGCTTTTTGCGCCGTTTTCAGTTTGCTCGACCCTAAAACGCTGAATTTCATGTAGTTATCAAGTTCACATTAATGGCATTGTAATTAAGTGGTTTATTTCAATCGATTCACGTGAATTTTAATTCAAAAACGACTGCCAAATGATAGCTAAACACTGCTTCTTTGGTCGTAATAAAACTTGGTTTCTATCAAATTAAACTTCACGAATAACAGTTTTTCGGCAGCACACATCTCATAGGGGAGGGTGAGGGGGGTATTACCCCCTTAGGGTCCAAGACTCAAGTCACTAACGGACTACATTTAGTGAAAACCTTTTACATTTGGTGAAAACCTTTTAAATTTGTTGAGCTCAGTTTCTACTATACTATGGAAAAGTGCAAATTATTAAAATTTAATGAAGTGATACAGTATTTTGGAATGAAAGCAATAGTAAATAGACAAACTATTTCTATAAAACATGCACGTAACAGCTCAAAATTTTGGAAGAGGATGTCCTCGGCATACATGTAACGGCTGCAAATTTCGGGTGGGTGTCCCTGGCCATTGTTAGAAGAAGGGGGAGGTTTGCGACTCCAATTTTAGGCCAGAAATGGCAAAAATACCTAAGAATAGCCAGAAAAAGCAAGTTTTCGCCAAAAAAAATGGTTGAGGAAGGTCAAAAATTTTCTGACTTTTGACTTTGAAGTTGGTTCAGGCCCTAAAAGCGTTGGTGGGGAATCACCCACACAACCTACTACGTTTATGTTACTCAGTCATTTTTAGGGAGGGGGTTAAGCGGCTCCGATTTTTGGCCAAAAGTGGCAGAAACATCTAAAAATAGCCAAAAAGCGCAAGTTTTCGCCAAAAATGGGGGAGGGTGGGCCAAAATTTTCCGACGTTGAGGGGCTGTAGGGAGGACGTCCAACCTGAGGTGGGGAATTCCCCAAAGCACCCTGTTACACGTCTGGTTTTCGGCCATTTTAGGGGCGGGGGGGGTAAATGAGAAATGTTTGGCCGCAAATCGCAAAAAAGGCACCTGAAAATGCCCAAAAATTTGCGGGTTTTCGCCAAAAATCGATTTCGGCTCGTGCATTTATTTTTGGAACCATCTTTATACAATTTTGAAATACTTTCTGGGCCAAAGTGATAGTAATTTTAACCCTTTTTCAGTGAAATTTCAAAAATTTCGAGCGCTTCGCGCAAAATATCACTAATATACTGTATTTACATAGCTTCAAAGGGGCATTAAATACTCCAAAATCAATCTTTGTGCAATATAGGCATCTTTATGCAGATTCAAATATCTTTTGTATCTATTTCTACTGTTTTTAAAAATTTCATGCAAAAATAAGTACTGTCTAATATTTTTGCACATTTTTCCCTTCAATGATGAAATTGACTGATTTATCCCGATATTACGTCGGATTTATAAGCGCAGTGGTGCTTATTACAAGATTTGATTGACATTACAATTTCTTTAATATTTATGATTTTGTAGTTCAAGTTGTTTTAGCTATTCCAGTCGAATTTTATGTGTGAATTCCATCAAAAGCTCATAAAAATATCGGCGCTTCGCGCCGAACTAATATTATAAACAAAATTCAGGCCAAATCGTCATATTTAGGACTGCATGTGGGTCGCAGGTCACACACTGGTAGTATGTAAAAATTTGTATATTAAATAATATTTTTATATAAAACATCTACAAAAATTTGTCCGCTCATTCAAAGACTTTTTCGGAGATCTTTATACATGCACAAAGAATCTCGTGTGTCGGCTAATAATAATAATACACAACTTAATTCACTAGTCCCCCATTTTAGGATTTCACCCCTCCCTCAACTCTGGACCTTGGGAAATTATGTTCGGCAGTTTCTCCAAGCAAGCGATTTCGCGTGGGCTCATATATCAAAAGTACTTGTTAATGTTATTTGTAGGTGTATATCAGACACAACACACACAGCGCTACCTCTCATTTACATTAGCGTTCTTGCACACTGAGAGGAGGAAGGAAAATCACTAGATACTTGAGTGAAACATAATAAATAATTAGGCACGAGGCATCTGATAATTATAAAAATTGTAACATCTGGCTTACATGTACCTAAGAAATTCGCCATACACTGGTGTTCCTATATACTTACTGAAATACCCGAACCCGAACCCGATCGGGTATTGATTTTGACACCCGAACTCGAATAAATCGAAATGGACTACTCGAACCCGAACCCGAATAAACTTGGATGAACTACCCGAACCCGAACCCGAATACACCAAAATTCACTACCCGTTGCATCCCTAATAAATACGTATAAATAGTAAAACAAAAACAATTAAGAATACAAAAAATTGAAAAATGAAAATAAAATAAATACAGATACACAGTGCTCGCCATGAAACTTGACGCACTATAATCGTCAGATTTATATTAGATGATGCGTCGCGAGCGTCGCGTTTCGTCTATAATGCGCTATCATCTGTTTTTATTATTATGGGATATTTATGTATCTGTATCATCCTGTTAATCTAGTGATGCGGACGGCGCTAATTAGCTCCTAATAGCGCCAACAAGAAGGAAGCACCCACGTGAATGCCGTGCGCGCTTCCGGCATTCACGTGCGCGCTTCCTCCTTGTTGGCGGCATTAATAGCTGAATATTCATTTTAATGTCGGCTCGCTTGAATATAGAACGGCATTCACGTGCGCGCTTCCAGCATTCACATGCGCACTTCCTTCTTCTTGGCGCTATTAATGTTAAATTGCGCCGTCCGCATCGCCCGATTAACGGCATGATACAGATAAATATAGTATAATAATAAAAAAGAGATAATAGCGCATAATAGACGAAACGCGGCGCTCGCGACGCATCATCTAATATAAATCTGACGATTATAGTGCGTCATGCTTCATGGCGAGCGCGGTATGTAGCTTATTAATTACACATTCCTCTAGTCAGTCATCTTATTCCTTGTGTAAGCTCTAGTATAAGCTAATCTTTAAACTCTAAACTAAATTGTAGGCTAATTTCTTTTGCATATATCGGCTTTCTGCTACATATAGTATCTAAATCTTCGTATTCGCTGTTTTTATTTATTACTGCTATATTTTCATAATCATTGCTTTGCGTTTTTATTTTAATTTTTTTACTTTTTTGGCTTAACACTTGTATAATCGTAGTTCTGGCTAATCTGCATGTGTACAGTATCCGATTCTTTTACGTATGACGTATTCGCTGTTTTTATTTCTTACTCTTATATTTTTATGACTATTTCTTTTGTTTTATTTTTAATTGCTTTCGTTTTTATTTTAAATTTTCTTTCCTTTTTTTGGCTCAACACTTCTGTTAAACTTATAATTCTAGCTAATCCACGTATAGTATTCGAATCTCCTACGTGTTCGCTGTCTTCATTTTTTACTATTATATTTCTAGGATTATTGTCTTGTTTTTATCATTTCTGTTTTTATTTATTATTGCTATATTTTTATGATTATTGCTGAGTTTTTTTTTACTTTTTTGGCCTAATACTTTTGCAAAATTATAATTCTGGCTTATCTACGTACATTTCTGATTCTTCTATATACCTACGTATTCGCTGTTCTAATTTTTTCACTCTTATATTTTTATGATAATCGCTTTTGTTTTTATTCTTTTTTATTATTTATTCAGTTTTTATTTATTACTGCTACATTTTTATGATTATTATTTTTGCTTTCATTCTTTTATTATTTATTTCCTCTTATTTATTACTGCTATATATGAATTTATGATTATTGTTTCTGTCTTTTATTGTTTAATTTTTTGTTTTAAGATTTGGGAGTGTAGCTTAGTAATTTATTTCGACGTTTCGGACGAAACGATGACGAAACGTTTGCTGGGCCGCGCTTTGACCAGCGGCCGAGTCGACGATAACGCCGAAACTATCAAAAAACGCCTGGTCACCTTTCACAATCAAACGAAACCCGTCGTTGAATATTATTCGGCCAAGAATAAGCTGGTTACGGTAGATTTTACAATATAAAAATAAAAATTGACTAATAAATAATGAAAAATAAAAAATGGAAATAAATTAAGATAATGCTGATAATAAAAATATAATACATGCGAACTAGCACCTACAGACGTCAGATTCTAAAACTTATGAAAAATCATCAAAAGTAGGTATATGAAAATATAATGGGTGGAGAAAATATTACAAAATAATAAAAAAATACAAAAATAATAAAAATTTAAAATATAAAAAATTGATTCTAAAACTTTTGAAAAAATCATCGAAAGTACATGTGAAAATATAATGGGCGGAGAAAATATTACAAAATAATAAAAAGATACAAAAATAATAAAAATTCAGAGATATAAAAAATTGATTTTAAAACTTATGAAAAAATCATCGAAAGTAGTTATGAAAATATAATGGGCGGAGAAAATATTACAAAATAATAAAAAATGCAAAAATAATAAAAATTTGAAATGTAAAAAATTGATGGAAGAAAAATGTAAAACATGCATGAAAAATATCAATTAAAGATGTTAAAATTGTAGCAGATACATTTACACTTGTATAATTGCTTATAAACTAAACATAACTGTGTTGTATGTAAGCGACAGAAGAAATATTATTGTTAGTCGCTCTCGTTTGTTCTTTTTTATTTGTTGTTTTATTCTCTCATTTTTTATTTTTCTTATTTTGTTGTAATTTAATTATAATGCGAAATTCCGTGTTATCCTTTGCACATGTTAAGAAAGCGTTTTTCTACTCCAGCAAAAAATTGACTCAAGTTGTTTAAACTATTTTCATAAAATGAAATTGTATTAAGCTGTTTTTTTACTAATTTTCTCGTTTACTGATTTTATTGGATCAATAATTATTCTGTTTTGAAAAGTTGGACATTAGAAACTCTAAGCTTACCCTCTCCTAGGCTTTCGGGCTGCCCATATTTAACATAATTCGAACTGTGCTTTATAGGTAAAATCGATCATTAGCTCAAGTAAAATAATTTCGGGTGCAGCAACCAAATTCTGGGGGTCCTGCCAAAAATATAATCAAAAATCAATTTTTGGGTCTATCGATTCTGGGGCTCCGCGCCGGGTTCTGCAGTTCACCAGACCCTCCTCGCCCATGTGTGATTATAACTACATACACACCTGGCCGTACTTGTAATGGCTCGAAATTTTTTTTTGGGGGGGGGTGAATGACCTCAGATTTTTGGCCAAAAACGCCTAAAAGGGGCCAAAAAATTTGATTTCTTCCAAAAATGGGGTGGGGGTCAAAAATTTTCTGGCTTTGTTGAGGGGGTAATGGGACGTCTGACTTCGGGTTGGGAGATCCCCATGCCCCCTCGCCCTGTTACATGTATGCACCTGGCCGAGGAGGTCTGTCTGTCCCGCAAAATCCAAGAGACTTCGGAATTAAATTTTTCAAAACTTTTGGTTGTTTTGCTCCGCGATGCTAATGGATCCTGATAAGTAAGGAAGAAAAATGGTGCTTTTGCCCCTGCCATCAATTTTTCGATACTTTTTGATTTATTAATATTTTTGGCTATCCTAAAATTTACGTAGGCCTTATCTTCAGATAAAATCAAGTGAGTTTGATTAAATTCTGTTCACTTAAAATGCAACGCTTTACAATATTTTAGGCATTCCCGTTTCGCTTTAAAGGCATTGCTCACCACTGAAACATCCTAATCACGCGTGGGCGTGGGAAATTCGAGGGGTTCGATCGCACCCCCTCCCCCAGAAGTTTAAACTCCCCCCGCAAATAACTCTAGTCCCCTTCCCCACAATTCTATTTTTTCTTAGTAAGATTTTTGGTGATTTATCCCAACCACACCCCCTCCCCTCCCAGGGTTTTCTCGCTGTCAATGTGTGTATGATCTCAATCATTTATGGGCAGCACTAAAATTCAAGGGGGGAGCTTCAAGATTTTTTAAAGGTCAAAAATTGTGGTATGGCGAAAAAGCACCATTTGTCAACGTTTCTCATCGAGCACTATCCATTCGCATAAAAATTTGCGAGAAAAAGCAAAAAAAATTTAAAGATTGAATTCTGAGGGATGCATACCACAGGTGGGCGGCACTAAAATTCTAGCGGGGTGCAAGATTTTTCAAAGGTCAAAAAAGGGTCTTAAAAATTGTGTTATGGCGAACAAAACACCATTTTTACTGTTTCCCGAGTACTACGTATCCATTGGCATTAAAAATTGCGAAAAAACGAAAAAAATTTCAAATATTGAATTCTGCTGGGGGGGTGTTTTGATTTCTGGCGGGTATTAGGCCTTCTGAGGGTGCATACCCCACACCCCTCCCCACGCTCACGGGATACCCCTGTAACCACACGTGGGCGTGGGGTGGTATGCATCCCCCAGAAGTTGAATTACCCCCCACAGAAGTTGAAATACCCCCCCCCAGAATTCAAATTTTGGAAATTTTTTGCTTTTTCGACGATTTTTTTATGCCATTGGATAGTGCTCCATGAGAAACGTCGAAAAATGGTGTTTTTCGCCATACGACCACTTTTAAGACCATTTTTGACCTTTGGAAATTTTTTTCACCCCCCCCCTCCGAAATTTTTCCACCCCCCCCCTCCCCAGAATTTCGGTGCTGCCCACTTATGTCTGTAACCCCCACAATCACGTGTCATGTCAATGCTTTATTTTTTCATTCTAAATTTTCCTTTCTTTAAAATAAACTTCAGTAAAAGTTAATTTACTTTCATCTTTGAAAGTACAATGTCATCACTATTGGGCGTGGGAGTGGTAGTTTTGTGGGGGTATGCACCCTCCCCCCTTTCAGAGAAACCAAAATAACCCCCCCCCCCCAGAATTCAATTCTTGAGAATTTTTTCGTTTTTTCGCATTTTTTTGATGCCAATGGATAGTGCTTGAGGAGAAACGTTGAAAAATGGTGTTTTTATCGCCATACGACCACTTTCAAGACCATTTTTGACCTTTGAAAATTTTTTTCACCCCTCCCCCAGAATTTCGGTGCTGCCCACCTATGCCTGTAACCCCCACAATCACGTGTGATGTCAATGCTTTATTTTCCATTTCAAATTCCCTTTCTTTAAAATAAACTTCAGTAAAAATTAATTTAGTTTTATCTTCGAAAGTACATTGTCATCACACCTGGGCGTGAGGGGTTGGTTGGGTGTGCACCCCCCCCCCCCCCCGAGAAACCAAAATACCCCCAGAATTCAATTCTTGTAAATTTTTTCGTTTTTTTCGCAATTTTTTGATGCCAATTGATAGTGCTCGATGAGAAAGGTCGAAAAATGGTTTTTTTGTACGCCATACCACCATTTTAAGGCCATTTTTAGAGCTTCAAAGAATATTGAATCCCCCAGAATTTTCTTGCTGCCCAGGTATGATTGTCATCTATTTTGCATCCTTCTGTCATTTTGCGATATCGCACTTGACCTTTTGGGGGCATTCCTTCAAAATAATCGCCGAATAATTAGAAGTTGAAAATTTAGGAAAATTTAAAACAATAAGTGGCATACGTGGGCAGCAAGAAAATTCTGGGGGGTGCAAGATTTTTTTGAAGGTCGAAATATGGCCTTAAAAATGGTGGTATGGCGATAAAAACACCATTTTTCGACGTTTCTCATCAAGCACTATCCATTGGCATCAAAAAATTGCGAAAAAAACGAAAAAATTTTCAAAAATTGAATTCTGGGGGGGTATTTTGATTTCTGGGGGGGGTATTTTGGTTTCTGGGGGTGCATACCCCCCCCCAAACCCCCCCCCACGCCCAGGTGTGATAAGTGGAAACAAAAACAATTAGGGCACGCTTTTAATTATCACGTCAAAGCAACTGGGATTTAGGTGTCCTTAAGCTAATTAACCATCCTATCCTCATGACTGAGATTTTTCATCTAAACCATTTTTGCCAAAGAAAATCGTGTTTTGAGGTCATTTTTGTTTTTGATTTTTCCTAAGTATTTTCATTTGTTCGTTTTTCGATGTATCCATTTTTGGTATTTTTCCCAAAAATTCCAGTTTTCCTTCCGACCTAAAATGGCTCACTACTATCCATGCACATCATGTCCGATCTAGGTGGGGTACACACATGGGCGTGAGGGGGATGCAGCCCCCAGAATTCAGTTTTTGAAAAATATTTTTTTTTCTCCCATACCACCATTTTTAAGACCATTTTTTACCTTCTTGCACCCTCTCCCCATAATTTTGGTGCTGCCCACCTATAGTGGGGGGTCAGTCGGTCTAGGGTTGGTCAAGAATTGGGCTTTCTTCAAGTTAAAATCATTTCAAAAACTGGTATAAGCGGTAAAATAGCGTTAAAACTACGTTATTTCACAGTTTCTGGTTAATTTAGAGCATTTTGAAGAAAAGTTTCAATTTATCTTTGTTTTCTTGCCTTCACTTTCCCGAAAAAATTTCCCATTTTCTCCATTTATGGGCTAGACCCCCCACTCCCACCCACTTGTGGGCGCGGAGGGGGTTTGAGGGGTATGTACCATGGATGGGCGGCACCAAAATTATGGGCGTGCAAGATTTTTCAAAGGTCAAAAAATGGCCTTAAAAACAGTGGTATAGCGAAAAACAACATTTTTACAACGTTTCTCATTGAGCATTATCCTTTGTAATCAAAAAATTGCGAAAAAACGAAAAAATTTCAAAAATTGAATTCCGGGGTATTTCGATTTCTGGGGGTTGTATACCCTCCAAACCCACCCCCCTCCCCACGCCCGGATATGGTATGCATTTTCCCAGAAGGCCGAACACTTCCCAGAATCCAAAATACTCCCCAGAATTCAATTTTTGAAAATTTTTTCTCAATTTTGGATGCCAATGGATAGTGCTCGATGAGAAACGTTGAAAATAGTGTTTCTTTCGCCATGCGATTTTTAAGACCATTTTTTGACCTTTGAAAAATCTTGCACCCTCTCCCAGAATTTCGTTGCTGCCCACCTATGCTCCCACCCCTCCTCCCCTTCCCCCCGCATGCATATCCGCCCACTACCGCTCTCTAAATTTTGGGTCATTACAATTCTGTCCAAGACAATTTATATACCTATCATCCTAAATTAAAACCCATGCTTGTTTTCGCTAGATAAAAGCCGAAGGAACAGTGGACGAAATTTTCGCCCAAGCCGTCAAATCTATTGACGCGATGCTCGCTAAGCTTTAAAATGACATAAGATGGTATATTATTTTAGCCTGAAATTCTGGGATTGATTTTAAACTTCGCTTATTTTTAACGGATGGTGTTCGTCTACCAAGAAATGTTCCTTTAGCCGTAAACATTATGTTTTAGCGTTAGTGTATAAATGTGCGAAATGAGTAAGCGTACACGGAGCTTATTTGATGACGTGCATACTTTTCTAGCTGCCTATTTTGAACTTTTTTGGCTTTGTCTTCGTTTCGTGCGTCGTAATAGGTTTACCTAATGTGCTGGAAGTAAATGAATCGTTGGTCAACAATGCATTGGATTATATGGTAACCAGCATACCTGGGTGTGGGGGCTTTGGGGGGTATGCACCCCCAGAAACCAAAATACCCCACCCCCCCAGAAATCAAAATACCCCCCAGAATTCGATTTTCGAAAATTTTTTTTCGTTTTTTCGCAATTTTTTGATGCCAACGGATAGTGCTTGATGAGAAACGTCGAAAAATGGTGTTTTTATCGCCATACCACCATTTTTAAGGCCAATTTTCGACCTTCAAAAAATCTTGCACCCCCCCCCAGAATTTTCTTGCTGCCCACGTATGGTGTGCACCCCTCCAGGAAAAAATACCCCCCAGAATTAATTTAGAAATCTTTTCGTTGTTTTCGCAATTTTCAGATGCCCACGGATAGTGAGTGCTTGATGGGAAACGTTGGAAAATGTTGTTTTTCGCCGTACCTCCATTTTTAAGGCTATTACGATTTTTTCTAAAGGGGGCGGTACGCCAACTTTTCCAAAAACAGTCAAAAATTGTTTAAAAATTTGCCCTTTGCGTGCGAAATAGCTTTTTTCGGCGTTTCGCATTGTCTACTTTTATTTAAAATCGCTTTCGATGCGAAGTTTTTCTCGAAAAATTTTTGTCCTTCGATGATTCTGCGTGAAAAAAATTCATTTGACTAGCTAAAATTCGGCGCCGAAAAATTAGCGAAATTTAGGCTAAAGGGCGTTTGAGAGCTTGGTCAGCTGCTCAATTTCCTGTATCTGTTGCATTTGACGCCGAAGGCCTAAGGTGTTTTAGCAGCTGTGCTCAAAATGAAGAGGAATCTGACAAAGTAGCTGTTTCTGCATTTGCTATTGTTTTGAAAGTTATTCCATGACCGAAAAATGGCTTTCAGGCCGCAGAGAAAGTGAATAAACGTCATCGATCAGCGCTGCCTATGAGATAGTTGGGCACCCTTTTATATGCTTACATCGTGTGCGGATTTTGTGTCCGCCTCACAACGAGAACGACACGCCTGGGAGGTGCGGCTTTTTTATTCGATAGATAATTAAAAAGCAATGATTTTTTTCGGATTTGTTTACACTCAATACCGAGTTAGCAATGAGTCTAAAGTGTAAACGTAGTGCGAACCCTAAGTTCACGAGCTTACTTACACCTTAGAACTTAAGCTTACGTGCTTGCACTGGCGGTAATCGCCCTTTTTAGGGGGTCAATCACCAGCCGGCGACTCGGGGGTAAGTGGCCCGGCCTATCAAGATAGCCCGGCCCTCTACACACGCACCTAGTGCAACTTACTTTCTTAACCCCTTGAGATTAAGTACCTAATCAAAGTAAGTTCCCCGGAAACCTAATTGAGGGCTCAAAAAGATTATTATTTAACTTGTTTTGGGACCGAATTCCGGTGCTTGAAAATATTGAGGGTTCCTAATGTAGTGCAGCACAAGCGACAGAAAACAACAGCACGGAAATTCGAACCGAGCCCAATCATCGTTAATTAAATAATTAATTTTTACAATATTTTTGGACAGAAAATTATGAAGCAATGAAAAACGCAACAGCATGAAGATGCATGCTGCTGACTGTTGTGTTACGCTAATCAGGTAAAACAAACTGTAATTACAAAGGGCAGGTAGCCCACCAATGGCATACAACTAAATGCCAAATTGCCACACAAATAATATAGAAAAATGGGCAATGGCGAAAGAAACCTGCCCACTATGGGACGAAAAACAACAAAATTCTGCAGCCACGCAGAAAACTAAAGGGCACAGCACAGATGGGCTGGCGAAAAAGCTGAGTCTTTGAAGACTTTTAAAAATCGTAAGAACTCGTAATAATGCCAAAAACTGCGCTTGCACACAGTTTTAAATGAGACACAAAAAGAGGTGTGGACAGACGAACAAAGAAATGCGGAATGGATCTACAAGAATAACAATAGGCCTATGGGCAAAGGTTACGGTAAAGAATGTACAAATGGAATAGGCACAAATATAAGACACACATATGACTTCAAGTACACGTAAGATATGGTAGCAAACATAGCAATTTGTACTCAGGTCGCATTAAGCCCGAGTGCCCATTTTCCTATCCCGGATTTTTATTGAAAATATGTATGGGAAAGGAAATGAAGATATGATAATTTTTGGAGGGAAAGTGGTCCTGGGTGATGCACTATAGCATTGCGCTAAGTGGTCGTGTACGTGTGTATGGAAATTAAGCATGAAATTGTACATCTGGGTGAAACAGTCATAGGAATGTAGGTACAATGTAGCACACAACAAATGGAATTTGGCGTTGAACCAATGTGGCGAAACAGGGTGTAGAGCGATCTCTACACTCCCCTGGATATTGAGAAAAATTTGCACGCGGTGCAAATTTTTTTGCACAACAAAGTTTGTGCGCAAACTTTTTGCACAAACACGGCCACGGCGTGGAGTCGGGCGATTATCGATTCGTGTCAGCAGATTGAAGCGGGATGCTGACACATTTTTATGCACAAAATGTATGCATGAAAATGTACAAGATGATGTATGGCTACGTCAAACAATTGAGCAGCGGGAGACAAAAAACGATGCGTCGGCAATGCGTAAACAACGTGGTTTTGTGCAACATATGGAATGACTGTTTGCCCGGGACCCGGAGAATTTTGATTGAAAAAATAATTTATGATAGGAGGGCAGGTCACTCGGCTTAACTAGTATTGAGTACGAAAGGCTCAAATTATGGACAAATTGAGAACACATATGGACAAGGACAATAAATGAATCAAAGCCAGACAAATACAGTAAAATGACAAATATGTTTTTGGGAAAAATCAGAAAAGTATACATCGTTATAAAAATATACATGGAAATAATGAACAACGGAGATATGTAAAAAGATTGTAAGAAAAATGTGGAGAGAAAAATTTGGAATGTGGCTGCAGGAAAATTAACTAGTAAGAGTAAAATTACAGAAAAAACGATTAAAACGAATCAAACAAAAAAATTAATGAACTGCTGGTGGTTGGTACGTCGTCCTGGCACAGCGAAATCAAAATAATGTGCAAATAGTTCAAGTGCGGCGATCCGGTTGATTGCAAGGCAATGACTGAGCGGTACAACGACCGTCAGTCATGCGCAAAATAGTAGGCGTAACGCGTGACGTAGCTCTAGCACAGCTGGTTCCTTGAGATGGAATCAGACAAATAGACTAAACTTCGAATGGGACGATCTGGTTGATCGTGAGAATTAGACGGCTGACGAGTGTGATGAACATCAGTTGCACGTGAAATAGACGGAATATTGCGCGACGTTGACATGGCACGTCTGACTTCTTGAGACGGAATAGACAAAAAACGTGGCGTAACAATATGATGCTGAGCAGGACAACGGTCCTGCAATTGTTTAAACGGGAAAATATGGCGCGGATGAAGCAGTCAGTGTGACAAAACGCAGTGCAATAATATTGCCGCATCATTGAGAATTGAGACGCAAAGTACACGACGAACTGATGCGAGTGATAGTAGATAGGCTAATAGTTTGTTGATCAGTCAATCGCCAAGCAGTGGCGGCGTGGCGATCTCTATGTTCATTTTTGATACAAATAGTATGACGGCGACAAAAATCGTAGCACACAGATGGGTGCAGCGGGTCACAGGGTACACAAACAGTTGACGGAATACTAAAATCGGTTTGGCAGACAATATGATAGGAACTCGGATCGCCGGTTGGCAAACAAATTGATGCAGGTTGATGTCTTTCTTCTTCCATACCGTGGCAATGCAAAATAGCTTGCGTTTTCACAGATAAATCGATATTATGGCGATGCGATTTTTGCGGCGGCTTGTTTGAGTCCAGTTTTGGCACTCAATTTAGGGAGACATTGGAGGCTGGAGCCGTGAAAATAGACATTTTGCCAGCGGCTTGTTGGGCGCAAATTTCGGCCAAAATCATAGGTAGAGAAACATCAAGAAAACCTTGAATTCGTTAAAGTGATGCGTAGTGAAGAAACTCGATTGAACATCTGATTGGCGGGTCTGTGCGCGATCAAATTAGCTGAATTTGCTTATGTGCAGTGTACAAATCCATGGTTGTTTCAATAATTTGGGAAAACTCAACAAAAACTTCTTTTGGAAATGGATTGAGAACTTGTTCCACAAAAATTGATCTAAGCATTTGTCAAAGTTGTTCAACCATGCGCCAAGCAATTTTAGGTTCGCGATACCAGGCTAGGAATTGATTGAATCTGCTATTCAGAAACTCTAGCAGCAATGGTGCAGACATGACATTAGCTGCTTGGAATGATGGATTAAATTGGAATGTAGACTCACATTTGGCGATCAATTCGCTCATAGCTTCAGAAATATCGACCATTTGACCATTTGCGTATAGTCAACGCCAAAGGGGTGTTATGGTCGGGGGGGTCGCTAGACAATGCGGAAAAAATTCTGCTGGAATTTTATAGTTTGCACGACACTCAATTTCTGGCGGTGCTTGGGGCATTGGATGATTGGCGACGAATTCTAGGCCTACTTCGTAGACCATGGGGCCAGTTGTGACATAAAATTGGGTGCAACAAAACTTGTAGTTGTTGCAGAATAAACAATGATGATGAGTCATTTTGACGATTTTAGGCATCGTTGAAGCGATACACATCTCCAACAATTCTTTGGACGTTGGTGGGGATTGGGGAAACGTGACTGATGGCAACATTTGTTGCGTTTCTGCACAAACCGGATGCATGACTTGCGCATCTGGGTTTACACGTAGCTCCTTTTCTCTGTTTCTGAGAGCAATTTGATACAATGACCATTGGCAAAAGCACAATCCTCAATGGTATTTACAAAAAGCATTGCTTGTTTGCAAAAATCGAAACCAATAAGAAGATCTTCTGGTAAATCATCAATGATAGAGACGATAGCCGGTGTAGTTTGCTCGGCAATCGTAATTTTCATTAAATAGGTGAAATGCAAAGTGGCTGCCGTTTTTCCGATTCCTTGCACAACCTTAGCTACTTGCTTTGGTGGTAAGTTGAACCCTTGCGCAGAAAAGCGTTCATGGTCATCATTGTAACTTGGGCTCCTGTGTCAATCAAAGCAGGCAGCTTTACACCATTAATTTGAGCTATAATGGTAGGCAAATTGGTAGATGCATGGCTAACTGATGGCGTGTTAGCTACATCCTGAGTTTTCACCTGCAAATTTAGCTTTTCATAGACAGCTAAACGTTTCTGTAAGCGATGATGTTCTTCAAGAAATGCTTGTGATGCAAAAAGATGTTCCGATTTATCAGAAGTCGAAACAGACGAAGTGACAAAATTGTCGTTATTATGTGACAAAAGAGTCGGCTGAGGTGGGGGAAATGTAATGGTGGGGGTGGAAGATACTGAGTATGTGGCAGCTGGAGAATCAGAATGCATAGGTTACTGCGAAAATTGTTGATATGAGTTGTTTGGCTGATGATAATTCTGAGAATGTTCTGCAAAATGATTGTTTGCATACATATCACTGTCATTATTGTAATAATGTGTATTACTGTAGGTATTACGGTAGTAGTTTTGCCAATTACCGTAATCTTGGCAAAAATCATTATTGCTTTGGTGCCAAAAGTCTTGACAGGCGTCGTAATTCTGAAACATAGACAATGGCCTAGATTGGCTAAATTGACAAAACGCGTACTCACTGGAATTGTGAGCTTTGCTGTTGCAATAATTTTGGTTGTTGTTTTGCGGACGCCGAAAACAATCATCTCTGGTGTGGCCCATGTGTTTGCAATACACGCAGTATGGTTGCATTAAAGCATTAGATGTCTCTGGACACGATTGACGAAAAGTTGTAGATTGACGGGGGGTCTCATTCTGACTATACGTTGAATGACGAAAATTATTTTTTGGCAATGCGATACTGGATATTGCAGCAGCTGTTGCTGTTAAATACGGTGTAGGCTGCTTAACTGAGGCATACTGTAGGTTTACAAACTCTATGCAATGCGCAGCATGAAGAAAATCTTGAAGCAGCGCTTCAGGCGCTCTTCTGTGAGCTTTTTTTGCAATTGCTTGATTCATCCCTTTTCTGAGCTGATGCCAAAGCATTTTATCAAAAGCTATTGGATCAACCTGAAGTTCTGGTTGAGCGCAAATTAGATCTCTGCGTAACGCTAAAAAATAAGCGTTTACAGACTCTGATGGGTGCTGTTTTTGCTCAAGAAATCTATCGAACAACGCATCTGAGTCAATTAGATGAAACTCTGCAATTAACGCTTGTTTTGTGAGTTCATATGATTGACGAACATTGTCAGGTAGAGAACAAAACAGTCAAGTCGTATAGGTATTGAAAAAAGATGGCAACAAATCTAGACACAATCTTTCATCAATTCTATAGCCATTTGCTAATCGCTCAAGTTCTTGGAAGAATCCACGAATATCTGTTTTTTCACCTTGAAAAACTTCTTATTGGCTATCAAGAACTGAATTTGTTGCAAAAATGGACCTCTGTTCATAGAATTGGCTAGGTAGCAAATACCTGTATTCTCTGAGCTATCAGATGATGTGTCATGGTGGCGACGCCATGAACTTCTTGAAGAAGATCTATGACGCCTGGGACTTTCCGGCGGAGAGTCAGTAGCTTGATCGGGCTAGTGAACTCTTTGGTTCTGCTGATTCTGAAGTGGAATCTGATCCAGTGGGATCGATGCACCTGTATTTGGCACAAAAATTTGATTCTGCGGAATATGCATCAGTAGTATATGCCGGCAGCCTGGATCTGGATCTTAAGGATAGGCAATGCTTAAGCATAGGCAAAGTGGGCGGAGTTTGCACCCTGGCTTTTGCAGGGTGCATATAAAATTGGTATACCAAAAGTTGAACGCGGCCAGCTCTAACGTTGAGCATAGGCACGCGCTTAAGCATAGCCGAAATTGGTATACCAAAAGTTAGACGGGGTCAACTCTAATGTTGAGCACAGGTACACGTTTAAGCATAAGCGAAATTGGTATACCAAAAGTTGGTCAAGTTCGGAACCCAAAATTTTCCTGAAAAATACCAGTTTCTTGAAATTTTTTTACATGCAGAAAACGTGAAATTCGAGAATTTTTTATAAATTAGGCATGCGTGTAATGAGATCATAATGATTATGTGTAGCGTATAAAGTAATAACTTTTTCAGAAAATTTTCCTGAAAAATACCGGTTTTTTTGAATTTTTTTACATGCAGAAAACGGGAAAGTCGAGAATTTTTTTATAAATTAGGCATGCGTGTAATGAGATCATAATGATTGTGTGTAGCGTATAAAGTAATAACTTTTTCAGCCTGAGGCCCTTGATAGACTTTTCTACTATTGCAAAATAGAATGAGCTGATAGATGGGAGTTAAAATATTTTGAATTTCTGTAAGAGTTTCAGTTCCATATGATTCCTGATTAAGATCTAAACGGGTTCTACTCAACAGTTGTACTGCTAATTGTTTTTGTCTTGTATAACGACTTTTATCGCCTTTTCTAGCAGCTTCCCAGTCAGAACCGTTCTCCAGTCTCGCTATTCCACTTACAACAGCACGGGGTAAAGAAAGATTATCATTTGATGTAATTTTAAAGAAAGCACCGCCAGACTTGCAAAATTCCTTAACATCCTTTTGCAATCCAGTGCCCCATTGTGCATTTTTATCAATAATTATTACTTTCCATAACATATCTTCCCTGAGGCAAAAGTCTTTCTTTGACTGAGAAACGCGTTCAATGAGACTGAGAAGTTGTTCGGCATTCATATTATAAGCTTGAGTGAATGGTACTAAAACAGATGGATATAAGCTTGGATGGGTTATTTCAATACTGACCATACAGTCAGGAGGGTAATCGTGCAATATTGCCACGATAACTTCTTCAAAAATTGAATTCAAAATATGATAATTATCAGTCCACTGATCGTCATTATTAAACTTTAAAGTGTAAACTTTTCCAAGAGAATTGAATCTTTTCACTTGAATGGGCATGTGAAGCTCGCCTAGAGTGTAAAATTTGCTTATATCCATTTTCTTTCTTTTCAAAACATAGGTATAGCTTGTAATTCTTCCTTCTTATTTACATGAAACATCAAATTTACGGGTTTAAGTGAAACCTGCACAGACATGCATAAGGATTCAAGATCTTAATTTGATTAAAACAGGTTGTACTATGCGATTTGATATTTATATTTTTTAGATATATGAGGGGGCTTATTCCGAACTCATCTGCATAACATTTAGATATAAATGAGATTCTGTTCAGCTCATTTGAGATCAATCAAGCTAAAATTGTGTTGAAAATTTCTTTAAAGTGTATCCTAGAGTCTACAAAGCATATACTATACAAAAAATTATGCCCGGGAGTTCTATTCCACTGTTTTAATTGTTTTATCACTTTTTACTGTATATTTTTCTATCTTTTGCTATATGCGCATGTATGATAATGACTCACACATAAACTTTAAGCATAAAATGGCAGTTTAAACAGAAAACCAGAATCCTGCAATGATATAATAATGTAAAAAATAATGATTTGAGGGCACAATACTGAATATGGAAAGCATAATTTGCATCATATTTTACATTTTTCTCCCTTCTAACAATAAATTCTTCAATTTTTGGCTGGAATTCCACACGAGACTGTAGAAATAAATCAGAAAATTGCAGGAAAGAGATGAATTAGAGACAGAGAGATACAACTGGGAGAATTCGAAAATAATTGGAGCGATGAGACTTAAGGCGATATTTTCTTGGAAACAAACATCATTCATAGCGAAATGTTAATGGAATATACAGTAATTAGGAGGGGTAATAATGTAGCATTTTAGGGCTTAAATTGCGCACCCCAAGTGAAAATTTAGGGAGTTAAGAGGTCAAAGCAGGCAATATGATGGTAAAAAAACGTGAAAAGGTATAGTTATTAGCTATATCTTGTATGATCTATGATTGAATTTGGCGGAACTTCTTGGAAAACAATGAATAATATGTAACTTACTACACTTTAAATGCATTCAATCGTGGCCAGATAGGCACACCTGGGAGTCGGGGGTTTGGGGCTATGTAACCCCCGGAATACAATTTTTGAAAATTTTTCTCATTTTTTCGCAATTTTTTGATGCCAATGGATAGTGCTCTGATGAAAAACGTCGTATAATGGTGTATTTGTCAACCTGCCACCATTTTTAAGACAATTTTTTGACCTTTTAAGAATCTTGCCCCCCAGAATTTTCTTGCTGCCCACGCATGCAGATGGGTGTATTTTTAGGATAAAACGCGTACCTACATACTTAGCATGTGCATAATGTTAAGAATGAGCTCCTATAAAAATGCCTCTTTGGAATCATACTTAATATTCTAAAAGGCTTTCTGTTTCTATTTGTGAACATATTTCAATGATTTTGAGTCTCTCAAGTAGTTTTAAAGACATTTTTGTGCTATGTGAAATGATTTTAATAGAAAAACAGCAATGCATTCTCTCGCCACTTGTAAGTTTGAAAAATGTCAGTTTACTACTACAGCAGGTGAGTGTGAGCATAAAGAGAAAAGTTTTTATCTACTCAGGCGTTTTTATGTTGACTTGGGCAGTTCTCATGCACCAAATGCATGAAAGATCGGTTGTTACGAAAATGTATGATAAACTCTGAGACAATGAGGCATAAAATGTCAGTTTAAGCAGGAAACCAGAATCATGGAATGATATAATAATGTAAAAAATAATGATTTGAGGGCACAATGCTAAATATGGAAAGCATAATTTACGTCACATTTTACATTTTTCTCCTTTCTAACAATAAACTCTTGAATTTTCGGCGGAAATTCCACACGAGACTGTAGAAATGAATCAGAAATTGCAGGAGAGAGATGAATCAGAGAGAGGAAAATAATTGGAGTGATGAGACTTAAGGCGATATTTTCTTAAAAACAAACACCATTCACAGCAAAATGTTAAAGGAATATACCGTAATTAGGAGGGGTAATGTTGAAGCTTTTGAGAGGTTAAATTCTGTACTCCAGGGGGACATTTTGGGAGATAAGAGGTCAAACCTGGCAATAAAATGGTAAAAAACGTGAAAAGGTATAGTTATTAGCTATATCTTGTATGATCTATGATTGAATTTGGCGGAACTTCTTGAAAAACAATAAATAATATGTAATTTAATACAGTTTAGATGCATTTAATATAGGCCAGATGGATGTATTTTTAGGGTAAAACGCGTTCACACTTAGCATGTGCATAATGTTAGGAATGAGCACCTATAAAAACCTCTCAGAAATCATATTTAATATTCTAAAAGGCTTTCTGTTTGTATTTGTGCACATATTTCAATGATTTTGTAAATACAGGGCCGGTCCGTGTTTACTAAAACAACACGAACACGGGTGTATCCACCTTCGAGACTTACTTAGGTACTTAGGTACTTAGATCTGCTCTCAGCGCTGGCCTTGGTCGCTTAGTCTGGGCTGACTTCGGTCTTTGGACCCTTACAGACCTTACGGCTCCGATCCCCTCGGTCCTAATATTGCTGACCGCTTCTTGTCAGGTGATCTCAGCAGCTACGCACTAAGCCCTAAGAATACCTACCTAAATCGTCGTTTTGTACAGTTTCATAATTTAATTGATTTTTTCTACGTCAATATCGATTTTTGTTCGTTGCAGATACTCAAAGATTCCTTTGGTTGTCATCGGCTCGTAATAGACGATTCATCCGTTAATCAAAGTGGTCAATATGCTATAAAAGCGACTAACATAGCCGGAGAAGCCAGAAGCGAAGCGACACTCAAAATTTCGCCCAAACCTCCGCCTAAATTGCACAATAAAGTACGTCTTTGCAATATTGACATCAGCGGAAGTAAACGCATAATGAGGGGATAGGGATCTTCAGGCACGTATCTCTGGGGGGATGGGAGGGGTTCGGACCCCCCAAATTCAGAAAAATCGGATAAATAGAACTTTTTGAACGTTATTTTGTGCCATTTTAGGCCTTTTTGGGCTTAGTCCCCAAAAATTGGTGTTGGTCCCCTCAAAATAGGACGGCCAGCTACGTGCCTGTTGCTTTACACATTTTCTTGCTTTCTGTTTTATCCATTGTAGTGTGTCAAGAGATTGGAAGCGATTCTCTCTTTTTGATCCTGATCAAATATCTGATTGCATTTTATATATGTGCATGAAGAAGAAAGTTTATTATTTTTTTGAAAAATAAACTCATTTTTGAGTCTACCAATCACGGTTTTTTTGTATTCGGCAAAGATTTTTTGCGATGTACAAAGACTTTTGGGGACCGTCTTTGTACATGTACAAAGGTTTTGTGGAAGACCAAAACTGCAAAAAGGTTGGAAATTCGCGAAAATTCTCGGCGATCCGCGCCGAAATGAGCAATTGTGTGTTCTATATATCTTTATAATTTCAGAAATTGCATTTTGAAAGGAAAAATACGAAATTTTTTGGCGCTTCGCGCCGTTTTGAGACGATTATTACTGATTTTTGCCCTCAAAAACCTAGAAATTGCTGAAATACGTAACCAAAGGTCGAACAACTCTGTTTTTGCCACACTAAAATCGCTACTGTACCATATTATAGTCCCCAAAAATTTGTGTGTACGGAATGTACAAAGACTTTTAGGGACCATCTTTGTACATGTACAAACGGACCTTGTACAAAAAAAAACACTGCTATCAATATTTGATAACAAAATTATAGTGAACGAGTAGTGCTCTCGGTGCTTCCAGACACTGAAAATTCTGAAAATGTTGAATTTCATACTATTGTTCCGCGGTGATGAATCCGGAGGTTTTTGCAACGATCCAAATTTTCCCAAATAGTTCAGAGTAGTCCTTAAAATTCTCTACTCGTGTTCACGGCAGGGTGTTTTCCAGGCTATCTTAAATATTTTGGAGTTTTTTGTGAAAAAATACTTGCGCTGTAAACATTTTCGTAAATATTAATTACAAGCTGAGCGAAAATATAACTGAATTGTCTGAAAATTTAAATTGTGTACATACAAAATTACACTTTAGTATAGGGGGTGAAAGAGGGCATTGCCGCACATGCAATGCGTTGGAATTCTGTGGGGCAGGGGTTGAAATAATAAAGTGCCTTTTTTGTGCCTAAAAATGGTAGGTACGTACGCGTCATAACATCGTTTTTTAGCGTTTCTGACGATGCTTCATCTTTCTAGAGCATAAAAACAAATTTATTTCGAATAAAAATCTGAAAAATCTAACAAATTGGACAACATATAGTCAAAACATGATTTTAATTTGGCACTTTTGGGCAGATAAGTATAGCCGAAAACGCTCAAAAAAGCATCTTTTCTACAAATTTTTAGAACATTTTTGGGAACTTTCGAAAAATCGCCTATTCTGGGGGGTGAAAAACTGTTTGCAGGAGGAACTTAAATTTTTCTGGGTGGGGAGGGGGTTAAACTCCCCCTAAATTCCCTTTTCAGATCATGTATTAGAGTATTACTGGAGTACGTCCACACTTTTCAAAAAATCATTTTCGTTAAAAAATAAAATAGACGTAGCAGTAAATTGACATCGCTGATCTCAAATCCGTTGTCTATTTTTAGCCTGCATGCATCGTTCTATATGTACCTACGTTACGGTATGACTGCAGTACACCTCAGATTTTTTATTTTCAGAGCTCAGATAACTTACTTCATAAAATTTATTAACATCATGGCACAAGATATCAATATGCATGAATTTTGCCATATCACAAGAACTGAAGAATCAGCTACCTGATTCGCACGAGAAAAACGGCTCGCTGCTTGCTTTTCGTATTAATATCTTGTGCCATGATCTTAATAAATTTTCTGAAGTAAGTTATCTGAGATCTGAAAATAAAAAATCGGAGGTGTACAGTAGTTATACTGTAAGGTAGGTATACAAAGATGCATGCGGGCTAAAAATAGACAACGGATTTGAAATCAGCGATATCAATTTACTAATATGGCGATTTTATTTGTTAACGAAAATGATCTTTGAATAAGTGTTGAGGTGTACTGTAGATATACTGTAACAACGATGCATGCAGGCTAAAAATAGACAATGGATTCGAGATCAGCGATGTCGATTTATTAATATGGCGATTTTATTTTTTAACCAAAATGATTTTTAAAAAAGTGTGGACGTACTCCAGTAATACCATGTATTAGTATTACCCCACCTAGATTTTTAGAAAATAAGGCACTGTCAAGCGATTTTGAGAAAACTAGGTGCGGCTAAAGCGTACTGCTTAAAAAAGGCCAAAAATTCTACTTGAAAACGGAAAAAAATACAAAAATTTTCCGTCGCTTCGCGCTTTATTCATAAATTTTATCACTTGAAATCCACAAATCGACTAAACTTGCCTAATAATGGTCAAGAAAACGAATTCATCGCACTTAGCGTACTACTGTGCCATAATAGAGTACCCTTGAATTTACATGTTAAGAATGCACATTGACTTTTGGGGACCGCCTTTGTACATGTAGTAGAGACATTTTACAATAAACAATGACCAAAATTTGCTATTCAACCATTCCTGGATTTCACCCCCCTCTGGCTACCTTTACCTTGCCCATGCATGATGCAAATCTTTGTATGGGAGAAATTAGGCCGAACAGTTTTTTTGAATTTGTTATGTACATATGTACTGCTTTGTTATGTGCATACGTTTTGTTATGTACATACGTTCGATATGTACATATGTACTGCTCCAGAAATTCCTGCGAAAGCTATAAAGTCATCGCTAAATATGAAAAGACTAATTTGTTGCTCAAAAATAATTTGACTTCTATATCGGTCGCCAAAAAGCGGGTGAATATCTTTAAGAAGTACCGAAAAAAATTTTTAGAAACTTGTTACAAATGATAGCCGAAAGATTTTGAAAATATTTTTTATATCTTTCTCGACGTGTCTCTTTTATGCATTCAATAAATCGAAAGAACAACATATAATGATTATTTGACTTTCTTTTATGTTTTAGGTCGAAACTGAGGAATTTTTTGAATGCTATACGGATTCAAGATCCATTGACCAAGCCAGAGTGGTTCCAGTGCAAAGAACTCAATTGTCTGATCGTCAAGTTGAAGAAGGTGGTGGAAAATTTATGTGTTTTTATATTTTACTCTACAATTCTTATGTAGTTTTATTCATTTTTTGATTAAAGCTACTTTTAAGCGCAAGATAATCAAAGGAATCTTTACAGTCTACGAAGCTACTTAGTGGAGAATTATTTTAAAAAGTGGATCAAAAAATAATTTCCAAAAAGTGACAAACTATTGGTAAACTGCAATATATAGACAAGTTACAGGTAAGTTTATGACCTACTTGAAATTTTTTCCGATTTTTTCAGCACCTGTTAGTTATATTACCTGTATTGAAGCAGTTTTAGATCTTTTCTTCCCTTTACATTTTCTGGACTTAATTTTTAAAAAACTTTTTGAATAAGCTCCTAAGATACATAGTATAAAACATTTAAAAGATTCTCTACGTGATGGTATAAATTACTTTTAGAATATCTTTGAATTTAGTTAGATAATTTGATGCATCTAAAATACACTGGATTTTCTACAGTTTTTCGGTCATGCACAAATAAATACTCATCGAATTGAAAAGAACAATATGCTATCTTGTAGCTTGTAGAACCTGCTTTCTGAATATATAATTGATTATAAGATTGCTTCAAAATCGATTTAACCAGAATAGTTTATAAGTTGCCGGCGCCAAAACGTCGTAGACCCCGTATCGATTACATATTTACATACATAAATATTTCAAGACTATTTCAGGGTCTTGATCAACAGGCGCCTAAGAATTTTGAGATAATTTAATCAATAGAAAAAATTTGACAAATCTCATGAAATGTTCTTTGTGACCTGTGAGCATTACCAACTCTGGAGTTGTTCGCGATTAAATTGCTCGAATTCTTGTGTAAAACAGGCCTATTATCTCGGTTTTTTCCGCGCAGTTCAAATGAGAGACCGGCTGTGACAATGAGCCCTGGCGCTCATTTGAACGCAAACGAAACTTTTTAATTCATAAAGGAAAATGAATGCCAAATTATTTGCATTATCTTTGTTTTTTTCAAATTAAATGCAAAAATGGTGAAAAATTGATGATTTTAAGAGGTAAGATGGACAGAAATCTCGTGTACCATTATCTACATGATCTGGCTTTGGTGCAAAACATGCAAATGACCTTGGTATTTCATTCCCGCGCGGGAATGGGCTTCGCGGAAAAAAGCCTGCTTTCTACGATAAATAAGCACTAAACAGACATTCGCAGCACGTGAATTCCACGGGGTGGGGGGGGGTGAAATTCAATAGTGCGTCTTTGGGTCCGAAAATGGTGTATGGATATGCCTCGAGAACATCGTTTTTCGGCGTTTCTAACGATGCTCTATTTTTCTAGGTCACAGAAAGATATTTCCGAGAAATCTTTGAAAAGTCGAGCAAATTGAACAAAATATAATCAAAACATGAGTATAAAATTTTACTCTTATGACAAAATACAGTGCTTGCCATGAAACATGACGCACTATAATCATCAGATTTATATTAGATGATGCGTCGCGAGCGCCGCGTTTCGTGTATAATGCGCTATCATCTCTTTTGTTATTGTAGGATATTTATCTGTATCATGCCGTTAATCTGGCGATGCGGACAGCGCAATTTGGCTATTAATAGCGTCAACAAGAGATAAGCGCGCACGTGAATGCCGGAAGCGCGCACGTGAATGCCGTTCTATATTCAGGCGAGTGCGCGCACGTGAATGCCGTTCTATATTCAGGTATGCGCACTTCCTTCTTGTTGGCGCTATTAATAGCTAAATTGTGCCTTCCGCATCGCCTGATTAACGGCATGATACATATAGATAAATATCCTATAATAATAAAAAAGAGATGATAGCGCATTATAGACGAAACGCGGCGCTCGCGACGCATCACCTAATATAAATCTGACGATTATAAACCGTCATGTTTCATGGTGAGCACTGTATGTAGACGGCTAAAAACGCTTAAAAATATCTTTTCTACGAATTTTCATGAAATTTTTGGAGATTTTGCTATGAGCTACCCTCATTAACTTTAATGATAAATGATTAGGTACCTCTATTATTCTTGATAATCAATCCAAGAATTCCACCGTTTTTGACAAAGTACGCCAAATGTGTATAAAGCCCAAAAATGACGAAATCGGCTTTTGTTATTGTTCTGTTCCTTTTGAATTTTGTGAACTTTGCGGCCTCTATCTGGTTGTTTACTAACATTTTTGTTTACTTTTTGCCTTTTGATCTACATATACATATTTACATATTTAAATTTCTGGATATTTGTATTTCGTTTTTATTTAAATTTTTTATTTTATTCTTATATCATCTTTATTCGAGTTATTTATTTACTTATTCGCCTAGAAAAAACCGCAAATTTTCAGAACGTTATTCGAGCGACCAAAGAATCTGTGAATTAAATGGCTATGCGGAAAGCAAATACGTTGCTCCTCATTTCGCGAAAACGGTAGTATCCGTTGTCGCTGAAGAAGGCAGCGAAGTTAAATTTGATGGCATAGTAACAGGTAATGGCAAAAAATCTAATTTTGGCTTCAAAATCTTCAGCCTCGAGCATGTGTACATGTACTGCAAGGAAATTATGGGGGGTCGGTCCCAAAGATTTATTGAAAAAAGTGTCTTTTTAGGCTAAAAACGGTGGGTACATGACAAAAACACTGTTTTCTGACGTTTCAGGCAACGCTCGTTCTTTCTAGAACATAAATACGTAAGAAAATTTGAAAAAAATCGAGTAAATTGAACAAAATATGGTCAAAAAAGTGTGTGTATGGCTGGAAGCGCCGAAAATTTGTGATTTTTGAGCCAAAAATGTGCTAAAAACGCTTTGAAAGGCACGCTTTTTACAGCTTTTACCAACTTTTACAAAAAAATCAATAATTCTGGGGGAGTCGCAGCCATTTTGCGGGGAGGGGGGTCGGTAGCCATTCTGCGGGAGGTCGGAAACCCTCCACCCAATAACACCTCTTGCCCTGAGGCGCGCTAAATACCTAATTAATGTAATTTGTGAAGGCTTATTTTGATTTGGCCCTTTTCACTTCCTAGCTGAATTGCATATAACGAGGATGACATTAAATATTTGATGGCTTCAGCAGATACAATGGCTTCGTATCTGTCTCAACCAGACATGCTCAGCATAGGAATTCTGTGGGTGAAAGCAAAAACCTTTTATAAAGTGCGTTTTTTGGGCTCAAAATGGCGGATACGCGTCAAAAACGCCATTTTTGGGAAGAATTTGAAAAAATATAAAATAAATCGAATAAATTTGACAAAATATCGGCAAAAATGAGTATATATGACGCGAAGCGCCGGAAAATTGGCGCTTTGAGCAGATGGATAGCTAAAAACGCTTCGAACAGCGCCTTTTTATACGATTTTTGTGGAAAATCACGAATTTGGGGAGGTGAAAATTTTCTGGAGGGTTAATGGAACCTTCCAAACCATACACGATCATGTATGGTGATCGTAAACATCGAAGAATGCGAATATTTGTGGTATTGAATCTGTGCAGCCAGAAAATTTTAGATTACTGCATACACTTTTTATGAAACATTGTATACAGGCACGTATCTCTGGGAGGAGTGGGGGTTCGGATCAGGCATGTAGCTGGCCGTCCTATTGTGGGGGACCAACACCAATTTAGTGGGGACTAAGCCCAAAAAGGCCGAAAATAGCACACAATAACGTTTAAAAAGTTATATTTTTCCGATATTTTTTTGAATTTTGGTAGGTCCGGAAATCCCTCCCCCACATTCCCCCCAAAGCTACGTGCCTGTTTGGGACCCCTCAAAATGCGGAAAAATCGGAAAAATAGGACTTTTTAAACGTTATTTTGTGCTACTTTTGGCCTTTTTGGGCTCAGTCCCACCAAAATTGGTGCTGGTGCCCCAAAATAGGGCGGCCAGCTACGTGCCTGATTGCATAGTTTGAATTTATTATGACATCGTAATAAATTAAATCAATGGATATGATAAATAACCCAAAGGCAAAATTCTAGGCAGTCCAGAGCCCGAGGTTTCATGGACGAAAAATGGGCAGGTGCTGAGCCCTCGCGATTATAAACAGTCGTATTTTGATGGTCACACAAGCTTAACTATTCCGTGCGTCACATTAGATCATACGGGAAAATACGTGTGCTCCGCTAAAAACGCGGGTGGCTTGGCGACAAGCAGCGCACAGTTGGTGGTGACAGGTAAACAAACAAACAAAAAAGTTAAAAAAGTAAACAAAATATCGAAAAATTGTACACAGAACCATACGTGGGCAGCGACGAAATTCCGTGTGGGGGGTCGGGATAGGGAGAATAGCCAAAAATGTTACTAAAAATAGAATGCTGGGGGTATACAGTAATCTGGGGGTTTCAAATTATGGGGGTACAAACTCCTATGCCCGTGTGCGCGCAGAACTGGCCGCTTACATAATTAATCGATAGGTTTTATTTTAAATGCTTGGATAAAAGTTTAAGAAAATAAAAGAAACTTGCGTGATTCTTTCATTTATTTTAAGACAGTATTTAATTTCAAGGTTTCGTGTTAATCGTTTTATAATTGTAATTAATGCTGTGCTACTTGTGGTATATTCAATGCATTGCGCTATCGTACGAGTTAAGTGCGATTTTATTACTTCATTTTTATTCATTTTTTCAATAATACAATTTTTTACCCTTATCCGGCCATTATTTAGTTTCGTTTCAAGACCGTAGAATGGTATCGTAGAATAATATTATACTTTAGGAAAGTATTAATTCGTTCCAAAAATATTTCTCGCATTAAATTTTTACAAAAAAAAGAATTTACCTAAAAAAGATCATCATATTCGTGTAATAAATTTCTAAATTTTCCAAATTTCATACATTTTTTGAATTTATCCAATTTATTTCATTAATTAAATTTCTTATTTACGACTGAAATCGAGTTTTTCAAAATTTGTTCTTGTTTAAGCTTCTTATAATCAGATTAAATTGACTTTAGGGAGTTTTACTTTACTGCATTTTATTTATTTTTTATTTTTTTATTTTCATTTTTACATTTTTTTCAGTAACGAAAGAAGCACCAGATTTCGTCGAAAGGCTCATCAGCCAGGAAGTAGAAGAAGGCGGGCCTTTGAGGTGGCAGGTGAAAGTCAGCGGTCAGCCACCTCCGAAAATTTCGTGGTTAAAAAATGACGATCCCTTAGCGCATAGTCACGAATATCAGACGGTGAATGTAAGTCAAAACATTGTTTTGTATAACAATTTAGGATTATTGAATTTTTGTGACCCACATGCATAAATATCGCAAAAAATAAAAAATAAAAAAAGAAACAAAAATACATATGAAATAAAACAGACAAAAAATTGAAATCACAAACAATTAAAAATCAAAAAAACAAACGAAAAATAAATATGAAACAAAACAAACAACAAAAAATTTAAATTGCAAAAACAAACAAAAAATACATATGAAATAAAACGAACGACAAAAAATTGAAATCACAAAAAATTAAAAATTGAAAAAACAAACAAAAAATACATATGAAATAAAACGAACAACAAAAAATTGAAATCTTGAATAACGCCTGTAGCCACATATACGTGGGCAGCGCGTGAAGTACGGGCTCTTTAGGTGGTCCAAATAATTTGGACAATAAAAAATGTGCCGCGAAATTGGCGATAGGTGCAAAAAACGTCAATTTTCGACGCTCCTCGTCGAGCTCTATCCCTTGGCATCGCAAAAACCGTGAGAATACGAAAAATTGATTATGGGGTTCTTTTTTAATTCTGCACTTCTTTTGGAAAGTATAAAAAGTATATAGATTCAATTTTTGATGTTGAAATTGAAGCTTTTCAAATTTTGTAGATTAAGCATAGTTCCAATGACGCTATCTGTTGATCCTGTCAATTTAAGCCTTAATTTCGAGGGTATTAATTCACTGAATTACAACAATTTTCTTTCCGAAACACTTTATATGATCCTGAACTAGTTTTTTACGCTGATTCCGAAAATGTTTCAAGATTTTTCCCAGCACGTCTATTTCTTGACTTATTGGGCACACAAAACGCATGATTTTAATGTGTAACACATTGTAAAGCATAAACCTTATTGTCACTTTAGTATTCTTGCACCTAAATAATTTCAAACAGTTTCTTAAACAATTTTTTACGCCGATTTCAAATCTTTTCTTTGTTTTTAGCTACCATGTTTGATTTTAGAAATAACTTGGAATTCATAAAACGAGCAAAAATCCTAAAATGCATTTTCAAAAGGAATCAAAAAGTTACAATTTCTTGTAAAGCGTTATGTAAATATGAATTTGTTGAAATTTGAATTTTTACACGCGACAACATGGTGAATAGTATTTATTGGCAGTTTTTGAGCGACAAATTTTAAAACTGGAATAAGGGCTGAAAATTTTAATATTGTTGATCGGGTGCAAGGTTGTATAACTTTGATTGGAGTAAGTAATCTCATCGCTCAGGTAATAAGCTGAATCTGTAGTTGCATAGTACATGGCCAGTTTTGGATTAGCCTGTGGTCTGGGTCATACAGTTCATACATGATCTGAGAAGGGGGGTTCCAACCCCATCTAGAAATATTTTCACCTCCGCAAACATTTTTTCGCCCCTTTCACCTTAGCAATTATTGATTTTTCTAAATTACCCAGTAATTTACTGAAGATTTTTAGAAAAGGTGCTTTTTCAAGCGTTTTAGCTACCTAATTTGCTCAAAAATGCCTAATTTTCTACTCTAGAAAGATTGAGCATCGTCACAAACGCTGAAAACAATGTTTTTGACGCGTAATTACCATTTTTGGGCCAAAGGAAGCACTTTGTAATATCTACCCTCCCCACTAAATTGCCATGCTGTGCATTCATGGTCACCATACCTGGGCGTGTGGGGGTATGCACCCCGACAGAAATTGAAATACCCCCAGAAATTCAATTTTTGAAATTTTTTTGTTTTTTTCGCAATTTTTTGATGCTAATGGATAGTGCTCGATGAGAAACGTTGAAAAATGGTGTTTGTGTTCTGTCATCCACCATTTTTAAAGCCATTTTTTGACCTTTGAAAAAATCTTGCACCCCTCCATGGTGCCGCCATCCTATGATGATCACAGTCCACAAAGCTTTTCCGAGCTATAAAATACTTTCAGAAGATCCGATGGGGCCTAATCGCCAAATGTAGAACCTAAAATTTAATTATGGGGTCTTCCAAGATTATAGGGCTTGTGTGTGATCGCGTCCATACGTGGGCAGCACCAAAATTCTGGGGGTGCACGATTTTTTAAAGGTCAAAAATTGGCCTTAAAAATATTGATATGGCGAAAAAACACCATTTTTCAACGTTTCTCATTGAGCACTATCCATTGACATCAAAAATTGCGGGAAAAAAACAGAAAAAATTCAAAAATAGAATTCTGGGGGGTTTATGTTGGTTTCTGGAGGGGGGTATTTTGGTTTCTAGGGGGAGGTGCATACCCCAAACCCCTCACGCCCAGGTATGGTCGCGACCCCTTGCAGTATCTAGCATGTAAGACACGGTCTTGGTGTGAGGGAAATACTCAACTTTTGGTGAAAAGCCCACTTTTCATAACGGCTCGAAATTTTCGGGGGAGTGACCCCCAATTTTGTGCCACAGTGTCAAAAAAGCGCTTAAGAATTGGCCGTACAACGCAAGTTTTAGTGTAAAATCTGGGAGAGGGCAAAATCTGTTTGAATTTTGGGGCATGAAAGGACAACCGATTCTGGGTAAAGGGGATCGACCACCCATATGTACGTTTGACGGCTCGAAATTTTGGGTGCGTGGAAAGTTAAACGACCTGCAATTTTTGGCCAAAAACGGCCGGAAAACACCTAAATATGGCCAAAGGACGCAATTTGTTTTTTAAATCGGGGGGAGGTCAAAAATTTTCTGAGACTAGGGGGAGATAAGGGAAGCCTAACTTGTTGTGGGGGATTTCCTTTAACCCCCTGTTACATATATGCTATCACTATACATGCGCAGCATTGGAATTCTAGGAGGGGGGATTGAAATTATAAAGTGTCTTTTTTGGGTCCAAAAATGGTAGGTACGCGTCAAAAACATCGTTTTTCAGCGTTTCTGACGATGCTCCATTTTCTAGAGCATAAAAACATAAAAAAATTTCGAAATAAATCAAAAAGTCGGAATAAATTGAACAAATTATAGTCAAAAAATGAGTATAATGGCGCGAAGCGCCGAAAATTTGGCACTGTTGAGCAAATAGATAACGAAAAACACTTAAAAAAGCATCTTTTCTACAAATTTTTAGAAAATTTTCGGGCTATTTCAAAAAATCGATAATTCTGGGGGTGAAAAAATTTTAGCGGGGGTTAAAATTTTTCTGGGATGGGAAAACCCCAACCCCCATATCATGTATGGCTATCGCAGACCTAGTGTAGTCTTATTTCCAGTTGGGCAACAATGCCTACGCCTTGTATATACCGCATTGTCGGCTGACCGACGCCGGCCAATTCACGTGCCGCGCCGAAAACGACGCCGGGGAGGCGCGGTCGTCGGCCGATTTGGTCGTCCGGCGCCACGGCGACCCGGCCAAGTCGTACGTCCACGTTACGCGCGTTTATACGCAGGAGCACGGCAAGGACGCGACGTCGAATCGCGCCCGATTCGGCCCGATGCCCTTCCGGTCCGACCAATCGCGCGACGCCGCGGCCGCTCGACCAATCACGTGACGCCGCGGTCGCTCGACCAATCGCGCGACGCCACGGCCTCTGCGCCGAAGCCTGCGGAACATAACGATATACATATAGCTTTTTCGAAACATTTTTTGTACGGTTTTAAGTCGACGGAGAAACATCGTTGTGGAACCGGAGGCGTCGGAGCTTTCCCCTCTTTCTGGCGTGTTTTGGCGTCTCGCGAAAACTTTTCACTCATTTTCAATTATTTTTTTAAGGAATTTTTATATTTTCTGAATACTTTACAGCTTCACTTTTCTAGTTTCCGCCCTTTTCGGGTCTTTTACGAAGAAATCTAGTTTTCTGACCGCGACACGTTCATGCGTGGGCGACGCGTGAATTCTGGCACTTTTTTAAGCATTTTTGAATGCCAAAAGAGTGCCGAAAAATTGACGATAGGGGCGTAAAACCAACCTTTTCGACTTTTCTTCCCGACGCCTATCCATTGGCGCGAAATTAAGGATGGAAAACAAATTTGAAATTTTAATTCCGGGGTCTTCTGGGATATGACGATTCATATTTCCCAGACCTCCGCAGACACGTAGCTGGCCGTCCTATTTTGGGGGGCTAAGCTCCAAAAAGGCCGAAAATAGCACAAAATAATGTTTAAAAAGTCCTGTTTCCGATTTTTCTGAATTTCAGGGGGTCCCCAACCACACCTGGGCGTGGGGAGCTTGGGGGTATGCACCCCCGTGAAACCAAAATACCCCCCAGAAACGAAAATACCCCCCATAATTCAATTTTTGACAAATTTTTCTTGTTTTTTGCGCAGTTTTTTGACGCCAATGGATTGTGCTCGATGATAAACGTTGAAAAATGTGTTTTTCGCCATATCACAATTTTTAAGGCCATTTTTTGACCTTTGAAAAATCTTGCACCCCCCAGAATTTTGGTGCTGCCCTTGTATGGTTCGAACCCCCCATCTCCCCAGAGATACGCGCCTGGACCTCCGGACTTTGTTCGCAAAATGCGAAAACTGCATAAAGTTTTGCTGCACATTTGTCTATGCCGTTAATTTATTCATTAATCTTCACTTAACATGATGAAATTTTCACTGTCGCCCGAAATTTGTCGAAACCAAGTTCATACTATTCGAAAATGCTTTGTTAGAAAGTACTCGGGCTGAATATTCTGCGATAAAACATTGTTTTGCAGTAAGCATAAATATGTATCAAAAATGGCAGAAAAAATCAACTTTCCGATATAACGCTTTTTGTAATGCGTTAAGGCTCCCAAATATTTTAGACCGCTACTGCCTAGTGATATCGATGCTCATTATATTAATATTATAGTACTATACCGTCGTGTCGTATTTTAATTTTTCTGTAATACATAACCGCATTAATTAGCTTAGCAATATATGTAGTTATTATGTAACAGCGATACACTGAAATACACGTTTTTTACTAATCATTCAATGCCTTTAACGGTGAAATTGTGATGAAATAAAGCTCTTATCCGATATCGCGATTCTATCATTGAGGTTGCATATATAGAAACCTTGATCATACGTCCGGAAGTGTTAAAAACCACAGCATGGGGTTGCATGCTCTCCTTAGGCCAATGCGTTTTAATTAAACCAGGCACGTATCTCTGGGAGAAATTGGGAGATTCGGATCCCCCCAATTCGGAAAAATCGAAAAAATAGTTTTTTAAACGTTATTTTGTGCTATTTTTGGCCTTTTGGGCTTAGCCCCCTCCCAAAAAAATTGGTGTTGGTCCCCGTCAAAATAAGACAGCCAGCTACGTGCCTGAATAAAACTATTTAAGCGAAAGCGGTGATAATCGATTTTTGATGTACGACTTATTCGATGACGTCTTCAGATTTTAATTTGAGCTATGCAGTCCCTGAATGAAGACTTAAACATGTCACACATGGGCTGCAACCGAATTTTGGTGGTCTGATTGGACGAAAAAACGCCAACAGTTCAATATAGGGTCTGGTGGGGGTATTTTGATTTCTAGGGTACAACCCAATTTTAGCGCTAGAATGATGAGTTTATTTAGATTTTTTATATATTTTTGTTGTCCCTAACCCCTCATAATCCCGTAAAATGCTTTAATTCGTTGTATCTTACTCTCCTCGAATATTTGTGATCAAGTGTCGCAAGAAAAGAAACGATAATAAGAAGAATAGAATGACTTGGACTATCAAATATGCACAAAATAATTGACAAAAGTGTTTGAATGAATGAATGGACAAAGTACTATTCGAAAAATACTTCAGATTTTACTACTAAGCATCGTTTGGAGCTGTTTCATCATTCCAACAATAAGTTTTGGTCCGAAAATGGCCTGAGGGGTATGATGCCTTTCAAAAGTCCTGGTAGGGGGATACCTCCCATGCCTTCCCCCGTGTGCATCTGTGGTACATACAACCTGCATTCTTTTGTGGACTTGAAGCCCTTTGCACTGTAGGTGGGCTAAAAAGATCGACCATAGAGCTGCACAAGATCAAGAAAATCGAGATTGTGCTGATTATAAATTTTAATTTTTTTGCAATTTTAAAAGAACTGGATTGTAAATTATATTCATTTAGATTTCAAGCTTAGATTCTTGTGATAAGTGTACATAAAAGCAGGTTATTAGCTGACTGCTAATTTAAGTTTGATCTATAAACATGTATGTACATCCCTGCTATGGCCTTGAGACTGAATGAGGGAGTAGTAAAAATAAAAGCCCTGTTTCATAACTTATATCTCGCAGTTCTAGAAAAATTCGTTTTTTATCACTCAATTACTTTAGCGTTCTCCCGATTTCCTAGTGAGATACTGGGCTAAGACCATTAGATTTCCCATTATTTCCATATATCGTTGCTTGAAATTTCAGCAAACTACATATATAACTTCATTATTTGATATTCACTTTATTTTCTCTGCCTGATTTTATTCAAAAATAAGACTTGTTCTTCCTCTATTTTCGAATAAAGTATGTACAGAGGCGGATTTAAGCCGCCCTGAGGGGTTGCCGCCCACAGTGGCCCAAAATAATTAGCGAGATGAAGGATGGATATGTAATTTGCAATGATTTTTGGCCGTCAGCGACCATAATTGTTTTAATTTTTCCGGCGCCTCGCGTCAGATAATACCTATTAATGACATTTATTTAATTTCTGGGCAATCTGGAACCCATTTTTTGCTCATGGAATAGGTTTCAAAACAATTTCAACAGCAGAAACAGGTATTTCAGCTCTATTTTCGAGCATAATTCAACGTTTTGCGTCAAATGCTACAAATACAGGAAATCGTGCAGCAAATCAATCTTCTAAACGTGCATCTGCCTAAATTTCACAAATTTTCCGGCGCTTTGCGCCAAATTGTCACTAAACTCAGAGACATTTAATGATTTTCTCACAAAATTGTCCGAAATTTCGAAATTTTCCGAGAAACGCGTTGCGTCAAAAGTGATTTTAAATAAAAGTAGACATAGTAAAACGCCGAAAAAAACGCTATTTCACACGGGAAGAGCAAAGTTTTGGACCTATTTTTGTCTGTTTTTGGAAGCTTGGGGGTACCACCTTCCCTTTAGGAAAATCCTAGATCCGCCACTGTGTATACAGATTTGCGCTTCTGATTTTCGCGATTGTTCCCCTGTGACAATAGTTAAACCGACGAAACGAAATCATCACTTCGCATGAAAATGCCAAATTATTAAAAAAATGATATTTTCTCACGTTAGAGATGAAAGAACCGTGCTGCAATATCGTGTGTACACAATGATTTGCATAGTTTCAGAGATTTTTACCTAAATTACATAAATTTGAATAAGTCATAATTGATCAGATTGCGCGGAATCGTATTTTGCTCATTATCATCCAGTTGATGACTGAAACGCTTCATAAAAAACCTTCGTAAATTCTTTATCAATGTTTAACGTTGGCGCCGTAAATTTTAATTATTTGGTATAATTCTGTAATTGAATGCTAGTATCAAATTTTGGCTCGCTATCCTTACCAGACGCATATTTGTGCACAAAGATTTCACAGTAGGTACGTAATTTAGGGTTTTTACACTTAAATACATTCTTTCGCTTACCTACATATCTACATTAAGTATACCACATATGGTAAGATTTGTATAACGTAAAAGGAACCAAATGATATTCCGTATCGCAAATATTTTCACCGTAGTAGATGGTTCCATCCATAAAGTTACGAACCATACATCAACTTTATTGTGTCTCCTTCCTTAAGTATTTCGTCCAACATTGCTACAATTATCGAAAGACAAATTTGACTACTCATACCACACTTATACATTTACGTACCTCTATACACATACATACACCAGTATTCGTTACACTTGCCTTAAACGAACTACCGTAAACGAAAAATCCAGTTTTACGTTTACGGATCGCGACTTGTAGAGGAATGTCGTAAAATTTTGATCTTCGTTGCCAAAAATGGACGCCCTCCATTTGAAAACGAGTCTTGAAAAAGTAATCGCCATTCTTCCAGGTTCATTTTTTATTCGATATTCGAGTTTTTTAGCTTTAATCGATCATTTTCTATCATTGCGTTGTAGGTTCGAGAGATCGGCGCGGTGGTCCGATTCTTATTTTTCCGGCGCACGGCGAACTGGTCGAATATCCGTTTTCGGAAGTGGCCGCGATTTTGGGCTATTTGTGCCAAATACCGGACGATAAATGTTGCGGCAAAGGATTTACCGTGCTTATAGACATGAGGCAATCGTGGGTGAAGTACTTGAAAACGGTGATGAAAGCCAGTCAGGTAGGCTCAGTCTTCGAATGGTAAGAAAGTTAAATAATTAAATAATTAAATAAAAGCATAATAAAATGCAAGGTAAGGCAAGTCTTTGAATATTTATGCACTATAAACATCCCGTGAACTTCGTTAACGTAAGCCTGAGTGCAAATACTGAGAAATGGCTAAAATATATTCTATTCCGGAATGAGAATATCCGCACACCTTCCAGTTGTTCTATAAGAACATCAATTTACGTTCTGATAGCACATTTTAAGCCTAAAATTCCATCATTCTTTTCATGAAGCAGAAGATAGTCAGTCTTTCATTCAAAAAATGAGAATGTTTCGTGAAGTTAATAAAAACTTTTCCCCTTGTGTATTGAAGATACTTACTATGCTGGAGGTTCGTAACATTGAAATCAAATCGGGAAAAAAGAAAGCAAAAATCAATCTCTTAGCGCCGATGTTTTCTAAAGAATGCGTTTTCTATGCTTAATTGCGTTTTGTTTGATTGTTGGCGCTTTTTGTCATAAGCTTGGCCGTTTTATTTTTAGCACGTTTTGCGCGGGAAAATTCAACAGATTATTATAATAAAGCCAGAGCAGTTCATCGAAAAGCAAAAGATCAATTTGGAATTGCGTTTGGAAACTTATGGATTCCCAATAAGCATACTGCGTTAGATCGTAGTCGGTTACACACGAAAATTTTGATTGTACCAGTTGTAATTTGCATAAGCATGCTACTATTTTCTTAAAGTGCATTTTGAAGCTTTCACTGAGCAAGCAAAGCATTGGCGGGGAGAAGAATCATAAATACGAAATAAAGCTCAACATAAATTATCATAAGGTAAAAAGGCTTTGCATATTCTGATAGTTTGAACTTTTTGTTCGTTTTTTTAATATATTTTTCCCTAATTTTTGAAGAAAAATATTGCACATTTCTTTTTTTATGATTTTTTTATTTTGTTATATATTTAAATATTTTTTACACATTTTTTTATGATTTTAGATAAACGTCGTATCGGTTGGAAAATTGTCCAAATTCGTCGACTTAAACCAAATGCCTTTTTCGTTCTTCGGGACATATGCTTACGATCATAATCAGTGGATAGAACTTCGACTTGTGAGTCTTTGGCTTTTTTCCAAGCCGCAATAAACGAGGCGTAATTTTTCATTATTTTTTCAAAGCATATAATTACCGATTCAAAGTTATGAAACAAATTTACCAATTTAATACTTATACGGAAACAAAATTTTAATAATATTGAAGTTACATTGAATAAAACTTTAGCAGTTATAAAACAGAAAAATCAATCATTTTTCTGACCATCAAAATATAATTTCGTTAATGAACAAGTATCAACGACAATCAATTGAAAAAGTTAAATTTTGTCAAAACAAATTTCCGAAAAATTTCCAAAAAATACGATAAAATTGTCGAAAAGAATTATTCGTCCTTAAAAGAGTCTAAAACCCTCATTCTTGTTATAATTATGCCCAAAGCTTTTGACCTCTGGATTTCTAATATTTCACGTTATATTTTAGAAATACGAGGCGTATGTTCGCGAGGGGAGTCAAGTCCTTAGGAGGATAGAATATCATTTGGATTCAAAACAAGAAAACCTCATCGCAGACCCTTCAGATGACGTGAATAGGACGGCTTCTTTGCTGCAAGCTAATGAAGCATATATCAAGGGTACGAGCAAAGCAATGCTAGCTTTTGCTTTTTAATCCGCAGGGTTTCTATATCATCGTTCAAACTATTCAAGAAAAGTATAATCTTAGATAAAGCCCAGTATAAAAGTCAATAAATGCACAGGCATGACCGGTCTGGTAGTGAATGTTAAAAATGCATCAAAATTATGAAAAATTAGCCAAACTTGTTGTCAATTTTTTAAAATTTGACCAATATGTCCCAGTTGCAATTTTTATGCGGGATGTAAACTTTACCGGAGGGGACGAATCCTCCCTAACCCCTATCCTAAGATCGTGTATACTGTTTTGATGTTCGAACATCTCTTTTGTCGATAATGGATGAATGTCATATACTCGCACGTATAAGAAAAATAATGCGATGTAAAAAACGTGAAAAAATGTAAAAAATGTAGAAATAAAAATGTAAAAAATGACAATGTATAGATAAAAAATAAAACGGGACAAGGTGATGCATAATTTAAATTAACTCTTCGTTCTTACCGCACAGGTCAGCATTTGATGGATGATCTAAAAGGATGTACGGATCAACACATTAAAAGTAAAAATGCCTGGCCAAATCCCGATCACCTATTGGCCGCTAGTCGGGTTGAAACATTGTGCCAACAAATAAGATCGGTCAGCGATCGTGTCAGGGGTCGATCGGTGGAACAAATAAAATTAGATAAAAATAGGAGTGATCAAATCGTAGTCCAGCAGTTTTTGATCGGTATCTCTAATGTGAGAATTAATTTTACTTTAGGCGTATTTCAGTAAAAAAATAATATTTTTCATAGAGCCGGGATAAAAGCTTATAGATTGGTTTCAGCATGCGAATGCTGCCGTGTGCTTATAATGAATGATTTTTTTTAAAATTTTTTGTCAAATGATCCTGTCAATTTGCGTTTTGAATTATTATTAATACTTTGTATCATAATCATTCAAGGGATCGTAAGAATTCAATTTTTGATAAGATATCGAATCGTAGTTTAGATGATCAAGTTCATTTATGATCGTAAATCAGAACGTAGCCTTTTTCATTTTATTCGCCTCTACCGAGAAATATCTAGTGTCAGTGGCGGATCAAGGATTTTCCTAAGGGGGGGGGGGCGGTACCCCTAGGGGCGGAACCCTGACTTGGGCGGAAAAATTAGCTGTTTTAACTCGAAAATCGCTAAAAATCGCTCAAAAATCCCCAATTTTGTGCACTATTTTGAACCAATGGGGGGGGGCGGCCGCCCCCCGCCCCCTAAATCCGCCCCTGTCTAGTGTTGTATTTTGCACTTAAAAAGCATGCTAGAACTATTACTTTTTAATATCTCTAATGTATCAGATTGGTTAAGCGGACCAGGAAATCGATGGCTACAAGCACTGCGTGAGATTGGCGAGTCCAGGGACGAGGCGGATCAAATAAGACGAGAGCATGAAAATTTAGAGAATAGGGTCCAGGTAATTGAAAAATGACATCCAGGCACGTATCTTTGGGGAATGGGTGGGGTCCGGTCCGGACCCCCCAAAATTTTAGAAAAAATCGGAAAAATAAGACTTTTTAAACGTTATTTTGTGCTATTTTTGGCCTTTTTGGGCTTAGTCCCCCCAAAAAAAATTGGTGTTGGTCCCCCAAAATAGGACGGCCAGCTACGTGCCTGATGACGTCACAAATTATTAAAACTGAAGATTAAAAAATTAAATTCAAGAGCAAAGCTTGAGTAGAAGCAAAACGCCCTATTGAAAACAAGTCAATCACGTACTCAATCTACGAAAAGCAACACTATCTTAGCGAGTTTGTTTTTCTATTATTTCGCCGCTGTTTCTCCTAATTTCGCTAAATTTTATTTTATTTAGTAATTTTTATTGCGATAGACGGAATAAAATAGAATTAGGATATGCGATTGAGAATACTTTTATGAAATATAGAAAATAATAATTCTAGAATACTTTTATTTTTTAAGAAATCAAAACTTATTCTTAAAAAGTACATAATTTCTTTGAAAAATCTCTAGAGACCATTTAAAGCCTCAAAATGAAATCATGCAGAAGAACTAACTATTCCAGGCATAGAACTGGGGTCTGGGGTCTAGACTACAAAAAGAAAGACGAATCGACTCGGAAATGGACAAAATTTGGGCAAAAACTGATAAAAGTAGAAATTGTGTTGCAAAAATATTTGAGGTGGGTAAATATAAGCGAATAACGGTTTAGTGAATATTTTATTACATAAAAAATATGTAATATTTTAGTCTGTGCTCTGCCTTGGCTTCGTAATATTTTTGAAGCAACGATCTATTTCATTTCGGACTTGCCCTCTGAACCGGGCTGATACCTAATCGAACGTATTTTATTAGTTTTCAATTAAGTATGTTTTTAAGTCTTGAGTCCTATCAGCAGATGCTTTTTTCAAGTTGTTTCATTCACTTTTGTGAAATTGACTCTTTAAGAATACGAAATTTATGAATATTTGCTAGTTCTGACATTATGAGACTAATTTTTGTTGGTAAAAATCATTAAAATTTGAAGAATTATAACCTTTCCATTGAAGGAAGTTATCCACCAAGTTGCCGATTTGAAATCGATGGCTGACGAGATTTTAACGTCGCCTAATTGCGCAAAAAATTCGGATATTTTAGCAAAACGCGAACAGATAGAAAGCTTGTCAAAATTGTTTATGATTCGTCTTCAGCACCAAACCAAACTCGCTTCATTATCTCTCTTATTCCACGGTCAAGTCGAGGAAGTAAGCCAAAGTCGACTTTTAATGCCTTACTCGTCTTTGACGGAAATGGTTGTTCCTTTTTTGTTTTATTTCACTCGCGCTTTTTTAGCATCATGCTAATGAAGGTTGCCCCGTGCTAATGAAAATTTTGGCTTGGCGTTAGGCTAAGGCTTAGTTAGCACAGCGTGCTAACGGATAACAAGACGTTTTTTGACAAAATTGTAGTAATTTTAACGCTTTTTAACGTATTTTTCAGCACAAATCCTTAAAAAATTTCGGCGCTTCGCGCCGAGTGTCATGCTTACTGTTTATTTAGCCTCAAGCGCGCGATTTAAATAGTCCACTATCAATCTACGTACAACCTAAAAGATTTACCATTCATCTCGCCTATTTCGTTTTGGCACATAATAATTACTTTGTGACAACTTTGCACTGTTTTTGTGTTGTTTGAAGACAAAATTGGCTTCTTTATGTTCATTTATCATTCAATTCATAAGCGCAGTGACGTCTGTTTTTATATCAAATTAGTATATGGCAACCGCATTATCATTTTTGATGTTGTAATAGGTACAAAGGTGCCAGTTTCTAAGTTTATTGAGCATTAGGAAGCCAATAATTGTGATTTAGCATGAATTTCTTGATTTATTTAACGAAAAAACATTGATCAAGAAAAAACATTGATCTGCAGAATATCATGGAATTCTTAAACAGCTAAATTGAAAAAGAAAAGGACATGCATTACTGACACTATGTGTAGGTATTATACAGGTAAAAAACTGGTGTGCTAATGTAATCTATCCCGTGCTAATGGAAAAAATTTTTATTAGCACTGGTGCTAATGGGGGTCGTGCTAAAAAACGCTGGTTTCGCTATTATTTTGTCAAAATAAAGGGAATGATTTCGAATGGATAGTGGAAGCTAGCACCGTATTCCTTTTGAAACTTGTTTTCAACTGTTTAACGTGCTGTACGAATATCCTAGATTTTTAACTTTAATCTGCATTAAAATTTTGATAATTAGAGTAATCTTATCAGATTATAGTCTGTTTCATTAAACTTTGAGGTTTTTTTGAATTTTATTCGCATGAATAAGGCTACAAAAGTGGTTAAAACTTTTGATGCAATAATGCGCTTTGGCAATAGCAAGCGTCTTACCATAACTCGATATACTGTAGAATATCACAACTATACTGTTAGTTTAAAGCGTTTTTGTAGGCACTCTAAATTTATTCAAAAACCTCAAACCTCAAAGGTAAATGAAATGGACTATATAGCTCAAATTTGGGGTAAATACAGCGGCAAAAAGTTAAAATGTAAAAGTAATCAAAGTGGTCGGAGCTGCTTTAAAAATTTTTTGGGCAACGGGACACTGCGTCCTTGTCGCGTTCAGCCAATCTTACATATTTATGGTCAATCTGGTAGACGTACCTCACATTAGCTATAGTGATTATCTTAAATTTGTGATGGACTGGAAATCGTATTTATTTTTGCACTTCGGTCCGTGATTTTTGAATTTTGTATCTCGTATTTTGTAATTATTTTGCATTTATTTAATTGTTATTTTTATTTAATTATCATTCACATATTATTATTATTTTGTATTTTATTCTATAATGCTTCTATATTTCGAAATCTCGCTCTTCTTTTGCCGTTTCTTTTACAAAATGTTTCACGGTTCCTCTTCTAAGAAATATGTAATAAACTTCTCTTCGGCCATTATGTACATCAAATTTTTAGGGAATTTTCGAATTCACATTCCCTATAATTTTTTTTAATCGAATACTTTGTTCGATGAATCATTCGTTTTTTATTCAAAATATTACTATGATTACTGCAATGGTTTTTCCAGTTTTCTACTCAACTCGACGAATTGCTAGATAGTTTATGTTCCGAGGCTAGTATTAACGACGTGAGCACGGCTCTTCTTGCGATTCAAAGTTTGGATGTCAGATTAGCAACAATTGGTATGCAACTAAAACTGACTCGATCAAAATAAAATTAAATGAGCCAAGCGTAATTTTGAATGGTATAATTGAAGTCTGGTAATGTTCCGCGGGATATTTTGACCCATTTCCCAAAAATGGAGTTCGCGTCGTGTGGCTTATTATTCAGGCCAGGCTGACAGTCTAAATAGTTAATTTACTCATGCATGATTTTGAACGGTTGGAGGGGCGCGGGTTTTACCACCCATAAAGGTTGTAACCTCTAAGTAATTTTTATCTACCCCCTCTCAGAATTCCCAGCTTTCAAAAAAATTCGCACGAAAGGTGCTGTTTTAAGGGGTTTAAGCCGTCTGTTTGCTCAAATGTGTCACATTGTTTCGCTCAATTTGTTCGATTTTTTTAAATATTTTTCAAAATTATCCTATGTTTTTACCTTACAGAAAGGTAGAGAACTGACTTGAGCAGTATCAACGCCGCGCAAATTGTTCAAAGTCCAAAAGATTTCCTAGTGTCAGATCAGATTTCAAAAGCAAAAATTGATGACATATATTTAAGTGAGGTCAAAAAATCCACATCGTAGACACGTTCATCAGTCGCCTCCCTAGGAACCCAAAATCTCTAAAACCGGAATACATTTTCTTGAAAAAAAGAAATATCTTGGGCGCTGCAAAATCTTTAATTGTAAATTCAAACTCTTCAACATCGTCCTGTTGCGATCGCCAGCTCTTAGCAAAATTACGACAAATGGCCCCGTAGCATGCCAACTTCGAAAATATCCCAGTAATATTAAATTTTCCATTTTTTTCTATCAAAATTGAATTTAATCGAGTTATTATATGATAAATTAAATTAAATTAGACTTTTGGCTGAATTCTGTGCTAAAGTTTCAATTGAATTTTTCAATTTCGATCAGATTGAAAATTGAAAAATCCGAAAATTTGATTTAAAAAAATCGAAAATCTCTTCCAGACAAGTTATACGAAGAGTTGTGCGTGGAAAGTGAAGGATTTTTGGATAAGTTGGCATTGGCCAACAAAGACGTCATGCATTTGAGCAGTTTGTGCGGCAGCGAAAGCGACAATTCGTTTCAGCAAGAAAATTCGGCGACGAGTTATTTGTCGGGAATTTTGCATGTAAAGCGAATATTGATCGATATCAACGAGCGAAAGCAACGCTGCGATCAACTTTCTGACGTCAGACGCTTGAAATTGCAGCAAACGTTGCAACTTTTAACCTGCGAAAACGACATTGAGCAGGCAATTTTCGAAATTTTAATTTTTCCGGTTAACTAAATTAAATTTATTCAGAAGAAAAAACGCGTATAAGAAAAAAGGAGATTGGCAAGATTTTAAGCAGTATTGCTCCCCTTTTCTTCAGCGGACCATTTCGGATCAATGAACAGATTTTTTCCAATGTTTTTTAAATTATAATTAAAATTCTTAAATCGGCCCATATTCGCAATGTAATGCAAATGTTTTTTAAGGTTATAGGAATAATTTCTCATTATTATAGGAATGATTGGTTATAGGAATGATTTGTAGTATTTATTCGTAATATACGGAGTCTTTTCTTTTTTCGGTTGAGATTGCTGCAGTTAAATCTCTCCTTCTTAACTACTTTTTCCTTCAGTCTGCGTTTGACATGGTATCGTCTACATTTCCAAATTTTGGACGTACTAATGCTTAATTTACTTGTATGCTAATAACAAAAGTCGTCATTATAAGCAGTTGAGTTGAGTATTAGGATATATTAAGAACGAGTCCAACTTGCAAAATTTACAAAATATCTAATGCACTTTTTTAAGTAAATACATATGTTTTTTGCAATTTCGTGAGTCTCGTAAGCGTACATAAAACGGCTCGAAATTTTGGGAGGAGAGCAGTGATCGACCGGGTTAAAAAAATCGGGCTCGGCCCGGGCTTACATGCTTAAGGATACACGCGTATACACAATATAGATGTTTATTTAGGTCTGACGTTTATATTTTTACACACAGTCTGTGTTTGTGTGTATATAATCAGTATATGCATCAATAAATAATATATGTTGTAAGTTTACATAGATATCGTAAGACAAAACTACATTCAAAATTTCAAATTATAACATAAGTTAAAGATACAAGATAAGTTATGACAACAAGATATTATAAAGGTAAGATAATGTTTTATTATAGAAGAGTTTGTCATTTTTGTATGACATTTTTAAAATTAAATTAAACTTAGCTGCACGCCAAATGCTCGATCGATGCTAATAATCCCGACAATTCTCTACGTCCATGACCTTGACTATAGCATTAATAATAACTAAAATTGTTACGCATTTGAAAAAATTAAATTCATTAAATTAATTTTCCTTAAGCATTATTTTTGACACAACAAGCAGCTTCGGTTTCCACAGCGCATTTAAAGAGTTTTAAGAATAGTATTGGGCGCTTTGCGCCAAATCCGTCTCTCACCCAAGTCATTTATTTTATTCTATGTGCACGATTTAAGAGAACCTAGCGGCTTAATTTTAGTTATTCGCTTCTTTGCCTGAATCTTCCGAATTTGCAGGCGCTGTCTTATGTAACATTAAATTTTATTGAAAAAAGGCAGCAAACACATTTAGCACTCATTAAATCAGCTGATTCCTGCTGCATCCCATAGTTTTGGCTTGAAACTCTAAGAATAATAGATCCACCGAGGGCCGTGGTCAGCACAGTTCTGTGAGTAACTCGCAACCTATCTTTAAGGGCAATGAAAGGGAGTGAGAATATAGCTGGCTACAAAAATTGAATCGTAAATGCCTAAAATAATTTTAGTTTGTAATAGCATACGACACAAATTTCAACGAGTCACAAATCCTAAAGCTCGGCTGATTCGCTGCTGTCTCGGCTGGATGGAAAATTTTGTAGTCTTAAACTTCGCAGTGCCACTGTTTGCTACATATGCTGCAACGGTCGATCACTATTCATGCTGCACAGTATGCATTTAATAAACACATATTAAACCCTCAGCTGGACTGCATTGCAGTAATTCATAGTGAAAGGACGCATAAAACCACAGAACTGCTGAAATAAAAAGTAAATGTGAACTCGCTGTGTAGAGCAAGGAGGAGATAAGCATGAACAGATGTGACTGGAGGAAGACCACAAATAGTCTGAACTAGCAGATTTAATCTACTTTCAGAGCCAAATGTTGCTACGTGATAGTACTCATTCGGACATGTCAACTCCCAAAAGTTTTGAAGCTTGTGATATTAATTAGGCCCAAACCTCGCCCTGACCGGCCGGGCCCATGTACCGGTCGATCACTGGAGGAGGGTCCCTTGCCATTTTTAAGGACAAAGGTATAGATAACCGCCAATTTTTCGGTCAAAAGTGGTAAGTAGTACCTAAAAATGGTCAAAAAACGCAAGTTTTAGCCTAAAAACGGGGATCAATAATTTTGTGACTTGGGGGTGATGAGGAACGACCTACTTTAAGTGCGAAATTTCCCACTCATCTGTCATGTGTTTGCTTGTAGGAGCCAAATACATCAAGCTCAAACTGAACTCGTTTTATAACGATATTCTTTCAAGGCGATGGACTGGCTACGCGAACTTCTCGAAATGATGACGCAACAGTATACCAAAAGTTGCAACAGCGTCGAAGACATTTTTAACGTCAAAAAAGATCACCAAAAAGTCGAACATACAGCACGAGTGGAGGGAATTCAAAAAGCGAGCAGCTAAATTTACATTGAGACGTTTAGTAAATGTGCCAGACACTCGATTCGGTTGCTTAGATAATTTGTATTTACGCAAAAAACGTATAGAACCAGATACGCGCGTGGGAGTTCAGGATTTAAAACCTACCAGATAGAGAATGGTAAAATTTTATGGGGCAAATAAGACAGGATTAATGCAAAAAAACTAAGCAAATTACGGAAAAATTTTTTGTGTTACATGGGCCGGAAATCATGAATAAAGGTAAATTTTCTACAATTTTGACATTTAAATAAATTTCTAATGCTGTTTTAGATGAATAAAGCTCTTCGGTTGATCCCTCGCCAATCGGGATAACCTGACGAAGCCATCATACAATTTGCATAGGGGGGAGTTAGAGGGGGTTTAACCTCCCCAAAAATACTGGAAAATCTGGTACCGGCAAGAGCGATTTATGCATAATTTAATTTCTTAATTTAAAATTTTCGAGTTTATTGTAGAAAAGAGAACGTTCAACCGGAACAAGCTCGATCAGTTTACAAAAAAGTATTAATCTTTTTATGCATGTAAAGTATGTTTGTCAGCAATCTTCCGGACACATTTTTCTTTTTGATAAAATGCAATTCTGAATCGAATTTAATAGCCTACTTCCGTCGAAAGTGACGTGTCAAGAAGCGGAAAGAAGGTCGAAATGATGTTTTATGATGTAAAACCGCGTGTCAGGACCACTAGTTACCGTGGGACCCATACCCTTATTTACCGCCCCCCTCTAGCCACCCTTACGTTGCCTATGCTGTGCACTTATGATCTAGTTTAAAATAGAATATAGAATGGAAAATAAAAACAAATTAAAGTAGAATATAAAAAATAAAATATATAAAATATTAAAAAAAATATAAATTAAAATAGAATACAAATCATGAGTTAACATTGGCATTTCGGCAGTTATTTGTGTCACGGCTTGGAAGGCTCATATTATTGGCAGATAGAGCGTAGTGCGAAAAAACAGAAAATAACATTTAAGACTGCATGAACTTTTTTGATTTTGTCGGCTTTTGGAAAATCCTTGAACCCCCAGAATTTCGGTTGACTAATAGACGTAAAGGAACACGGATTCAAAGCGTTGTTTACTACTTGAAGGGATGCAAATTGTCATTGCTACGTCTGCAAATTTACAAATTTATCGAAATTTCAAAATTTTCAACTGAATAAATCAAATTAAAATTATACGCCTGAAATTTCTCGACAGAGTACGTACGAATACGGCCGTCAGCTTCTGCAAATATCGCTCGTGCTGCGCAGGACTCTGCGCCTCGAAATTTCCAAAAACAGCAACCTTGCTCAGCGCATGGATGTCACGTGGTCCAAATTTTGTCTGGCCCTCAGCGAAAGGCTAACCCGGTTAAATTTAACTCAGTCGTTTTTCATCGGCACTGACAGCAAGTGAGAATTACGCGTTTATTTATATATTTAAATCAAAGTTATTAATTTAAACCTTTCATTTAAATTGTCTTAAATTCCAAAAGAAAAATTAAAGATGATTCGAATTGATTTAATAATTTAATTTACAATAATTTACTTACTATTAAAAATGGCATTTTCGATATTAATTTTCTACTACTCAATTCAGCTTTAGTTATCGCACTCGGTTAAGCTATCATAACGATCAAAAATTTTATTTAGTAATTCACTTACTTATTTTATTTTATTTTTTTATTTAATATAAAATTTGATATTTATTTTCTAATCGAATTATTCTTCAATTTATTACTTTAGATGAGTAGCAAGTTGGAAAACCTGTTCGCCCATCTGAACCAGGCGCAAGAGGGCTTGAATTCGGCCGAAGAAAAGAGTTTATCGATCAGCAAGCAAATTTTTATCGATGACTTGAGGGAACTGATGCGCGTTGGGAAAAGTTTAATTCAACGCCTCGATCTGCCTCTTCTGCCAGATTCTCAGGACATTGACGAAAAGTAAATTTAAAAGCCGAAATTTGGGCGCAAAATAAAATTATGGCCTTTCGTGCCGGCAAGATGTGGAAGAGTTTTCGGACGCTTTTACGAGAGATTTTTAGGCAATGTTTTCTGCTAAATCAAATTTATACTTGATGGAAGACAACTCTACTATTAATTGCCATTTGTTGTGTCTTTGCTAATTCTCATGTTAATTATTAATTATATTGATGAGTTACACTTAATTACTTTTTGGATTCGATTAGTATACGGGTTGAGATTACACCTTTACCTTTATTGCACCTTTGATTACACCTTTTTTTCAGGCTCGTGTTTTAGCAGTGTGCGAATCCAAAATTTTCATGTACAAGGAGGAGCCGGTATTCCAACTTTTCCCCGGATGGTCAAAGCTTGGTTCGAAATCGCGCTGTTCGCGTGTAATAATACCGTTTTTCGGGACATTCTGCGATGTCTGCTTTTTGTTCAAGATCAGATTTGGCGCTGGATCTTTGAAATTTTCGATATTTTCGCGACCTTGGTGCGTTAAGAAGCGCTTCAATTTCTTCGACTTTAGCGAAAATGCGTCACTAAAGGCGCGGGAATTTGGCGGAGAAGGACGTTTGAGAGACCTGTTTTTCTGCTGTCGAGTGGCGGACCTAGGATTTTCTGACAGGGGGGCGAACCATTCCTGGGCGTGGGGGGTTTGGGTGTATACACCTCCCCCCCAAAACCAAAATGCCCCCAAGTTCAATTTTTGAAATTTTTTTGTTTTTTCGCAATTTTTGATGCCAATGGATAGTGCTCGATGAGAAACGTTGAAAAATTGTGTTTTTCGCCATACCACCATTTTAAAGGCCATTTTTTGACCTTTGAAAAATCTTGCGTCCCCTCGAACTTTGGTGCAGCCCACCTATGGCCGGAACCCGAAGTTCTCCTGAAAGTGTCAAACATTGTCAAAAAAAATTGTATATTATGCTTGCCGGTTTCTTGCTGCCTTCTTATAAGCAGAACAACTACTTCTGATGCAAAAAAGTTAGGAATTCTCGAAATTGTCCAAAGTTTTTTATGAAAAAATCGCAAAATTAATGCAGAAATCTACTTTAGAGCGCCAAGAGAGTCAGTAAATGTCATTAATACGTATAATGTCGGCGCCGGAAAAATTTGAAAGATCATGATAAAAATGGCTAAAATCATTCAAAAAACACATCTGTTCTTCATTGCGACCAAATATTTTTTGACGACGGGGGCGGCCGCGCCCCCCTCCCACCCGTCTCCCCCTCTCAATCCGCCAGTATGCTCTAATTATCATTGTAATTAAAATGTATGTATTATCAGGCGTGAAACAACGGAAAATTTTGAGAAATATCAATACGATGGCCAGAAATCATCGTAAAATTCAAATTCATTCATAAGTCTTTAACCAACTATGTTGGATCAATCGGGCCGCATCCCCCTAAATTCCTATACTTTTGCATCCATTCTCAAACACCGATTTTTATTTAACTTTTGTGTTTAGTAATTTACTGATTCTAGCTTATCCCTTTATGTTTTTGCTTGTTTTTCTGCTTTTCGGAAAAAAACGATCGCAGTCTTTCCAGGAAACGCAGTAGATTTTGAACTGATATTTTGATTATGTTTCTGGCTTTCAGCACTACGACAAGAATTGCTGCGCTGAAGCTTGAAAAAATTATCTGAAATTATGTTTGGAAATGAATTTTAGTGTCGTATCAATTTTTCTATTTTTTTCAACTCAGCCTAAATTTTGCCCGGTGAAAGTTACAAGAATGCTTTGACATTTTCCGTTTGATATTGTTTAAATGTTGTATAAGTAATCATAGGTAGCGCGATAGCGCTACCTATAATATACTTGGCCATCCTTTTTTCTTACATGTTTTTCACAGCGAGTGCGAAATTTGTGTCCCCCCTCACAGCTATAACGGCACACATCTGAGAGGTGCGGTTTTTTTCAAAAGGTAGTATAATAAAAAAACTTAGTGCCCCCATTTTTTTCTTGTTTACACTCAATACCGAGCGCGTCGTAAGTGTGTAAAGTTTACACCAAAAATTCAAATAATTTGCGGAGGGCCAATTTTTTAAAAATGTTTTTCCTAATTAGTCGGTTACGAATCTGGTCTTAAAATTTCTTTACACTCATTGGTTGTTGCACAGGAGTGTAAATTAGACGGTTTTTTACAGTTGTCATGTGGCCAAGCATATCTAACTCAGTTTTACATTCTATGCAGTCTGATTGGTTTCAAAATGTAGACGGTTAAAAAATCTAGGGGATACTTTTTTAATTTTTTTTCAAAAGTAATATTCTCAAATTTAGAGGCGGTTTATTGTAAAGAGTCTGGGACAAAAAAAATATTTCCCTGCCATATTCTCCACTTGGTAGACAAAACGTGGTAACTACCCTTAAAATGTGCCTCGTCTTAAGTGCTACACGTCAAAATTTATTTTGTTTCTTTACAATCAATATTGCGTTATTAGTGCAAGTGTAAACTTTACACTGGAAAATTTTTTTCCGCCCATAGCGTCGTGGATGATGTTTTTTTTAAAATGTCTTCCCTAATTAGTAGGTTACGAATCTGGTCTTAAAATTTCTTTACACTCATTGGTTGTTGCACAGGAGTGTAAATTAGACGGATTTTTACTGTTTTCATGTGCAAGAGCATATCTAACTCAGTTTTACATTCTATGCAGTCTGATTGGTTTCAAAAGGTAGACGGTTATAAAATCTAGGAAAAACTTTTTTTATTTTTTCTTAAAAAGTAATATTTCCGAATTTAGAGGCGGTTTATTGTAAAGAGTCAGAGACAAAAAATATTTTTCCCTGCCATATTCTCCACTTAGTAGAAAGAACGTGTTAACTATCTTTAAAATCTGCCTCGTCTTAAGCGCTACACGTCAAAATTTATTTTGTTTCTTTACAATCAATATTGCGTTATTAGTGCAGGTGTAAACTTTACACTGAAAGATTTTTTCCGCCCAGAGCGTCGTGGATGATGAATTTTTTTTTAAATGTTCTCTGTGAGATCAGAGTAACGAATCTGACCTTCAAACTTTTCTACAATCAATACACAGTACCAGGGTTTAAACTTTACACTTTAGTGGATGAGTAAAAAAACAGATTTTGTCCAAGATTTCTCTGCCAACTTTTCCGGTTATGAATTAAGATCATTTAAATGGATAAAAATAAAGTATGTTTTAAGGGCTACACGTCGAAGCAAACCGAGTTCAAAAAAACGTAATATTGAGTTGTTTATGGGGGTGTAAAGTTCGAAATCTGAGGTGTACAGTGGGCGAAAAAAACAGGTTTTTTCGATTTAATTGGTAAATCATTTCAAATATTTTGCGGAACATAAGTTTGGCACATACAAACGTACTACAATCAAAGGGCTACAAACTGGCCCAAACCGAATTTATTTACACTCAATGGGGCGTTCGGTTCAGATTTTTAAAGTTTACAATGTGGTGGACAGTGAAAAATACGTGTTTGTCCAATATTTTTGTTCGCCACCCCTTAAAAGTACTTTTATTTTTATCCTATTCGACCTCTCCCGACTTCTGAACAGAGAAAGTGGAGTGTAAATAAATTCGCTTTGGGCCAGTTTGTAGCCCTTTGATTGTAGTACGTTTGTAACTTATGTTTGTAAACTTTACACTGAAAAAATTTTTTGGGAAAAAAATCGGTTTGGGTTTTTTTTGAAACAGATGAAAAAAACCGATTGATTGCCCCAGATGTAATTCTTGTGCTCAATTTCCATACGTACGTACACGACCGTTAAGCGCAACGCTTAAGTGAGTCGCCCGGGACCACCTTCCCCTAAAAATTATCATATTTTTCATTCCATTCCCACACATATTTTCAATCAAAATCCGGGATTGGAAAATGGGTACTCGGGCTTAATGCGACTTGAGTACGAATTGGTATGTGTGTTATCATATCTTACGTGTTTTAAAAGATCATATGTGTGTACCTCATATTTGTGCCTGTCTCGTTTGTACATACCTTTACCGTAAGCTTTTGCCCATAGGCCTATTGTCGAATTCATAGATCCTTTTCATATCTCTTGGTTCGTGTTTTTACGCCTCTTTTTCCGCATCAGTTAAAACTGCGTGCGAGCGCAGTTTTGACGGCACTTTAAGATTTTACATTTTACAATTAGTTTTTGAGCCTGAGAGCCTCTCCGCCGGTAACGTCCCGGGTGACCGACAGTCCCGGGTGACCGACAGTCCCGGGTCACCGACAGTCCCGGGTGACCGACAGTCCCGGGTCACCGACAAATAGTATAAAAATAGATCTGTCAATCAAAAAATTCCCGAGTGACCGACAGTACCTACTGGCTGACTGTTCCGAATGGCCGACAGTCCCGGGTGACCGACTGTACCGGTTGGCCGACAGTCCCGAGTGGCCGACACTGTACCGGGTGATCGATAGATGACATGAAAATTCCCAAATGACCCGGTTGTACTATCACCATAGGTGGGCAGCACCGAAATTCTAGGGGGGGGGGTGAAAAAATTTTCAAAAGTCGAAATATGGTCCTAACAGTGGTCGTATGGCGAAAAAACACTATTTTTCGACGTTTCTCATCAAGCACTATCCAATGGCATCAAAAAATCGCTAAAAAAGCAAAAAAAATTTTCAAAATTTAAATTCTGGGGGGGGTATTTCAACTTCTGGGGGGTGCATACCCCCAAACTCCCCACGCCCATGTGTGACTATAACTATGAATAAATATTTTTTCAAAATCAAAATACGTAATTTTCCATTCTCTTAGAATAGCAATAAAGTTTGCACTTGCATGAATGTGAATATAAACTTATTACATGTACATATTGTATTGTACATAAACTTATTAAATGTGCATATTTACTAACAATTTTGTATCAAATATCAAATATTCATTTTTGTCCAGTTGTCTTAAAGATCTTGATTTACTTATATTTTTGTGCGCGTTAAATTCGGCCTACATCGTAGTTTCACATGCGCTATGGAATGCATAAGCCATAAATCGCGTTTTCAGAATCAAAAAATTCTAAAAATAAAACCTCATTTGCATTTCAAATCGGGCGGATACTTAATCCTTTTTTTGTCAAAATAAACATTTTTAAGTGGAGCGTTGCACAGTATTTTCCAAAAACTGAGAAACTGGCTGCACAAAAGTCTTGGCTACGCCTCTGTTTTTGGTTAAATGGCGAGTAAATCATTTGATGGCACTTTCGCAGCACTGAAGTTACACAAATATGTAGCTGTAATTTTGCAGCCAAAATAAGTAATAAGTTTAAGTAGGATAGCACTAAAATATTACGAAACGTAAATAATAGGCCTTTTTTTTACCAAATCCTGCATGTTTTAAATTTGCTATGAATTCATATAGGCAATTTTATTGCATTGGTAAAACTATTTATGTGCATAAATACGTACCTACTTGAAAAGGCATTAATTTTCCGAAATCATTAGTCAGTTAAGAATTTTCATGACAATTTTATTATTATACCACTTGTCGGTCACCCGGGACTGTCGGCCACCCGGTACAGTAGGCCACCCGGGACTGTCGGTCACCCGGTATAGCCGGTCACCCGGGACTGTCGGCCAGACGGGAATTTTTTGATTGACAGATCTATTCTTAAAACCATTTGTCGGTCACCCGGGACTGTCGGTCACCCGGGACTGTCGGTCACCCGGGACTGTCGGTCACTCGGGACTGTCGGTCACCCGGGACACAATCTCTCCGCCAGCTTCCGCGCTGAGCGTATCTTTTTTCTTTTTCGTCGCCGTACGTGAGCAGACTCCGTACGTACCTTTTTATCTGCTTGGCTGCAGAACTCGTCTGTTAGTTTTCCTGCGTAGTGTGCACGCTTCTTTTCGCCGTACGCTTTGTTTTTAATCATTCGTGTTTGTGCCAATTGGCATCAGTTGTTGTATGCCTTTGCCAGGGCTTTGTGCCCTTGTTTTATAATATTGTTTGATTTTACCCGATTAGCGTAACACGACGGTCACCAAGATGTATCCTCCATGCTGTCGCTTTTTTAAGTGCTTCATAATTTTTCTGTCCAAAAATATTGTAAAAATTAATTATTTAATTAACGGTTGAATTTCGGTGCTGTTGAATTCTGTCCTCGTGCTACACTATACTTAGGAACCCTTAATATTTTCAAGCACCGGAATTCGGTCCAAAACAAATTAATCCATAATCTTTTTGAGCCCTCAATCAGGTTTCCGGGGAACTTACTTTAATTAGGTACTTCATCTCAAAGGGGTTAAATAAGTAAGTTTCACTAGGTGCGTGCATAGAGGGACGGGCTACCTTGAATAGGCCGGGCCGCTTACCCCCGAATCGCCGGCTGGTGATCGACCTCCTAAAAAGGTCGAGAACCCCGTGTGAGCGCATAAGCTTGAGATTCGGGTTAAGTAAGCGAAGTGAACGTAGCTTGAGTCTACGTCAACACATCTGATATTTATTTGTCCTTGGGCCATTGTGGAGACTTAATTTTTCAATAAATATTGATCGTAATATCAGAATTACGAATCCGACTGAAATTTACTTTAAACTCTGTGGTTGTGTATAGTTTACACTGCCTATTAACTCCACTCTTGTTCTAGAGCCTTGCGGAAGCTTAATTTTTTTCAAAAAGTTCTACGTAAAATCAGAATTGAGAATCTGGCTATTAGTTTTCTCGACACCTAGTAGTTGTGTGAAGTTTGCACTAATCATTTGTTGTTAATTGTAGTTTATACTACAAATTTATTTTGCTTCCAAATCTGAGCGTTAGTGTTCCTTACACTTGATATTTGCGTAGAGTTAATGCTGAAAAACTTTGATCTGTTAAAATAATGTAAGGTTGTCTTGTTTGAAAAGGATAATGCTGATGTTAAGAACATTATTGTTTTCCGTGTTCTTTGACTGCTGTCTTTATAATGGCATGTTACTGTATGTGTTCACTGACTGATGTTCTCAAATCATACTAATTAAAAGTGGGGTACTAGCAAAGAAAAATGCTCCGATGGAACAAAAAAGATGAATATACTTGGAATTGTGGATTATTAAGGATGTAAAAGGAGGGGACTAGGAAAAATCTACCTAAAGTCGCAAAATCTGCTAAAAATCAGACTTTCTCTAAGCAACGCAAAAAATCGATGTATATTCTGCGGCCAACAGATTAAAATAAATATTTAACCATAAAAATGATTGAAAAAGCAGCACGTTAGCTATGCAGTAGCTATGGGAAATGATATTGAGTAAACTAACAGTCTTCTAAGCCAATTGAATGAAATAGCAAACATCGAAGACAATTGAAGACATGGTTGGTTTAAAACAGTAGGAAACGCGTAAGTTGACTTGAAACAGACTTAATGTAGATACACTAGCATGCCCGAAACGATTGTGTGCACTAATCAATCGGCCCCTGCTTTGCTTGCTATAATGCTCATAACAAAATAAAACAACTTTAAATACAATACCTCTAAGTTTTCTATCAATCAGGTGCCAGCAATTCAAAAAAGTAACCTTGATAGATTTCGTACACTCTTATCTGAAACTTCGAACATTATTTAAAAAAGACACTTTTTTAGAGGCCGCAGAATATACATCGATTTTTTGCGTTGCTTAGAGAAAGTCTGATTTTTAGCAGATTTTGCGACTTTAGGTAGGTTTTTCCTAGTCCCCTCCTTTTACATCCTTAATAATCCACGATTCCAAGTATATTCATCTTTTTTGTTCCATCGGAGCATTTTTCTTTGCTAGTTGATAAAATAAACAACTAGAAAAGCCAGTGATCCTATAAACTGAAAAAGCAGCTGTTTACAAAAATATCGCTGTTAAGTAGGGATGCCTTCTTTGACAATTAAAAAATTTCTGAATACTCCTTTGTTGTCTTTTGTTTATTTTAAATTTATTACTATTTATTAATATTATTATTGTTATCACATTATTTACTCATCTGATAAACTTTTGTTAGTGGCAGTATGGACACTTTCGTCTTCACTTCATTGATTGGCATTAACATTTTGGGGTTTTCACCATACATGGGCAGCGAGCAGCGATCAAATTCTGGGTGCCTGGATGGGGCAAAAGTCCAAAAAATGCAAAACAATGTGCCGCGGAAAACTCAATTCTGGGAACCATTCGATTTTGGGGGTCTGTCGAATTTTAGGGGGCTAAGCCCTCCCCCAACTCTTCTTCCCTACGCCTACGTGTGGGTCTCCACTCCCGCTAAAAATTTTCATCCTCAGAATTGTCGATTCCTATAAAAATCGTAGGAAATGCCTCTTTTTAAGCTTTTTTAGCGATCTTTTACTTTAGAAGTACCAAATTAAATAGTCATTGTCGGCTGTATTTTGTTAGATACCATTTGCATGTTTCTTGAAAATTTCTTGTTTTCATCGTATAGAGATCATCGTGAGATACGTCGTCAATAGTATTTTAATTCAAATAAATCGTTTCTGAGCCCAAAAATCTATATTAAGAATGTTTTTCTATTATTTCTCCCCAGGATTCCCATCCTGCGCATGTAGAGGCATTTATCGTTTTAACTAATATAGCACTCTTGATACGGTTCTTTTTTACTTTAGTCGTTGTTGTATGAATCTGTAATTTTCTATTTCATACTCTCCCTCTCGTACATTCTTTATTACCGGGCATTGCTTTGAGGATAGGTATTTGTATAATTTTACATGATCGGATTATGCGGAGGTTTTGCGTAAAGTTTGTGTTTTATTGCTAGTACGCATCAAAGTACTGATAAGAAAACAGCCGAAGAAGTACAATGCAGGCTGACGGAGATTCAAGAAAAAGCTCTATTTTTGAATGATTTCATCTGATTATACTGTTCGTATTGTACATGTATTCTAATGATCTAGTGTTTAGATACAAAATCGTTGTTTGTTGCTTCGCCTAGATCGTTTTGATTGCTTGTTGTTAGTGACAATCAGTTTGTACCATACGTGGAATGATAGCATTATGCTAAGCTATTCTTTAAACATTGAATTTTTTCAATTCATTTTTCAAAAAATTTCGAAAATCTCGTAAAAGCACTATTAAGTCATTCCTGAATTGATGTTTTAAGACAACTTAACATTGATTATGAAATACGCTGACTTAATGGGACGAACTGTAATGCAGTGTCTCTATAGAAGAACCGTATATGAATAAAACTTCATACATTCCATTAGCCTGCGCCAAGCAGCGTTAAGTGAACGATTAATTGGCTGCGAAGCACTTTTAGGGGCCATAAAGGGATATTTTGTACGAAAAAAATTTGTGCGATTGTGGTTTATAGTCTGTTTCATTTATTCGAGAGCTTTTTAGTCGATTCTTTTAAGGGCTACAGTAAGCGAAACAAGACGGATTACTGTAATTCGGCAGATCAGCTCAGTGGGGGCGAGTAGCTGGAATTCTTCCATTTTTAATGCACTAATCCGCCTATATAAATTGAATTTAGGCATTTAATCAGTACTGAGGCATACTACAGTAAGTGCGCAAAATAAAAGCTATCGGGTGGAATCGAACCCAGTTGCTTCGACACGACAAGCAAACGTTTTACCACTGAGCTATGAGGGAGTTCGCGGCGTTTCTTAACATATTAGTCTATTGTGTTTAAAGTGTCGACTAAGGATAAGCTGAATGCGCGATTTTTATCTGTAAGTTGATTAATTTGCTGGAAGACGAGAATAAAGTATGTCGCAAAAATGTTATTGAAAAACCCCTTCTCTGCTACGTAACTACATACAGTGAGATCTAGCGAACTACAGTAAATAAGAAAGAAGGGGTTACTGTAGCCTCCGAAAACATTTACTGAAAAAGCTCTCGGATAAATGAAACAGACTATAGGTATATATCCTTAATAATATTTATTTAGCAACAAGTGCACATGCACAACGATTTAGTCTTCCTTCAAAAAGGAGTAATTTTTTACAAGTCTAAACGTTGGCTATAGATATGTGTAATACGCAGCACATGACTCAAGATTCACAGGGGCCAGGAGGGCAAAATGCAAAACTTTATGAAACAAAGGCAAAATTAATGCTAAAAATGGAAAAAATATCTTAGCTTCATAGCAAAAATGTTTGGAACCGAGCTGACACGGTCGATTTTATTTCAAAGAGGAATACGCTATGTACGTAGCCTACTTAAACGTTTACACAAATTTTCAAAGCATTTCGGCTCAAAATATCTCACCTTGTTTTCCCCCTGGCTGATAACAAATTGGCTATGCTATGCTTTCTTGATCATGTCTATTGATTGACCACATACGGGCATGGCCAAAATTCTGATTTTTGGGGTCGAAAAATTTTCAAAGGTCAATCAAGGGCCAGAAAATTGATAAGGCAAGGTGTAATTCTTCCTTACTGAGCTTCTATTTACTTGCATAAAAAAATTTCAAAAATGTAATTAGAAGTCTTCTAGGAGTTTTTATTACTGTTGAGTCCAACTAATCGTGAATGTCTTACCTTCATACATACGCTTTAATTGGGCTTTATTTACATTCTCGTGAGCAAACGAGGCAATGAGTATAATTATAGACTGTTTGAAGATTTTTGGACTCCTTTACAGTAGAGTGATTCGTCGAGACCGTTAAAAATTCATCCAACAGGTCTAAGTTCGCTTAGGTTGTGAATTTCATTAACCATTGTGTGAAACGTAATTCTTATGCAGGTTACATCCAAGATAAATTGTTTGTTTACAGTCGTGTAGCGCTGTTAAATTCATTCTTCGATCGATGAGCTTGTCAAGCGGTTATGTTTTTCATCTGCTGTCCCACATGAAATTCAAAATACATATATAAGTTGTAGGGTTGTAGGTATTGAAAACAAAACGATGGCCGCTCCTAGTTGAAGTCGAATGCCTAAAGCATGCCACAGCTCTGCTGTCGCGTGCACGCGATGCGACATGAGCGAATTCTTTACCGCCAATTAACCAACTCAAGAAACGTTCAATGAGATCATAAGTTGCGGTTCAATGTAGAAGAAATGTCACAAGCGGGAGGTAACGTAGACTTGTACAAGTAGGTGTTATTGTGTAAGGAAAATACGAAAAATTGTGAATACGTGCATTACGGATTTAGAGAGCAGAGTGTGGGTTCCATCAGGAACGGGTGAAAATTAATTTAAAAAGTTCCGATTTTTTCTTACAAATCATGCAAAAAAGATCGAAAGAAGACACTAAAAAATCGCATAAAAATCCAGCCGGCATTGATAAAGCTCAGGGCCTTATATCAACAATTCAACCGTGCTCAGACAGCTGTGACATTTATCCTGTAAGTCGGTGTGAAGAGTTTTCATTTTTGCTTGTTGACCCCGATTAGCGCATTACATTACGAGTTTGCGTGCAGGTATATATATACCTACATAAAGTATGTGGCTATCTACAGGGGCGTAAGCAGGATTTTATTTCGGGGGAGGGGTTGAAAATTTTGAAGTCCTATATCTCGAGGACCAGCTCGCGAAAAACATGGCATTATTGTGCATGGTGAAGAAAAACTTTCAAAAAAATCGAATGTTTTTTGGTTACATTTCAAACGTGATATGAAAAATCGTTGATTTATCTATCTGTAGGACTAGTTTCTCAATATCAAGTTCAAGCTTGCCTCCCAAAACGTTTCAAATTTATTAATTGTATTTAATTTCGCGATTTTCCAAAGAAAACTAATGCAGGAAATAATAAATCGGCACGAAGCGTCGAACATTTCTGACCTATTCTCTATTTTTAAGTGAAATCTGGGCTTCTAAGGCAAAAAATGTAATATGAAATAAGAAATCCGACACGCAGCGCCGGAAAATTTTGAGTTTAGTAGCTCAAAAGTGTGTTAAGAAACGTGTTCTGGCTGTCCTCTTAGTAGACTTCGAGAATTTTTAATTATTTCCTTTGGGTGACCCTAAGGAAAAATAAAAATATTTTTGGATTTCAGGGGGCGCCCCCTCCCCGGCTGGTTACACCTCTGTGTATCAATGGAGCCTATATAAGAAATAATAAGCAAAACATCCAACACCTTATTTTTCAGATATTTTTGCTGCATGGAACTTGAGCGAGTTGCCAAAAACCGCTCATACTCCTCTCAATTTGACTCTTATAAACAGAACTATTTTTTCTGTCGGTTTTAATTTGGGATACTTAAAAAATTAATTCAATATCAATCTAAAACATAACTGACAAAGCTTGAAGGGTTGCATGATCATGGAGCTTATTTTGTGTCTTCAAAAACAACATGCTAAAACAACGTGCTAGCGCGACAAACTATATTAAGGCTAATTGACAAAGAAAAGTGATCAAAAATTAGCCTCCTTTACTTTTTTTACATTGAAATTTAGCACATCGCGGGCAGACTTTTTGTCTTTGTCTAATCAATATATAACCTGTGTTTGCTGATATGCAGTCTATAATGGTTATGTAGCCTTAAAAGTTTGAAAGGACTGTAAAGTTTCATACTTCATCCACAAGTTTTTCCCTTCGTCTTTTCGGATAACGTCCGAAAATGCTCTCCAATTTAACGCAGCAGTTTCGTCCTATGATTGAGCAAGTTTTGAAAGAAAGATGGAAATTCCAATACTAATAGTAGGTCCTATTGAACCGAATAATGCGGTGGCTAAGCAAAAGCAAGTGAAAATGCTCGCTAGGCTTTTAAGCGCGTGTTACAGGCCTTCTCAAGCTTTCTTTTAGTTTCGACAACTCGTTATTAAGCCCGCCTGACGCAGCAGACTTCATTTACTATACTCATAGCTTAGGTAATAGATGCATATTCATTGAAGAATGGCTCTACTCTGCATTCAAAGCAATGCAGAATTTCGAATAGAATTTCTTTATAAGCAATTTGAAGCCTAGCTTATTTTTGAGAAGTTTGCATTAAGCCAAGTTCTTCCTTTTTGCTTAATACCGAATGCGTATTTAAATTTGACGCAAATTCAAATATTTTATCAATTTTAATGCCATTCAAGCGACCGTTGGGACCGGCGAACGAAAATCAAAAACCGCCGAATTTCATTCGGGTTAGTTGATTGATAAAAACTTGTTCATCAAACATTTTAATGTATTAAACATTTTTATTTATTTTATTTAATATTTTTGTCTACGAATCCAAAAAACTTACAATTTTTTTCGGCCTCTGCAAGACAAACGTTTTCTGGTAGGTCAGAATGTAGTGTTTGAATGTCAAGTTGATGCGTCGCCAGAACCTGCGATAAAATGGCTGAAAGATGGGCAGAATGTTACCCAATGTCCGGATTATAAAGTAAGTATAACCTGTCTCACCAAAACACTGATTCACTACTCAGGTCAAATCTGCTGTTATATGATGAAAAATTTACGAGTACAGCATTGCATGATCCCATTCACACTTTGCTGACTGGGCAAAAAATTTGATATCCAAACCGAACCTTCACACTGTGCTCGCTGGCTGAAAATTTTTATTTGATGAGCAGTGCAATTCTTTTGAAAAATCAGAATAGTTTCCAAAATTTCTGTTTCGACTAATCGTTTTCGATTAAAAATAAAAATTGGAAATTTTCCAACTTTTTTGATTCTAATTGTATCTTGCGAAAAACATAGAACACGAATATTTCTTTTGAAGAGCGTGCTATTTTCCATGATTGCGTTTTCTGAGAAAATTGAAATTAGGCTAGTGGTCAGCAGAATTTTGATCAGGCCAGCGGTACTTTTATTCATGATTAAAGCAACTCTGAAAACTTTATTCTCGTGTTTACGCGTGATAAGAACAATTAGGGGACATTTTGTTGCTTTGTAGAACTTCCTCAAATTTTTTCTCCGTTTTACTTTGTGAATGTGTTCGATCAAATGAGCAAATTAACAGTATTACATTTATCAGTTATCATTCTAATCTGACGGAATCACAACGTCTTAAATATTATTGACCAATTGATTTAATCAAGTAGAACAATCTCTTTCTCAAACAAAACAAAAGGACTTCGAGAATTAACGATATGCATTCCTCTGTACCACACGTTTCTGATTTTTTAGGCTTCAATTTTTGTGTTCTTTCCAGCTTGTTGCATTTTTATGAATTATGTGTCCTATCGCATTTCTTATGACCTTAGGTCAGAAAAGATGGCCAAAAATGCAGTTTGGCGATACCTTTCGTGCAAATACAAGATGGAGGCAATTTTACATGCCAAGCATCGAATTCAGCCGGCAGCAAGTCAACATCTTGCACATTAATCGTTGCTCCTGCTCCATCTCCAAGTATTATGCATCTACTTAATTTTGTCTTTTTTAGAATTCCACTTTTTATTTACTCATACGCCACTAAATATAATGTATTAGAATATGCCAGTGAATATTCGAAGATGTATATATAAAACTGAATCCTGTTTGATTTTGTCAGGTGTTTAGTTAATTCAATTATTTATTTTATGCATTTTGCAATAAAATGCAGATTGGTAAGATATTTTGGAACTTGCATAATAGAGCATAGGTTCGCAGAAATACAATTCAAGAATACATAAAAAAATTGAAGTTTCTTTGGAAGGAATATGAAAGGTTCTATATTAATTGTACTAACTATATTTATACCTTATTCTGCTGTTAGCCGATGTTTTTTACGTAGTTCGATATAACTACGCATTTTCACTGTTGAAACAACGGAACACCCAAAAGGTGAAATCTTTCGATGCTATTCTTAAACTACTTGGAAATGTGCAGCTAACCGCGAAATGATACTACAACAGTATTTCAGTTCCTAATCGTGGCTCCTTTTTCCATTTTTAGTCTAGCTTTGTTATAAAAATTTCCAAAAAATTGAAAGTCTGAAAAAGAGCAGTCGAACGCAAACGCATACAGCTGCGACAAAATCGCTAACTTTGTAGTTTGTGTGATCGAAAAATTTTGAATCACATCAAGCAGGATTATCATTATTAATGACATAATGCGTAAAATAGTAATTTCAGGAACCGATATATTTATTCCGATATCGCCACGATCAAGGCCGTATTTATGTTGCGGGACCCCCGAAAAAATTTTTGAAATGTAAAAATAATGCAAGAAAGATGGAAAGATTGCATGTGTTCGTCGTGAAATCTTCGAATTTTCTGCGCGTCGCGCCAGATATGAAGAATTTTTAATATTTGTGACTCAAGCGCGACTAGAAAATGACTTTTTCTGAGTTAAAAAATTTTTTCAATCCCAATTTTACGATCCTAATTGATAGCGCATGTAGAAAAATGTCGAAAGATGCGGTTTTTGCGAGCTATACCCTAATTTTCTCGAGATTAACACCAATTAATGTCGGGTCCGCTCCCCACCCTTGGCCACATCCTGGATACGGGCTGGCCATGATAGTATTTATTTTCCTATCTCTCGCTGGATTCATTTTTTGGTCTTCTCATTTTTCCTAATTTTTATGAATTTTCGGGTCCTTCTGTTGCCTGTCGTGCTGTCAATTATTGCTATGCAAATTTACTGATATACCTACGTCATAAGTCAAATAATGCGTTTAATTCTCGTCATTTATTTCAGTAGTTGGCCAAGAATTGAACGCTTATTCGTACGCGTAAGATGTTATCTATTTTTAATATTTATTCATTCGACGACTGGTTGAATTTTATATTTTAGGACATCTCCGGGCTTGCCCCAAACGCCTGTTGGGCCAAGTGCGCCTTTTTTTCTCAAGGAATTGAAGCACCAACTGTTAAAGCCCGGCATCAATGTCTCGTTCGAATGCCGAGTAGTCGGAAATCCTACTCCGAAAATAAAATGGACTCGCAACGATGTACAGATTGAAAGCGGATACAAGTAAATTTTAACCGTGCTAATTTAATGCGATTAATATTTAAGCGGAAAACCTATTAAGAGAATTAGCTTAGATGCATTTAATGTTTACTTCGAGTATAATAGTTATTTGTTATTCCTCGCATCTTAATAATAATGCAGTGTCAAAATTTTATGGTTTTCAGCGAATTCTAAGCTATTAAGGGGCTGAACCATACGTTTCTGGGGGAGTTACCCTCAGAATAGCAACTGACCCCCGCAAAATGGCTGCGACCCCCCAAAATTGTCGATTTTTCGTAAAAGTTTCAATGTTTACTTCGAGTATAATAGTCATTTGTTATTCCTCGTCATATTTATAATAATACAGTGTCAAAATTTTCTGGTTTTCAGCTAATTCTAAGCTATTAGGAGGCTAAACCATACGTGTTCTGGGGGAGTTACCCCCAGAATGTTAACTGACCCCCGCAAAATGGCTGCGACCCCCGGAATTGTCGATATTTCGTAAAAGTTGGAAAAAGTTAGCCTTTTTAGCGTTTTATATTCATTTTTCGCTCAAACTTTCAAATTTTCGGTGTTTCGCGCCATATATTCATTTTTGACCATGTTTTGTTCAATTTACTCGATTTTTTCCAAATTCTTCCGAAAATGTTTATTCTTTTCATGTCCTATAAAGAGCAAGAATTGTTCGAAACGTCAAAAAACAGTGTTTTTGACGTGTACCTATCGTTTTTAGCCAAAAAAAGCACTTTTTAAAAATTTTTTGAGTCCTACCCCTCCTCCTGAATTTTCGTGCTGTATGTGTATGGGCCGAACTACAGGTCTGAACAAGTTGAATGCCATCTCTTGACGTTTGATTCGGATAGCAAGATGGTGTGTTTCCTAGTCTGAAAAATCTGCTTTTTGTCATGCCTGACTCATTACTTTCGTTTCATTATTTTTTTTGCAGCTTAATTCGCCAAATTTTGACCCTTTGGTCGCTTTCTATACAATTTTTAGTGATCTTATGGATTTCCCTTTCTTTCAATTTTCGACCATTCCCTTTTTTTCGCAGAGGTTCTTTATCAAATTCCATGAAGCGCGTTTTTAGGCACAAAATTGACAATGATGCTTCTACCGGAATCTGCACGTTAATTATTCCGATGGTCCAATCGGAGGATGCCGCCATTTACAAATGCATGGCATCGAACGTCCACGGTGTGAGCATTAGTTCAGCGAAATTATTACCAAAGAAGGATTACGATTTATGGATGAGCGACGAACAACCCAAATTGACGACTCAGAACAGGCAATATTTGTTAGCAGCCAGTCAAAATATTTCACGGAACACAGGTATAAGTGCAAAGTCTACATAACTGTTTGGGCTCTCCTCTATAGTCAGTAAGAGTTTTTTAATCTAAAAATTCTTCAAGTCTTTTTTATGCTTTAAGTAAAGAATCCTGAATGACTGTAAAAATGGCGAATGGTCACTCGCGAAGAAGGATTTTTTACTACAAAATCAGCTTGGCTCTTTTACTCGTATATTTAGATCACTCAGGAGTTATAGTAAAGAAGTTTTAATGAGTATGGAAAGTTCGGATAATCATGTTGATTTTTAATTTCAATTAGGCTTAAGGACTGGGACTGATTTTTCCGGAAATTGCTGTCTTAATTTCGCAATTTTTTAGCTCCCTTAAAATAAAACGAGTTTAAATCGCTAATTGTTTAGGAAGCATAACAATTTAGAAAAGTAAACGCAAAAATTCGTTCTACTTTCGAGTATGGAAGAACGATGTGAAGGTTATTCGCAATAATATTAAATTACTTTCCAATCCTTATTCAAAGCATCGTTCTGGTACGAAAAGCTTTGGAATCCTGCAGCTGATATAAAATAGACTGTGATTAGAGGTCTTTTTAATTTTAAAATTCAGATTCTTATTCCCAAATGAAATCTCTAATTCGTAGATTTCCCATTTTGAATTTCGAAAATTATGTTCCCCCATCTCCAATGTACTTCTAATCTAGATTTTAAATTTCTAATTCCCTAATTGATAGCTTCAAATTTATGGATCTTTAGGTTGATTGACTCGACATATTGATTAGAGCAACTGAATGTTTTACAGCTATTCCGAATGCATTAGCGCTGTTCCGACTGTAGTATTAAAAAGTTCACTCTTGGGGTACGAATAATGAATTATTGATATATCAAAGCTTATCAGTGTGTCTCGACAAAATAATATGAAATGGTCGTTACAAGAAAATTTAAGATTGAATTTTATATTATTTTGAATATTTAGTTATCTAATGTTATCTTTCGCGATCCACTCTTTGTGCAATCTTGACAACTTTAGTTTCTGTCGAACGTACACAATGGAGAAAAGTGTTGTAGCATGAAATTTCATCGTTGCATTACAGATACGCACTTTGACCCTAAAACTGGCTGCCTGGTGATAACAGAACGGCGTCAAGTACGCGAAAACGTCGAAGGAGGAGGGATTTTGATCCGAGAAAGTCCTGATGAAGTGAGAATTTAGAAAAACGAAATTAGCGCATATATTTGAACCTGCTTGAATCAGGAGTACTGTTTACGTGAGTAAATCTCCGGCAAAATTTTTGATCCTTGAAAACATTTGCGATTAGTCAGAAAAGTCGGTTGAGATTTCGATGCACAATGCTCGATCAACTAGTGCCAAATTTTGATAAACGCAATAAGTTAATTCAAGATGTCGGCATTTTAGAAAATACTAGATTTTCAAATTCATGTGGGAAAACACAGCGCCCTTGACTTGCCTCAATATTGCTAAATGGCTCTATGTCGTAATAATTTTTTCAAAGACAAATTTATTTTCAGTATCTTAGCGCAAATGAGGAAGAGCCAGGAAGTCCGCCGGGATTTCTTGAAGAACCGAAAAACCTTCGGCTTTTCATCGGAGACCATGCGGTCTTCCGTGGTCAATTAGCCGGTTTCCCCAGACCCAGAGTAATTGTGTGCGCTATTACTTTTTGCTTTTAAAAATTGACTCAAGTGCTTCACATATGAAATAATGAAATAATGCTGCAAGCAAATATTGGAAAAACGGTACTTACGTATTATACCCCCGCCACCAATTTTTTCTCATTTTTGCTTGTTTTTACCCAGTATTTAGTCATAGACTTTTATTAACATGATGATAACCAATGTTACATATTTTGTATGCATTTGTAGGTTTATATTATATTTATATTTATATATTTTTTACATATGTTTTTTATAAAAAAAACTGGGTAAAAACTGGGTAAAAACAAGCAAAAATGAGAAAAAATTGGTGGCGGGGGTATAATACGTAAGTACCGGAAAAACATAAGCTAAATTACGAAGTTATTTGTAATTCTCGTTTACAATAGTATTAATAGAATGCAAACTTTGTAGTACAGAAAAGAAAGGACAATAATGATAAAATATTGTTAATCAACTCGATGGAAAATGACCGGCGTTTGCTATTTGGAAAAAATAAAAAAGTTTTGGCAAAGCTGTAGATATGTTTGTAAAGCGAAAGTTTTAGATTTCTAGCCGGCTTTTTTCAAATAACTTCGCTGATACCGTTTTTCTTTGATTGAAGTCTGCTGATTTGACTTAATTTTACGTTAATTTGGATTACAGTAAGCTTAATTCAATTTTCTGATTTTTTAATCCAAAAAACATTTATTTTGGGCTAGAAATCTAGTCTTTTTTCGATTTGACTTTAACCTATTTGCTTTAATTAAATATTATCGTTCTTAGTTCAACTTCAACAAAATTTTATCTTGAGTGATTGTTATTCAGATTCAGTGGATGAAAGATGGCGCCCAAGTGTTGCCATCACATCGTTGCTCGATAAATTACAGAGGAATGGACTTCACGCTTCAGATTAAAAATGTGAAACCCGAAGATGCTGGTTCTTACCGAATTCTCGCCCAAAATGAATACGGTACAGCGACTAGCCAAGCAAGATTGATTGTTGAAGAGATAATAGATGAAGGAATGTCCAGGAAAAGGTATCAAAGTGTCTAAATTTGAACAATTTTACTTCATTAACGTTTTTAAATGACAAGCATGCTAGGGAATTGGTATATTTTGCTCGTGAACAAGAGAATAAATAGACAAAAATCAATGTTTTTTACAAAAATGCTAGGATCGACTCAACACAAAAAAGAGGCAGTTTTTCCACTATCACCATTTCAGACGAATTTCGGGGTCATTAAAGGTCAATGAAACTTTAAAATTCAATCTCTTCCATACCTCATCTAAGCCCATTCGGCCAGAGATGATTCCGAAAATACTATGCTGTATAACGTATTAAATTCTGAGGAAATTCACTTATTATGTAAATCCACTAACGAGGCTTATTTTGTAATATTAAAAATAATTTCTTACAGCACTCTAATGGAACACAAACCAGCTACAGGCAAGACAATGCGAAGACCACAAATTCTGAAAGCTATGACAGACACCGTAGTAAGCAAGTCGGACTTATTATTTGGTTTTAATCCGGAAAAATCTATTTTATTAAGGATTTAAAAAAATGGAATGCAAAAATGAGTTTTAAAAAGAAACACATTAATTTAATTTATCAATTTTTCAAACACACTAATTTTGCAATAATAATATAACGTTTATTCACATCGCCAAAAATAAGTTACGATGTATCGGACACAGTGTTCATTTTTATAAATTTGTCAGCAGTAAAGTCAAGATAAAGGACGAAACTATGTCATGAAGATGAGGAAATTTATGAAAAATTCCAAAAAATAAATCATGAATGGTTTTTGTTTAGTTTTCTCATTTCATACATGCAGCTTTAGACATTTGCTTCTACTTTTTATGAATCTTCAAAGACCCAATTGTATGATGACGATTTTTTTAGCGCTTCAGCTTTAATGTGATGCGACTTTTAGTGACTTTTGGCCTTTCATTCGTACGCTTCTTCAATTATTGTTGTATGTGATTGAACATGAGGTCATACATCTGAGGGGGTCTAATTTTTGAAAGGTCAATTTTAAAACATTAAGAATGTGCATTAGTCCTCAAAAGCACTATTATATAGTGTCTCTTTGAATTACAACAACTCAATTAAAAATTGATAAATGTTTCAAACATTGAAAATTTGTAACCTCAAGCTTAAAACGTCGCTTGAAATGTAGTTGCAAAATTTCAGATCAGTTATATTTATGAATTAGCAATATAACGTAAAAATATAATATACTGTAATATATTATAATACAATATAATAATATGATATAATATAACTAATTATAAAAACCATTTAATACGTTTCTCCGAATTTATGCACTTTGACGCATTTTAATACACAATTTTGCCAAACAAAATAGCTAAAACGCCTAGGTCAAAGAACGTCAAACGGTCAGATTTGACGTGAAAGTCGTCGGTGAACCGTTTCCTCGAATAATTTGGCACAAAGATGGCAAAGCTTTAAATATCGATGACCGGAAGTACCGCGCCATAATAGGAGATGACGGTTGGTGCACCTTGATCATCAATGATGTTGATTACAATGATAGGGGGCTGTACACATGCATTGCGGTCAATCACGTGGGTGACGTTCAGTGTTCGGCTTATTTGAGTGTTCAAAGTAATTATCTAATAATAATGATAATATATAATGGTATAATCATTGAATTGTATAATACAATCATTTAAAATTTCGATCTTTCATTATTTAGCAGCTTACGCCCAGTTTGAAGCTTTTGTGCTGAAACTGAATTTGAGCCACAGTTTTAGGGTTGAGCACGTGTGTCAAGTTCCGTTCGAATTAACTTGACTTCATCAATAGGCTGACCACTTACTCGGCGTATAGAGATAACTTTGACATGATACTAAATAATAGAGCACTTATTGCCTAGCTCGCTGATTTCTTTGGCTAGACCAGCTAGCCTTTGTATAACTTAGGCGTTCTCGTTTATTAGCGTCGAGGAATTTGAAATTCGGACACAGCATGGCAGACCCCGGAAAATTTGCCAGGTCCCTAAAATTTTGCTGTTTATTTCAAATAATTTTTCGCGTGAAGTATCGAAAAAAATGATTATGCCAATATTACCAATGGGCTTTTCACGTTCAAGAATTTTCATACTCATCCCGAAACGTGAGCCTTGTCAATGAGGATGATTTTTGTGTTACCGGTATAATTTACCAAAAGTCAAAATCCCCTGCCGATTTTCGGTGGCCTCGCAACGCCGATTGAGTTGCTAATATCGCACTTGACTCAGAATATCTCCGCAAGTTAACAAGTCTACTTATGCTTATTGGACGCGTTACCGAGAAATTGTGCTGTCAATAATTTATTCGAGGATAAATTGCTGTATTTTGATGCCAATTAGAGGAGTTTCCAAAGAATCGTTCGCTGATCGTAGTGGGGTGCATAGGTGGGCGGCACTAAAATTCTGGGAGGTGCAAGATTTTTCAAAGGTCGAAAAATGGCCTTAAAAATGGTGGTATGGCGAAAAAACACCATTTTTCAACGTTTCTCATCGAGCACCATTCATTGCCATCAAAAAATTGCGAAAAAAACGAAAAAATTTCGAAAATTGAATTCTGGGGGTATTCAGGTTTCTGGGAAGTGCATACCCCCAAACCCCCACGCCCAGGTATGGTGGGGTGTAGTAAGGTCGTCTTCGCCGACTTAAGTGGAAGCTCAATATGAACTTAATCCAAATATGTAAATTTAAAGAAGACTATCTGAAAAAACATTTATAAACTTTTTCAAAAGGATCGCAATAGAAAAAATGTATTAAGCTTGGTGGCCGAATTAGGAACGTAAATGAGTCACGAACTTTTATCGCGAGCACATTAGATTCGTAAGAAAGATCGTTTGATTACGAGAAAAATTTGGCGCGCTTCTACGCATTTTTTCACATTTTCTATATAAATTTAATCGAATGGATAATTTTAAATTTTCTGGTTTTCAGCCGGGGCCGTGCCAGTTATGCCCGTCTATCCGTCTTCTCAGACCACGACTTTAGTCACGAGAACACCGTATCCACAACACGAGACGCCTCAAAACACTTATAATCGGGAGAACATCCAGGCCATAGTTCTGTGTGAAGGCGACAGTGTCACGTTGAGATGCCGTGCCAACGGGCATCGAAATGCTTCCGTATGTCATATATTTTTTATTTATATTTTTTAGTATATATTTCATACTTTTTGCATTTTTTTGCATTCAGTCGTTGGTACAATTGAATTTTCTTTCTCTTTATTGTAAGTTATTACTGGCTAATCAATTTCGACAATCTTACATTAACTTCAATTTTATGCCGGTAAAAAACTTAAAGATAGCGTAGGTTCAAGAGGAGCTCGGGTCCTCTTACTTCTTTCTATTCCCAATACGTTTGATTCAACGAGCCCTCTCCAAAAATATCTTTTGAAGAGTATTTTATCGGCTTTCTTTTGTGTTTCGAAGTTTTTAACAAAATAGAGTTCTTTCGACTGTTAGACAGAGAGGTATGTCGTTTTCTTTGGTGGGTTAGAGCATCTAAAAACGAAAAAACCCAAAGCGTTTTCGCCAAACGTTAGAGAATCCGTCGCTTAAGACGGATGAAATACTAGATATTTTTAGAAAATTAAAAATTTTAAAAAAACCGAAATTTTCAAATTCATTGTCTTGTATACACTTGCCGAATGACGAGATATGAATTTGAAAATTTTCACGCTATCTATTTCAGAAGAAAGTTCAGCAACTTTCCTTCAAAATTGAGGATTCAGTTTAATTTTTTTAACCCACAAGTTTATGGCAACTGAAACGCTAAGTTTCACAGGTGGCTTGGACAAAAAACGACGTTTTGCTACTTCCTGGTCGTATCAAATACAAGATAGATTTGGGCTTTGAAGAGACTACTCTGACCATTAACGACGCTACTATGGACGATGCTGGCGTTTATCAGTGCATAGTGACTAGCTCTCATGGCACAACCAGCATTAAAGGACAGGTCATTGTGGAACCTGCTCTGTTGTACGGTTAGTAATTTTATAGAGTTGACAATTCGATATCAAAATTTAGGACGATGGATGATTTTTGGCTAAGATAATGAATCTAAAAGTCAAGTCAGCCATTCAAAAGTATTAGGTAATCGTCTACGTACGATTATGCTTTTTTATAGATGTTTCTAGCCCTAAAATTATTTATAATGTTTGCAAAAAAAACGTATTTTCAAAAGAAAACTTACAACAAGCACGCGTTTTTTTTGTACTCGTTTATTTTTCGAAGAATCGATTTGTTCACTCTAGATTGTTCATAATTTCGAAGCTTGCCTTATACAAAATTGCATTCAATAAGAATTTCTCATAGAAATAATTCAGACATATTAGCAGACTAAAATTTGAGTACTACACAGATATGAAGAGTCACTTGCGTGTACACGCGATTTCCTAGATATTCTTAGCCCTAAAACAGATCGATATGACTGTCAAATTTTCGGAACAAAGTATGCTCGTTATTGATAAATTTCTTGAAAATCTCGATTCACATCATTTTTTCCCTCAAACTCTAATTTAGTGAGCATAAATGACGTGTTTTCAATGCATTTTATGTATAAGATTACTAAATATACGCAATAAAGACCGTATGTCGCACTGAAATCAGATAGTGGTCCCAGGATCCTAGTAAGAGCAGCGTAGCTAAATATTTTCACTAAAAATTTGAAATAAATTCAGAAACCCTTTGTTTACGAGCTATATTATCGCTTATTTAGTTCTGTGGGACTTATGCGTATTTCAGGTCTAATTAACTAATCTGCAGGGTGGCCCAATTAAAAAAGGGTACAAGAACTCTTCCTTATAACTTTCATTTGCGTGATTTAGAATAATGTATTAAGTCGTTCAATAGAAAAGACGCTTGGCTACCGGAATTGTGGTTTTGGATTATCAGAATTCGTTAAATGCACCGAATCTTCGTAAACCCAACTTTTTCGCCGAATGCAAACGCAATTAAAGCGTAACATAATGAAAAACTCGTAATACTGCCAAAAACAAATCATAAAATTGACAATCAAAATTCAAGAACAATAATCGATGGAATAAAGATGTGTTTATTACTACTTGAAGAAGAAAAATTCAAGATTGACGTTTCAAGCAAGGATTTGCTCATTAAGACCACTAGTTAACAGCTTTGTGTTGTTAACGAAAATATAAATCAAAAAAGCAATAGCAAGGTCTAAAACTAGAGTTTAAAAAAAATTTGTTCAAAATGTTTTGTGTTCAAAACGTTGCGTTTTAAGCAACACAATAGTCAGAAAAAATTTTGGAGCTTAGCGCCGTATTGATAAATTTTTATACTTCTTTAGCTCCAGAAGCCCTAGAAATTGGCTAAACTACACACAGAAAGGTTACTGTACCATATTATAATACACTAAAATTACACGTGCGAAACGTACAAAGGCTTTCGGGGGCCATATTTGCACATAAACAAAGGGACTTGCACGAAAAACACTGTTAGGTACCCTTCTCATGAGCCAACCCGTCTATGCTGATGTAAGGGTGTCAACGACGATCCTAATAGTCTATTGAACTTAACCCTGCTAAACAGTGGCGGATCTAGGATTTCCATAAGGGGGAGGTCTCCCAACTTTTCCAAAAACAGTCAAAAATAGGTCCAAAAATGTGCCCTGAAGGCGCGAAATAGCGTTTTTTCGGTGTTTTACATTGTATACTTTTAAATAAAATCACTTTTGACGCAATATTTTTTCTTAAAACTTTAAAATTTTCGACAATTTTGTGCGAAAAAATCATTAAATTTCTTTGACTTTAACAAAAATCTGGCGAGAAGCGCCAGAAAATTTGTGAAATTAAGGCGGATAGACGTCGACAAGTATGATTTACTGCTTGATTTCCTGTATTTATAGCATTTCATGCGAAACATCGAAATTTTTGATCGAAAATGGATGAAAACTATGCAAAAATAGCTGTTTTTGCTGTTAAAATTGTTTTGAAACCTACATGAACAGAAAAGGGCTCTGGGTCGCCAAGAAAGTAAATAAATGATATTAATAGGTATCATCCGGCGCGTGGCGCCGAAAAAATTCGAGAAATTTTGGTCACTGACGGCCAAAAATCATTGCAAATTGCATATATATTCTTTATCTCGCCAAATATTTTTGGCTCATGAGGGGAGCCGCCCTCTTCTTAAATCCGCTCCTGCTGCCAAATAAGCCTTGTATGTTTTACTCAGGCGAATCACGAACAGTAAGCCGTAGTTCGTTGAATATGACTCCAATTACGCAAACACCGTCGATTAAGCGACAACAGGAAGAAGTTGGTTTTTCGGGGCATCAGAGGGAGGAAAGCACGGTGGGCCAACAAGAATTCGAGGCCCCATATTTCGTGGCCGCTATCGCGCCATTTTTGAACGTAACCGAAATGCAAACGGCTCGATTCGAATGCAAATTCGAACCTGCTTACGATCCGAGTGTAATCGTGAAATGGCTTTTCGAAGGACAACCGCTGAAAGCAAGTGAGTATAAGCATACATGTAACGGTTCGAAATTTGGAGGTCCCGGCCATTTATAGAGGCAGGGGGTAGCTGACCTCCAATTTTTGACCAACAACGGCCATAAAACGCCTAAAAACGGCCAAAAAAATCGATTTTTTCCAAAAATCGAGAGGAGAGGGGTCAAAAATTTTCTGGCTCTGGGGAGGGTATATATATAACGCTCCTCTATTAGATGTATGAGTATAACTGATAAAAAGAATTCTCTTAATTAAAAATTGCATCGATAAGAAACAATATCTCAAAAAAGCGATTTTTCAACTTTTTTTAAATTCAAATTGTTCACATTAAATATTCATTGGGCTTAGTATTTTGAAATTTGGATTTGACGGACCTTTCAATGTAATGATTTGTTGGTACTTTGCGATCACCCTGATTTTATATTTTTATTTGGTTTGTGGTTTCTTTCCATCCAAGTGCTTTATTACGAAACGGTCGTGAGTTTTCTCTTGCTATTTTTATTTTAGGCGCATGTTCTTTTGATGAATCGAAAATATCAATAAAAAGGTGCATTTGAAGTGCATATAGTGGACCAAAAGTTCAGAATATCTTCAAAGAACGCTGTCAAATACCCAGAATAGCGTATTCAGTCTTGGCTCTTGTTGTTCAATTGAATGTACAGGGTGGCGCAAATATCTAATTTTGCCAGGTTATAAAGAAAACAATAAAGTTTTATTATGTGAAGTTTTACGTTGTCAAAATTTATACTTCACGAATATAAACTTTCGTGGAAACTCAATCATTTGCGGAAATTTCAAATAACGCTCGCAAATCATTGAAAAGTAAATAACGTGATTTTTCAATTTTCGAACGTACGAGAGATTAACTTTCATTAATTACAAAGAAAAAATCACATGGCGCCAAGTTGAGAAAACTAGGAGGCCAAAGCATGGAAGGCAAATTCACAACTCATCCAGACTTGGCTGGCTTCGTCATTCTCCTGACTTAACGTTGTGCAAATTTTCTTTGTGGATTTATTAAATCTAAAGCGTACGTAACGTGCCCATAAAACATTCATAAATTGAAAAACCACATCATTTACGCTTTCACTGAAGTTACAGTCAGAATCCATTGAGAAATCCTGCCTGAATACTGCTTCGTCTATTTAAAGTTTGGAAAAACACTAGTGATCTTGTAGAAGTGTATTTCCGCGGAACTGAGAAGTCGACACTATTTAACTTTACAAGATAAAATTTTAATGCTTGCTCCATAATTTGGTAAAGTTTTATGTTATATGAGTAAAAACTGGCGCAGCTATAGAAAAGGAAAATATGGAATAGGTACGTGCGCCACCCTCTGGCACGTAGCTGGCCGTCCTATTTTGGGAGGACCAACACCGATTTTTGGGGGACTAAGCCCAAAAAAGCCAAAAATATCACTAAATAACGTTTAAAAAGTCCTATTTTCCCAATTTTTTTTTAGTTTTGGGGGTCCGAACCCCCCATTCCCCCAGAGATACGTGCCTGGCCACCCTGTATATTGAAGCAAAGATAAAAAGAAATTTAATGACAAAATTTAACGGCTGATAGAAGAGCTGGAAAAAAATATTAGTTTTTAGCTTAGCCTTATCTTATGAAATCGCGAATTTATCATATGCAAGCTCAAGAATCAAAACAATTTGCCAGTTTGGATTCACAGCGTTAGAAATTTCCAGTGTTCAAATGTCCGATCAAGGATTGTACACGTGTTACGTGCAAAATCGAATGGGATCTGAAAGTATTTCGTCAACGCTGAATGTTCAAGGTATGGTGCTGAGTAAGGTCTGTAATAAATACTTTCAAATATATCTTAGGGACACAATGTTCCTTAAATTGATCATCTTGTTTCTTTCATCCCTTTTTCTGATTTCGTCTTTAGCCTAGGTACGTATATTTTCTTTTGTTTAACTTCTATGTAGAATTTACTTTAAACACCACGTTTCTTGCATACTTTAAAATGGCAAATTTTATTTCAACTTCAAAATTGTCGCTGTGCAGTTCATTTTCCAGATTGCTCTGATGACGTTAAGGATTTGTTTGAAACATTGAGCGCATGATTATTCTGTTGTTAACATCAACATTTCATTATATTCGCATTGATTTTGTTTTCTTTTTCCTCCCTATACTAGTTTTATCCTTTTTTTACTTTCATTCTAATGCTTTTTTTAAATTTCAATGTTTCTAAAAAGCCTTTGCATAAAAATTATCGTTATAAGAAAAACAGGTTTTCAAAACAGCGGATTAATAATGTGAAGGGTTTCTAGAAAAGATTCGATGAAGATATTTGAAGGCTTTTTGGCTTCAGAATTGTATTCCTAAAATTATTCAGTTTATCTTTACCCGATTGTTTAACTTTATTCTCTAACAAATTTCACTCATCTTACCTTTCCCACGCAAAACATATTTTTGTGATTCGTTCAGTACTATTTTATGATTTCTTTCGATATTACATGCTTTTATCTACTTTTACACCATTTCTTAAAAATATTTTCTCTATCCTTAGCTCTGTACATGTTACTGTTACAGTCCATTGAAGCTGCGTGCCCTGCTGACTCGTTCATTAAAACAGCCATGTTTTGAAAATTTTAGAAATATAGTAACGTCCTTTATATTTTAGCTACGTAGTCCACAACCAATCGGATAAGGCACTAGAAATAAAACAATCACTCTATTTCGACTCTCAATTCTTAGTAAACACTCGATTTTTCAAGTATCTAACATCATTTTTATCACTTCTTTTTATCTAATTTTTGGGTATTTCAAAAATACAAAAAATGCGCCAAAACTTTTCCTTACATGAAGAAACTTTGCTCATATGACCTGTTTATTCCACAGCAGGCACGTAGCTGGCCGTCCTATTTTGGGGGACCAACACCAATTTTCGGGGGACTAAGCCCAAAAAAGCCAAAAATAGCACAAAATGGCGTTTAAAAAGTCATATTTTTCCAATTTTTCTGAATTTTTGGGGGGTCCGAACCACCCATTTCCCCCAGAGATACGTGCCTGTTATTCCACAGAAGACAAATTCGTAACTACGATGGCCGAACATCCTAAAAGTTGGCAAGAAATAGTTGCTCTGGAAGATCGAAAGTCCACTCCACTCGAGGATAGATACTTTACTCCCGACGCTTCGATTAGCCACGAACGACCCCGCTTTTTCAAGCCCACTTTTGGAAGCGTTGAAGTGCCCGAAGGCAAATCCGTTCACTTCGAATCGAAATTTCTGCCGACAAATGATCCCAACCTAACTATAAATTGGTCTCATGATGGGCGACCACTTAAAATAGGTGCTTATCAGATGTTTATTCGCCTCAATTAAGTAGAAATATTCAGTTGATTTTCAGGTTTTTGTTAAAAATATCGCAGGAGACAAGTAGCCTGGAATATGTTTTGTACGCGTATTCGCGTGAATAATGGGGCAGAAAATTGCATATAATATAAATCATCGCGGAAATTCCGATAAAATTATTAAGTGCTCCTCCAGTGTGATCGAAATAAGGGCGCACCTTTCCATATTTGATCGCACAAATTACGCGTTTTCTCCTTTTTTGTCAGAGAAAACATTATTTCTAATAAAAAAATTAAGCTTTATTTTCTGAATGCGACAAAAAATGACGGAACTGTCGCGAAATATGTGAAAGTTCACGTAAATAGCGCTACAAATCATATAGAAATGATTAACGGAAAATTGCTCGCCAACAAATGCTCGACAACAATGACTCTCCGAGCAATTGCTCGCCAGACAACTGCTTGCCAGTCAGTTGCTCCTCTAGCGATTGCTGTCCAATAATTTGTCAAACTTAACTCGTCGCTTAAGCTAGCGCCTTTGCTGTGCATCAAGTATCATATCAAAATCATACGCGTAACACGGGAGATAGGTAGTGGATTCCCCATCCACAGTTGGCCGTCCCTCCGATGTCGCTCCACTACAAGATTCAAGATTTGGGAGAAAAATTACATTTTGCACCCTTTGTTATATGGTTTTTGCTATATTTGTGAGCGAAATTCAAAGGAAATTATTCTCCCAAAAGCTGCCTTCACCATCCATAACTTTCAGCCATTAATTTATGCTTTGAATAGGTCTGCGATGACCTTGCCACGATTTACCTACATACAGACATGCACAGCATGGGAATTCTTAGGGAGCTGAAATTTTTAAAGTGTCATTTTTGGATAAAAAATGGGGTATGTGCGTCAGAAACATCGTTTTTCGTAGTCTCCGATGATGCTCTGTCTTTCTAGAGCGTAAAAATATTGAAAAGTTTCGGAAAAATCGGATCAATTTAATAAAAGATTGTCCAAAACTTAGTGGCGCGAAGCGCCGAAAATTTTACGCTTTCGAGCAGTAAGATAGCTAAAAATGCCTAAAACAGCGCCTATCTTACGAATTTTTCGGAAACTTTTTAAAAGTCGCTAATTCTTGGCTATGGGTTGAATAAATTTCTGGGGGTCTAAAATAGCATTAAAACTACGCCATTTTTCCTTTCTAGGGGTCTAAGAACTCCAAACCCCACCCCGTACATATCTAGTTATGAGCCGGATTTGCCCACTTTTTTAACGTATTTCACTTTTCTGAATAGTGTGAAAAATTTTTCTTTCGAAGTGCTCGAAATTGACCAGAACGCTTTCTTAGAACCCCTCCGGAAATTTCTTCGCCCCCCCACCCAGAATTTGCGATTTTCGAAAGGTTTCCGAAAAATTTGTGAATAGGTGCTGTTTTATACGTTTCTAGCTATCTTACTGCTCAAAAGTGTCAAATTTTCGGCGCTTCGCGCCATAAACTCACTTTTGGACTATATTGTATTCAATTTATCCAATTTTTTCGACATTTTTTGATATTTTATAAACACTTCAGAAAGACGGAGCGTCGTTAGAAACGCCGAAAAACGATGCTTTTGCCGCCTATACCTCATTTTTAAATCCAAAGGACACTTTAAAAATTGCACCTCTCCAAGAATTCCCATGTTGCGCATGTCTGTATGTAGATAAATCGATTCAACGTCATCGCAGAACTGTGCAAATCATAAATTCAATGGCTCAAAGTTGTGTATGGTGGAGGCAGAAGGACCGTTTTAGAAGAAGAATAGCCTTCCTCCCAAATATAGCAAAAACCATTTTAAAAAAGGCGTAAAATGTAATTTTTCCAGCCAATTCTTGTAGTGGGGCGAGATCGGGGATGGCCCACTTTGGATGGGGAATCCACTACCTATCTCCCATGATACGCTTATAATTTCGGTCAATGGAATAATATACTTGATGAAAGGCGAAGGCGCTAACTTAAGCGACACTTAAACTTGCCAAATAATTGGCCAACAATGGCTTGAGGAACAATTGATTGGCAAGCAATTGTTTGACCTCGGTGAGCAATTGTTCGGTGAGCAATTGTTCGGCGAGCAATTGTTCGACGAGTAATTGTTACGTGAGCAATCGCTGGGCGAGCAATTGCTAGTTGAGCAATTGTTGGGGAGCAATAGTTGTCGAGCGATTGCTAGTGAGCTTTCCGATGCTCTCTTAATTCTGTGTTTGTCACCATACATATTAACGGCTGAAAATTTTGGAGGGGCCAAAAATTATAGCTGTACCACGGCCGCTCTTTCTACCGGAGCCTAGGCTCCGGCGTCGATGCCGGGGTCGGGGGCCTGGCCGGGGCCTAAAAACATACCATATAATGTGGTCATATGACGTTCCATGCAGGCGTTTCTTATGTAATATATAATAATAATAATAATAATAATAATAATAATAATAATAATAATAATAATAATATATATATAATAATAATAATAATAATAATGATAATAGTATTAGTACTAATAATAATAATAACGGTAATAGTAATAATAATACTAATAATACTAATAATAATAGTAATGATATAATTAACAAAAGTAGTTATAATTACTAAGATATCACTTTTACTCAAATTGAAATTATATTTAGTTATCTACAACGAAATTTAAGCGTGACTGATGGAACTACATCATTTTCAACCATTTTGCAATCAATGCCGGGCCGAGGCCAGGCCCCGGTACAGCTCTACCAAAAATGGCCAAAAAAAGCACCTAAAAATGACCTAAAAACGCATGTTTTTGCCAAAAATTGGGAAACTTTGGAGGGGTGGGTGACCGTCTTTGGGTGGATCAATTCCCCGTCTCCTGTTGCATTTGTTTGTCATTAGGCTAAAGGATATAGTACGTTATGCAAATACATTTTTAGTGGTTAAATGCTTACTATACCAATTCATGTAGAATGGCTTACTCTAGACAACATTCGAATTCAGGCTAGCCTTACGAAAATTATTCAATTTTACAGATAATTTCAAGATTGTTTTTTATCGTTTTTAAAATTGCATAAAATATATAGTTTTCTCAAAAAATCTAGATTTTTGTGTAGTTTTAAAGTTCTACGTTTTGAATTGACACCAGTTTTTGACCCCCCTACAAGCACTTCTCTTATCTATGGCTAATATCACAATTAGTTTCAGTTCGAACTATTTTTGGATACAGGGAGTAGAATACGAACCACTAACGATTTTGGTTTTGTATCTCTGGATATATCGCAAGCGATATCAGAAGATTCAGGCGTATACGTTTGTCGCATAGCAAACCCTCTCGGTATGGCTGAAATTAGCGGATGCTTATTGTGTAAAGGTATGCACGATCCTTTAAATTTTCACACAAAGTTTTGATCAATAATTACTTTAATCACTTAATCAGGCGATATCAGCTAATGTTTTCGGCAGAATTTCCGTTCTAAAAGCCAGTTTAGAGAATTTACATTTAGAAAAATTCACTATACTACTCGAATAAGCAATAAATAAAAACAATATTTTATGTCTTTTGCGTGTTTTTCTTCAATCTTATCTGAAGATTACAAAGTATATAAATGCGGGAACAGAAAACTTAAGGAGTGAAGTAAATTAAAACATTAAAATTACCCAATCGTAGATCAAAAGTATTACAAGATGTCATAAATCGTAAAAGTATTCCTACTTTGTGCCGAAAATTCTGTTTTTATCGAGTCATGTAGGTGCCAGTTGTTAATGCTCGATTAAAATTACGAATATTTCCACAAAAGGGAATCACGAAATTTTTCGTATATTGTTAAATGGGGTATGGTGGGCTAAAGTCATTCATGGTATATGAGGTAAAAAAGACAATGGGACAAAAAAACTGAAAATAAATAGACAAAGGAACTAAGAAACAACGAGTAGATAATGTTCAGTCATCACAGACGATCCGTAAACTTAGATTATATCCAATGATCTGATTTTAACTGCAATGTCATTTACATAAATTTGTTGTTCTGATTAATAACAAGCGAATAAAAAATAAACAAATAATTTGGCATTTCAATTCTAGTCCAAATTTAGTTTTAAATTTTATTCTAGAATTTTATTCTAATGCTGCAGGCGAGACGTCAATCAGCCCGAATATTTAAAGGATTAACGATGATTGATAGTACTAGGATAATAATAGGAAGGAATATGACTTGATTGAAAAAACTATGTATGAATTATTGATAAAAACTGAATAAAAAAATCGTGATAGCACTAGGATAATAATAGAAATGAATAATGACTTAATTGAAAAAACATGTATTAATTGTTGATGAAAACTAAATAAAAAAGTAGCGTAAATTTGTTGCACTGATCAACACGTTAATCTCTCTTTCCTCAATAACATCGAGTCCCATATTTCTAACTAGAATCAATTAAAAGTGAGTTAGGACTTTCTAAGATCATAACTGAAAATTATGTCGTGCAGAGATGAATAATTTAGGAATATGCATGTTTGAAAAATAGGATTAGCTTACATGAAGAATGACGAATAGAGAAAAAACAAGAGAAACTGGAGCACAAAATTTTGTGAAAATTAGTGGCGCAAGGATTTTGTTTGAACTTTTGTAAATTTTTTAGCGCTGGCTGTTACCTATGAAGAACCAATTCAACCAGCTATTGCGAAGCAACATGTCATAGAAGAACGACCATTCTTTGATCAGCCCCATTTTCTGATGCCGCTAAAAGATCAAATGGTGTCTGAAGGGAGACCCGCAATTTTTGAAACTCGCGTAGCACCGGAAAGTGATCCGTCCGTGCAAGTGCAATGGTTGAAGGATGGAGAACCATTGAGAATGGGTAGAAGTTGAATTTTTACGATTAATTCTCCGCATTAGAACCGGAATTAAGTCAAAAATAATTAAAAAACTTCGGAAAAATTTTTTCGATTATGTTCCGTTAAATAAACGTCATTGATAAATCTTGCACGATTTTCTTTGCAAAGTTGTATTTCGATTGGTTTTATAAATTTTCCTCACAACATTGAATAAATATATAGTGAATAAATACATGAATAATTATAAATAAATAAATAAATAATACGAAATTAGTACTTTAAAACTTTTCTCTCTTCACAATTATCCATAAAACTTTTTATATACCAATGCAAGCGATTATATTAATCTTGTTTGTATTTTTCTGAATTTCGCTTGATTCATGCTCGTTCGCAGTTTTTTAAGCTTTTAGACCCTCAATGTTATTTGATTGAGAAGCTGACCTTGCCAAAGTTGAGGAAGAAAAAATTGAATCAGTGGCAAATTTTTGAATGAAATAATGCTGGAATCTGTGTCACTTGTAAGACCCGATGTAATAAAATCTGGAAGCTCATTTTGAGGGAGTTAGCACAGCCAGGCACGTAGCTGGCCGTCCTATTTTGGGGAACCAACACCAATTTTTGGGGGGACTAAGCCCAAAAAGGCCAAAAATAGCACAGAATAACGTTTGAAAAGTCCTATTTTTTCCGATTTTTCTGAATTTTGGAGGGCCCGAACCCACCCCCATCCCCCCAGAGATACGTGCCTGAGCACAGCGCGTAGGTCGGATTATGTAGTTAGTGTTAATTGTGCGACTATAAAATACGGCCGAGCATTATTCGCACTGTAAAGAAAGTTTATTGTATTTAAGTTTTATTATCGGTGTTAATATTAATAATAATATGATTATATTATTATGCTTGTTCTCATTTGTTGTTGTTACTTGCTTAAATCCTTTGTTATCTATCCTTTTTTCTGAATTTTCAGCTGGTCGGGTTTATTTAACTACAAACTTTCGCCTGAACCGTGATGTTTGTTATTGTAAAATTTGCAACTTAACTCAATAGCCTATGTCGCGAAACCTTGGCAGAAAACCAATTTTTTCAGCGCTCAAATGGCAACGAAAGTCATTTTTAGGCGGCCTACTGTAACAAAATTTAGCCGCATAGTAAAACTTCATTCGTATGCTTATCGATTTCTGCGCACAAAATCACGATTTGTGCTTAAGTTTAAACCAATCTTGTATACAATTTACTTAAAAAGTCTCGTAAAATTTTTTCTAACCTGTTTTTTCATAATTTTTAATTTTTAATTTTAAGCCAATCGCATAAGTCTACGCAATGAATTTGGTCACGTCTCCGTAAGTATAACTCCAGCTTTTCTATCTGATGCTGGTACTTACACCTGCTGTGCCACGAGTAACTCAGGCCAGGCACAGGTTTCGGCTCGGCTTATTGTTAGACCCGATCCGAGTAGCGTCCATTTGACTGGAGGGCACATAACGCTAATGCGAGATATAACAAATTTGGAACAACGTAAGGTAAGATTCACTCCACGTCATTCTTGGATTCGCCCATGATACTACGAGAAGGTTTTGGTTCATTGGTATTTAAATTTTTATTTTAATTTGTAAATTTAAATTGAAAATTTTGATATTGAATTTTAAATTTAGGTTATAAAATTTTCCAATTTTAATTGTTCAAAATTGTCAATGCATAAAAATTTTTTTGTCATTTTATTATCATCTTAGCTATCTAAAGACTACGATCGGATGATGAATGAATAGATGGGAACGAGCGTTTTAATTTGATCAGACACGTAGCTGGCCGTCCTATTTTGGGGGAGACCAACACCAATTTTGGTGGGACTAAGCCCAAAAAGGCTAAAAATAGCACAAAATAACGTACGTTTAAACAGTCTTCTTTTCCGATTTTTCTGAATTGGGGGTCCGGACCCCCATTCTTCCCCAGAGATACGTGCTTGAGTTTAATTTCTAATTTATGTTTTTTCGTTCCGCTTTGTATTCGTAGAAGGGCACGCAAAAAGACGAGATTCGTTTTTCATCAAAAGCCTAATTCGGTTTAAAGTCGTTGATTCGATGGCAAAGAGGTTTATAACGGAATGTTTTGGAATTTCAAACACATGATACTAACTGATTTACTGCGTTTGCCCAAAAATCTTTCTGTAGAACGCGCTTGACAATGTGAGATGATTCGCATGTGATGAATGAGGAAATTTTCTCGGAATGCTGATAATTTGTTTTGAATTTAATTTCAGAATTTGGAATTTTTAGAATTTATTCCGAGTTCTATTCTAATAATGTTTAAAATACATGATTTTGAATTTTAACATACCGGTACTGAAAAATTCAAAAAATTTAGAAAAAATTGTAATTTCTTTATTTCGCTTTAGCAGCACGTTGGCCTGACCAAAGAAGAGAGGCCGGAAGGAGACCCCGGCACCGAAGCGCCTCAAATCGTCCAAAGCTTACAACAATTCCTGGAATTGGAGGAAGGCCGAGAATTGACGCTGGCTTGCCGATTCGTACCCACTTCCGACCCTAAATTAAGGGTTCAATGGCTGAAAGACGATGCCCCGGTGCCATCTAGTCATCGACTGAAAACTACCAGCGATTTCGGGCTGGCTACCCTATCCATAGCCGATTCGCGCCCCTACGACTCGGGACTTTACACGCTTTTCGTCAAAAACGAATTCGGGCAAACCGCAAGTCGATGCAACGTTTCGGTGAATAGGGAGAGAATGCCCGCAAAGGGAGCCCTGGGTATCCAACGACTCGAGGCCCCCAAACCGACCTACAAATTCGAACCGATCGAGCAGCGGTGCTTGGCTCCGCCCAATTTACTGAATAATTTGGAGGATCGGTATTTGGACGAAGGGGCCACGTTAAAAATTGAGCTCCGAGTCGAGCCGCAGAACGATCCGACGATGAAAGTTGAATGGACGCTGAATGGGGCCAATTTGCCCATCGTCGGCAGCCGAATTTCGAGCACTTTCGAATTCGGCTACATTTCGTTGCTGATTAAGGGCGTCAAAACTGACGACGCCGGACTATACGCGGTCCGCGTTAAAAACGAATTGGGAGAAGCTGGCTCGAGCTGCAACGTATTCGTCAGAACTGAGCATTCATTACTCATATTAATTGTTTATGATAATCATTAATAATTATATTAAATATTACCATTGACAAATACAACTAAAATTGCTTGAGCAACATTTCTAACATTACTGAAGGAAAGCACGGGCTGTTGCGTTATAAAAATACGGCCGCTCATTTTCTATATCTCTTTTTATTCGGGAAAGAGTGAGAACGAGATTATTTGGCCTATTTCATAAATCTTTAAATTCTTTATATCTATGGAATTTCAAGGAATTATTCTTGCACGAGAATGTTCTTGAAATCATATGTCAAATTTAAGTTCTGAATAATGAATTGAAAAGCGAATTTGGCAACGTGCAAGCAAGCAAAGCATTTATTGCTACTTCAAAGAAACACACGTGGTAACAATGAAAACAACATACAATAAAAAAGGACGATGAGTCACAAACATACATGTAACGGCTCGAAATTTTGTCGGGGGGATTCCCAGCTATTTCTAGGAGGGGTAGGGGGTAAATGACCTCCAATTTTTGGCCAAAAACGGCCAAATACCTCCGAAAGACAGCCAAAAAATTCAATTTTTTCCAGATACCGGGGTGAAGGGTACAAAAATTTTCTGGCTTTCGGGGAATGGGGACGACCAACTTTGGCGTGGAGGATCCCCCAACCCCTATTGTTACATGTACAAATGACACATATGACTGCAACGTCAGAAATGTCACAAAAGAGTGACAACTTACGCGGGGAAAAGTGGTTGTTGAGATTGAAGACATGTTTATGAAATGAAGACATTCGTACTTCATAACTTCACAGAATTTAAAAATTTTATGCTCTTATTTCTTACAACTTTACCTTATCATCTTTTCATTAAGTTCTCACGCAATATTAATTTTAATGTGATAAAAATTTTATATGTAAATGTTTGATTTTGTATTTCTGTGACATACCTTGATTGCTTCGTGTTCCTCACTTCACTAAAATGTATGTCTCACAGCATTTAGTACCTATTCGAAAAATATTTGCGTTTATTCAGAAAGTCAAAAGTTTTAAAACCAGCACCACACTCAATCGATGTTCAATCCTAGCTCATCCATGGAACGAACTAGCACAGAAGCTCGACGGGCTGAAGGGTCCATTTGGACTAACTTATTTTTATAAAAATGGAAGAAAATAATTTTAAAAAACAAACAAAATCACCTATTTTCACTCATTTTTATCCAAATCTGACTAGTAAGGGGACCAAGCCACCTTGTCTTCTACGTTTAGCCATGTTCTGCATGATTGCATAACTTTTTTGATGTTTTGTGACCTAATTCTGATAAAAGTCAACAGAAGTAAAGCAGTATCGCTGATGCGTTCTTTAGACGTAAACTTTTAAACAAAATTTTTCAGCTGAGTCGTCTATTCAAACTGGAACACAACATGAAGAAAGTTTGCGGAAAATAAAGTACCTAGAGAGGCACAAAGTCACTGGCTCCAGTGAAATAGAAAGTCAAATCAAGGTGCGTAATATAAAAAATAATAAATGCAAAATTATGAATATTATAAATGACCTATAGACTAAAAGTTAAATAGTTTCGCATAGAAGCATAAATATGTGATTAATTCATAATGTTAGTTACATTACAATGGACCAATGCTTTAAGTTGCTTATTTTTCATTTATTTATGCAATTTCTAAATGGTTTATAAATATAAAATTGTAGTGTGAGGACGTTTTGTTTTTTCCTATAGCTCTTTATTTTAATTAAATTAGTTTATTTTCGAAAATCTGATGCCCCTGATATTTTATTTCAAATTAGTAAACATCGTCTAATTTTATGATTATTGCAGAAATTTAATATTTAGATTCGTACGTGCATTCAGTTCTATCTTTCTGAACAATAATCTTATTTAACAGGAGCCACCTACTTTTGTGAAAAGTCTTAGGCCTGATTCGATCCAGTTGAACGAGGGCGACGACTTGCACTTGGAGGCACATATAAAACCACTCTATGATGACACTCTCAAAGTTGAGTGGTACCAGAATGACCGCCCTCTTCAATTAGGTATTGGCTGCATTATTCCTGTCTAATTTATTTCAGCTATTAAGCCAACAAAGCCTCAGGGCAGCTCTTAAAAGTTTTTTGTGATTGTTCATTGCTGCAGAATAAAACATCCAAAATATTAGCCAAAGCGTACATGAAAACTAAAAAGTTTTATCATGGTTTAAATTCTGCCATCTTCAGCTTAATTTTTTTTACTGATTCTGCAAATCTACGACAGTCTTTTGATGTCTTACGATATTCAAAGGCTGTTTTAAGGAAGGGCGGAAGGGGCTGCTGCTCCAACGTTTCCAAGTCTTTGGCAAGAGAAAGCAAAAAATGCATATTTTCAAAGCAGTTTTATTCATCCTAGCATAAATTTTCAGGTTTTTTGTCGTTTTTCGCCGCAGTTCGTGTCATTCATTAACTTTTACGACAGTCAATACAAAATCTGTCGATTTTTTCTGCGAATTTTCGCGTCATAATCATGGATTTTTTGTGTAAAGAGGAGCTGAGGGTCTATTCTTGTCGAGAAAAACTGTAGTGATTTCAAACCGTTTCGTGTAACTAGTTAACAAAAGTTCTACAGTCTGTTTCATTTAACCTCGCGGTTTTCTTTTGAATTTATCCGCAAGAATCGGACAAAAATTGGTTCAAAATTTTATGCAGTAATGCGGCTTAACAATGGCATACGTCACCGTATGACTCACTATATCGTAGAATATCACACTTACCGCATTAGTTTAAAACACTTTTGTGGTCATTGTAAATTTTTTCAAAAATCTCAAACTTAAATGAAACATACTATTTAAATTTATGGCGTTTTGCAATAAATCAGTCGATAACTATTATTTCAATTTAAGTGCCGAATTTAAGAAATGTATGAGCGATTTGACTTTTGAGCCTAAATTTTGAAAATTCATTTGTACTTGGGGTCTTTTTAGTATGAATAATTTTTACATATAATATTAAGTTCTAAATCTTTTTAAAGTCATTTACTAGAAGTCATTCTCACTAAGATTAGATAAAACAAACGGCTTCAAAATGCTGTTTTGCGTGTGTGGACCATAGGTGAGATGGGCACCAAAGTTATGGGGGAGTGCAAGATTTTTCAAAGGTCCAAAAATGGCCTTACTAAATGGTGGTATGGCAAAAAAACACCACTTTTCAACACGTCTCATCAAGCACTATCCATTGGCATCAAAAAATTGCGGAAAAAGCAAAAAATATTCAAAAATTGAATTCTGGGGGTGTATTTTGGTTTCTGTAGGGTGCATACCCCCCAAAACCCCCACGCCCAGGTATGGTGAGGATGGACTATGTACTTTCAGAATTCTTTTTGATTGTTCAATGATTGTGCGAATTCGCGTGCCTTCCTAACTAAGTAAAATCTTGAATATGCAATCGTGTTTCGATTAGGTCTCTGTGCTTAATAAATTTTATCTGTTCAGTCACTACATTATGCAGGCTCGCGATTTAGAACATTTCACGAGTTTGGTCTCGTGAGCCTCGATATCACTTCAACCCAGCCAGCGGACACAGGACTTTACACTTGCTACATAAGAAATAGTCTGGGGAAGCCTATTCCCAGAGTCAAGTGTTGTGTGTGGGTAAGTCTCGAGAACATAAAATTTTTTTCAATAAAATTAAACTAACCCTTAAGAAGGCTATAAAACAGTAAGTGGAAAACCCTGTTTTGTATTTGACTCTTATTGATTATGATTAACTCAGAAGTGGAGAGTTTAGAATTCCTTTTAATACAATGAATTTCTCACCATTACCTGTATATCGCAGGCATTTTTTAGTGAAAAACTGTTCCTACGTTCGTAGTAAGAAACAAAAAATGTGTATTTTCTGCCTGCCATCGAATGGTGGTCTGAGTTAGAAAATTCGCGGAATTTGAAAAGTAAAAAAGCAATTATTTTTCGACAGAAACGTTACTTTGTAGCCAGTGACGAATCTAGAATTTTCCAAAAGGGACAAGGCGGTTCCCAACTTGCTTGCCAAAACAGTCAGTAATAGGTTCAAAACCATCTGTTCACCTGCAGAGTAACATTTTTCGACGTTTTATATTGTCTAGATTTAGACCAAACGACTTCTAACGCTAAAAAAATTTCACATTTTTGAGCAATTTTGTGTCAAACGTACTTAAATTTCATACAATTTAGCTCAAACCTGGTGCGAAGCGCTGGAAAATTGGTGAAATTTAGACAGAAAGACGTTTAGAGACTTGACTTCTTCGTTTTTCTGATGTTTGTGTATTGGGAGCACAACCTATTGAAGCCTTTAACGCAAAGCGCAGAAAATTTTAGGAATTTATGCTAAAAACAGAAGAAAAATGCAAAAATATGGCTTCCGGGCCGCCATGAAAGTGAATAAGTGTAAGAAATAACTTTGAGAAATGAAGGTGGTCGATGGCCGAAGTTCTCCGGAAAGTACATATCCATCCTATATCTCGCCAACTATTTGGGCCAATAGAGGGGCGCCCCCTAGGCACGTAGCTGGCCGTCCTATTTTGGGGGGACCAACGCCAATTTTTGGGGGGACTAAGCTTAAAAAGGCCGAAAATAGCACAAAATAACGCTTAAAAAGTACGGCTTTTCTGAATTTAGGGAGTCCGAACCCCCATTCCTCCCTCCCTCCCAGACATACGTGCCTGCCCCCGCTTACCTTGAACCCGCCACTGTTTGCAGCCAAATGCTTTGGGATTGACAAAATCTTGCATTTTTATAATTATCTCAGGTTTTGGATCAATCGTAAGCGAAACCGAGCATCCGCGAAGCTTGCAGCAAATTAAGCGGCTCGAAGCGCCGAAACCGACCGCATTCGAGCCAGAAGAGCTCGCTAAGCCACCCCCAACCTTCGTTCGATCGCTGCTCGAATCGATTATCGTATCAGAATCGGAGAAAGTCGATCTGCAATGCCAAGTGATCCCCGCCGACGATTCTAATTTAGTGATTTCTTGGCTCTTCAACGGGCAACCGTTGCCCTCGGGCCACAAATTTCGACTCGCCAACGACTTCGGCCTTATCAATTTAACCATTTTGTACGCGTATCCGGAAAATTCGGGACTTTACACGTGCCGGGCCGAAAACCGGGCCGGTCGGGCCGAAACTTCGTGCGAAGTTAAGTGCGTCGGAAAACGAAACATGCTGTTGGAGCCGTGTTGCCCGGCTTCTTTGACCGGCATACGTCGGTTGGAAGCCCCGAAATCCAGACCCGTCGAATTGGTCGAAAATAAAATAGCGGCGCCCGTATTCGTTACCCAGCCGAGGTCGTACGAAAATTTGATCGAAGGTCAAACTTGCCACCTGGAGTGCCACGTTCGACCCCAAGATGACCCCGATATGGTCGTCGAATGGCGAAAGGACGGCCGATTATTGGAATCGGGCCATAGGTTCGTACGCTTACACTATTAAGGTGTATAGCCGACGGGCGGTTTTAAGATTAGCCGCCTTCCCACCACACAGGGGCGGATATAAGGGTAGGGCGGGGGCGGCCACCCCCAACATTGGCCAAAAATATTTGGCGAGATACAGAATGGATAAACAATTTGCAATGATTTTTGGCCGTCAGTGACCATAATTTCTCAAATTTTTCCGGCGCTATGCGCCTGATGATACTTATTTAATGAGATTTATTTACCTTCTTGGCGACCTGAAAGCCACTTTCTGTTAATGTAGGTTTCAAAACAATTTTAACAGCAGAAACAGCTATTTTTGCATAGTTTTCTTTTATTTTCAATTAAAAATTTCGATGTTTCGCATCAAATATTATAAATACAGGAAATCAAGCAGTAAATCATGCTTCTAGACGTCTATCCGCCTTAATTTCACAAATTTTCCGGCGCTTCGCGCCAGATTTTCAGTCAAAGAAATCTAATGATTCTTTCGCACAAAATTGTCAAAAATTTTAAAATTTTAAGAAAAAATATTGCGTCAAAAGTGATTTTATGTAAAAGTATACAATTGTAAAACCGAAAAAACGATATTTCGCGCGTTAAGGCCAAATTTTTGGACCTATTTTTGAATCTTTTTAAAATAGTTGGGATACCGCCCTCCCCCTTAGGAAAATCCTAGATCCGCCACTGACCCCACATTGGCCCAAAATACTTGGCGAGATAAAGGATGGATACATACTTTGCAATGATATTTGGCCATCGACCGTCGTAATTTCTCAGCGTCTTCCGGCGCTTCGCGCCGTATAATACGTATTAATTGCATTTATTCACTTTCTTGGCGGCCATCAAGCCATATTACTTGTATTGTAGTTTTCTTAAATTTTTTAGCATAAATTTTAAAATTTTTTTCCGGCGCTCCGGGTATATTACTTAAATAGGCTTTGCTCAAATGCACAAACACGGGGAATAAGGATGTGATCGGAATTTTTTCACTTTTGCTCAGAAGTGCTTCAAACTGAAATGTTTTGAAAATTTTTTGCGCATAAATCGTTTTAACTTAAAACGGACAATATAAAACGGCGAAAAACGCTATTCTGTCCGTAATTGGCGCTTTTTGGGCCCGTTTTCTACTGCTTTGGATGAAATAGCGGTGCGCCACCCCCACCTTACTAAAGTCCCAGATTCGCCACTGCTGTGAGCTAATGCTAAGTATAGCTTTATTGCAGGTTCAAACCGACATTTAATTTCGGCTACGTTTCGTTGGACTTTTTGCAAGTTTACGCCGAAGATTCGGGGGAGTACACGTGCGTGGCCCGGAACGAATCTGGATCTTCAAGCACATGTTGCACGTTGAAATGCTATCCGTTGGCTAGTATTTACGGCGACACGGATCGTCCGGAAAGCGTACGTCGAATAGAAATTTTGGAACAACGCAAAACGCCGAAATTGGAGGAGCCTGACAAAATATCGATGGCGCCCTACTTTACGGAAGAATTGGCGAGTCCTTCGGGTGGTCACGTGATCGAGGGCCAAACTTTGCACATGCAGTGCAAATATCAACCGAACGCCGATCCGTCGGTACAGATCGAATGGATTTTCAACGGGCAGCCGCTTACTCAAGCGTCCAGATTTCGTTTGTTTAAAGAATTTGGGTTGGTTTCGCTCGATATTCTTAGCGTCATACCGGAGGACGGCGGCGTCTACACGGTTATTGCCCGAAATTCGATGGGCAGCGCCAAAACGAGCATGGAAATCATATGCAGACGTGCGTTGCTTAGTTGTAGGCAGCAGGCATGCACGTTGAGAGGAGGTTGCGGGTCTAGTCTAAACGCCTAGGGTGAAAAAATGGGAAATTTTCTGAGCAAAATGAGGTAAAATGAAGGCCAAAAAATTAATGACAATTGAAAAATTTCTTCAAAAGTGCTCGAATTGACCAGAAACTGTGGAACACGTCATTTGACTGTATTTAGCATCTTTTTTCATGTCACTTTGCTCCAAAAACGCTCAATTTTTGATCCGCACAGACCGGCTGACCCCCCTCCCAAACGGCTGACCCCCCTTCCAAATCAGCATGCGATGCATCTTGGTTGTAAGTGAGACTATAAGCATGTCCAAAATACGCCGTGCGTAGATAATCTGGGTATTAGGAGTTTCCATCCCCCCAGAAAGGTTTTCACCCCTTTCAAACATTTCAGTACGAATACAGACCGCGAAAGCGAGGGAACCCTCAGGATTTGCAGTTTTCGGAAAAACGAGTAGAAAAGATGCTGTTTTAAGTGTTTCTGGCTATCTGCTTGATCAAAAATGTCGAATTTTCGGCGTTTCGCACCATTTACGCTTTTTTTGACTATATTTTGTTCAATTATTATAATTTTTCGATATTTTCTTAAAATTATTCAAGTTTTTACGTTTAGAAGCATTGTAGCATCATCAGAAACGTCGAAAAATGATATTTTTGACGCGTATCCACCGTTTTTGAGCCAAAAAATACTTCAGAAAAAGTTTTTGGTTTTATCCCTCTAGAATTCCTGTGCTGTCTATGTCTGATGTTGTGTACAAATTATTTTCGGTGACACTTAAACGTCAGATGAGTGAGATGAATAAAAAAATAAACGTTTGAAACTTTTGAACAATTGTTGTCCTTTCTGACTAGGAAAGTTCGCAATTATCATCAAACGTTCAATTTTGTCGTAACATATTAACTAATTCAATCATCATCAGTAGTTTAGGTTGCAACATATTGTTTTAAATGTTGACTTTCCATCTAAACTTCCGAATGACTATTCATATCTCGATATTGAATACGTGTAATGAGAGTTATTCGTTGGCTCCAGGAATACATTGCTTTATTAGCTAATACGTGCTTACTTAAAATAACAGACGCGGTGGGACACCCGCACAAAACAAACGGGGATACACTAGTCTTTTTTTGGAAAAGGTCTATTTGTACATGTACAAAGATGGTCCCTAAAAGTCTTTGTACATTTTATACACACAAATTTTCGGGTACTATAATATGGCACAGTAGCGATTTTAGTGTGGCAAAACAGAGTTGTTCGACCTTTGGTAGTGTATTTTGGCTGATTTCTGAGTTTCTGAGGGCAAAAATCAATAATAATCGTCTCAAAACGGCGTGATGCGCCAAAACATTTGACATGTTTCCTTTCAAAATGCAATTTCTGACATTATAAAGATATATAGAACACATAATTAATCATTTCGGCGCGAAGCGCCAAAATTCAAACTTTTTGCAATTTTTGTCTTCCCAAAAATCTTTGTACATGTACAAAGACGGTCCCCAAAAGTCTTTGTACATCGGGAAAAATCTTTGCCGAATACAAAAAAATCGTGGGATACACAACGAGCACGAAACACATTTATTTTAAATTAAATGACTTAAAACTGAAGTTTCATACTTGAAAGCGGGGAAAAGCAAGAACAGCGATTCATAATGGTCTAATTCTATTTATTACTGGGTTGAGCACGTGAAATTTGGGAAATTAAAAAGCGTTCAACGAGAGTTGACATTCGATTCGACCGGGATTCGGCGAATGACGCAAACATTCCGATTTATCAGGGTTTTTATGACTGCTCTAAAAAAATTGTTTTCGTGGAAACTCCGATAATAAGTTTTTAAGTGGTTTTACGCGTGGTCTTAGTGAACGAATCGAAACTATGAAGTTATAAAATCGTGATGAGATAAAATGAGATGAATTAAAAGAATAACTTCGTTACACCTACATCGTAATCTTAGATCTTCTAAAATAAGAAAACGTCTTTGAATGATTTTTATAAATCATATAACTCGCCCATCATTAGCATAAGTAACTTTCACGTGATTTCTAAATTATTTGAAACGCTCAAGCTGCTTCAGCAAACAACACGATTTTTTCACTGCGTATTTTAGCCCTAAAGTCATTATACACGGATACGCAAAACGTACGAAGTTTGCAGCAAATACATTATTTGGAACATAAGCCCGCCGGTAGAGCCGAGTCTCCAGAAATTTGTTTTCCAGCGCCTAATTTCCTTATTCCTCTGAGAAACTACGAACATGTGCCCGAGGGATCGTCAGTTATTCTGGAGACCAAACTGCACCCAGTTGGGGACCCTTCTTTAAGTGTGCAGTGGACGTGCAATGGTGCTATTCTTTCTGAAAGTAAGTCGTTAGTTTAAGCTTTTTTATTTTATTTAATTTTATTTTTATCTCATTTATTCTTGGTGTTTTATTTCATTCGCGGTCTAGTCATTTTATCCGTGGTATTTATTTATTCTTGGTACGAGCCTTATTTGAATTTCTGCTTTAATTTTCTCTAATCCGTTTATTTTACTTTTTACGCGACTGTTCGTGCATTTTGCCAAAAGTTTCTGTAGACATATTTTCGCTGATTCAATAAAATATCTTTCTTTCAAGAAAAACTTGTTCAATTCATCGTTCTCTTCAAGCGAGATGAAAATTATTATGATTCTGGAACTACGTAATTGACGGCGGAAAAGACCAGAAAATATATACTAGATCACATTTATATTTTTTGTATATATTTTATTTTATTTTTTATTCTTTGATTTACAATCACGTTTCGTATGCGTTTCGTATGAAAACCAACTTAAAACCGATATAAAAATACAATAACAAGCTACAGACAAAAATTCACGGGGAATCAGAGACATTTTATAGATATTAGACGAGAATAATTTAAAATAGTCCCTACAGTTTTTTGCACAGTTCCCAGCCCCACCAACGTAGACAGACTCACCGAAGTTGCTTTTGGTTTTTCTGGCACAGTCTGCTGTGATATCAAGTAATAAATGCTCCATACCAGAAAGCATACATGTAGCAGGGAGTGTGGGGGATCCCCCACCCAAAGTCGGACGTCCCCTATCCCCCAAAGTCAGAAAATTTTTGACCCCCCCGATTTTTGGAAAAAATGTATTTTTTGGCTATTTTTGTGGGTTTTTGGCATTTTTGGCCAAAAATTGGAGGTCATTTATCCCTTCCCTAAAAATTCCCGGGGACCTCCCACCTAAAATTTTGAGCCGTAAAATGTATGCCAGGAGGATTTCAAGACTTTCTTTGTGCGATTTTTTAAGCTAAGAAGTTCGAATAAGGCTTCCAAAAACTGTTTTTTCAAAACGAGCAACAGAGTAGTAGTACAACGAAAAAACATTAAAAATGCAGAAAATAAAATTTTTCGAATATTATGCTTAATTTAAAACTTCTTCGAAATGTGTAAAAATAATGTATAAGCCATTGATTTAATCAGATCTTATCTCATTTGCTTAATTAACTAGGTCTCGCTCTTTTGGGAGGATTTTATATTTCACCCTCAAAAAGCACTTCAATGACACGTTTTTGTGAGCAGCTTACTTTATGAGTTAAAATTAAAATTAAAATTTTGAGATTGATTTTCAAGCCTAAAAGACGGTCAAAAAGAATATAAAAATGAAATAAAAAAGTGAAATAAAAAAGCTAATATTTTCTTCAAAAGTGATTGAAATTAGCTAGAAACAGTGGACCGTACGTAACTTTTGCACTATTTTAGCATTTATACCAGTTTTTAAGGCAATTTTGACTCAAAAAAGCTCTATGGCTGACCTCTCAGATCGGCTATGCTAAGCAAGTATAGTTCCGTAGGTGCACGCATGGCCGATCTCCGGTCTGGGGATCAACCGAAGAGCTTCCTTCATCTAAAATTTCCTGAAAATTAGTATATACGAAAATATAGTATAAAAACTGCCTCCATTTACAGTTTATGGTCGATTTCTAGCACTTTTGCGTACAACTTTATCTTCGTCGACTTTTAGCCTTAATTTTGCCTAGATTTCTTCATAAAATGTGACCCCTTTTTTGCAGGGCTCTAGACGACTTAATTTCTTTTCCTGACCGCAAAACATCTTTGCAAAAGTATTCTCGTCCTCATAGAATTCCATTTCTGAGAAATTCATCAATCTTCTGAGTGTTTTTTAATACACCTTGAAGAATAACGTTGCTCATACCATCTATTTATTAGTCTTTTTATGACCATTGAAAATTTTACTATTTCGCAAGAATTTCGATCTCGCTTCGGTGTAGCTGCAATTCATTTATTGATGATGAAAAAGTTAAAAAAATTTCTAATTAATATTGGATATAAATTAAATTTATACCATAAAATTGATCGCATGGAGGAATTGATTAAGCTTAAATCTGAATTGATAAAATAACTTTGGCTCTAAATAAATCTCTCTCCATAAAAGAAATTGAAAAAGGGAAAGAGCTCCGATTAAGGTGAGGGATAGATAAATCCTTATTTCTTGAAATGTCTCGCTCTTAGCTCTTAGCGTCACTGTAAAGCCGAGTTTATAAATAAAAATTTTTTTGAAATTAAATTATAAAGTCGAATAAAGCGAAACTACTTAGTTAATTTGTGATGTCCGAACAACAGCGTTATCTACGCCTTATATTAGATTTAAATGTTATTCTGGAACGACGTTTTTCGTTTTGTTTTCTAACGGAAAGCATCTGTTATAAAACAAATTTAAGTGAATTGTTGATGATTGATAATTGAGAGAAATTGATAAGGTTTAAAATTGATGATAAGGAAGATTAAATTGATGATTGATATGGTAGGTACATTATCTGAGCATGCAGAATATTTGATGAATTCTCATGAATAGTTATAAAAAATATCTCTTAAAATGTCGGTAATTATGAATTCATTTCGAATCTTTTAAGGAAGCCGCTTTGTAATTAAGCACGAATTCGAAAATGTTAGTCTCCAAATATTGACGCTGTATCCAGAAGATTCTGGAACTTACGAATGTCGAGCCATCAATCATGCGGGAGAATGTGCACTTTCTTGCATGATCGGATGCGTTGGTAATCCAGTCAATTAGTCGGTCATTATTTACCTTTTTTGTAATTTAAAAAATGTCGCGTCTCAATTTGTTCATCTCTAATGAACAAAATTTTGATTTTTTGAGCAATTTTCGATCATTAAGCCACTTTCCACATTAGAAATTGTACTCATGTTTAAATGCTATTTTACCCTTAGGATCCTGCTAACCTTCTTTCATTTTAGCATTCCTGATACATTTACATGTAACAGGGGGATGGGGAATCCCCAATCAAATTCGGAAGTCCTTCCACCCCCTCCCCCTGAAGCCATAAAATTTTGGCTTCCTCGCAGATTTTTGGAAAAAATCCAATTTTTTGGCCGTTTTTAGGCGTTTTTTGGCCAAAAATTGGAAGTAATGTACCCCCTCCCTAAATATGGCCGGGACCATAGGTGGGCAGCACCGAAATTCTGGGGGTGAAAAAATTTCTGGGGGGTTGAAAAATTTGTAAAGGTCAAAAAATGGTCTTAAAAGTGGTCGTATGGCGAAGAAAACACCATTTTTCGACGTTTCTCATCGAGCACTATCCAATGGCATCAAAAAATTGCTAAAAAAGCAAAAAAAATTTTCTGCGGGGGTATTTTGATTTCTGGGGGGGTATTTCAACTTCTAGGGGTTGCATACCCCCAAACCCCCCACGCCCACACGTATGGCCGGGACCCCTTCCCCCAATCGAGCCGTTACATGTATGCTGATACATATATGTATCTATTAGAAAATTGATTGCCTTCTTTCTTATTGTTTTTTGCTTATAGGCAAATGGAGAGCGTTTTTGTTTTTTAGATATACTGCTTAACTTGTTACCAGTATATTTATTATTGGCAACTTTCTTAATGAAGCTTTATTAGCAAAATATCAACTTTTTCTACCGCTCATTGAATTTTCAAATGTAATTATGTGTTATTGAAAAAAGTTATTTACTTGAATTTTGCTTTTCAATTTCGATGAAATTCTTCCACAAAGTCAGTTATATTTTGGCAAGCAACGATTAATTCATTACAATGTTTTGACGCCCTGTTCGTAAGCTTTAATTGAATTTAAGTTTCTGGGCGATGTTAAAATATACAGAACTTCCTAAAAAATAATGATTATTCCGCAGAAAGGAAGATCGGCGGATCTAGTATACAATTTACCCGCCACCGTTTTTTAGGCGATTCAAATAAGCTACAGTGACCAACACTGTAGATTCAAATAAGCTACAGTGACCAACACTATTTTTATTGATGTGAGTCAGAACATGTTTAATAATTTTTGTGTAAAGTTTGGTCACTGTAGCTTATTTGAATCGGCTAAAAAACGGTGGCGGGTAAATTGTATACTAGATCCAAATCGGCTATACTTACTTGTAATTTTTTTGATAAAAATCCAAATTTTGGAGAAAATTATCACAAGTCGCTTATAGACTTTTCTAAAAATAGACTTAAGTTCCGCGCTTTCCGTTTCGTACCGAGCTGGGCGCCATTCATCCACGTACTCGTGGAATTTCATTCTATCGATTTTTTTGCATTCGTAGCGTTTGCGAATAGGAAGTAAAATAAATTAATCTTTCCGCACACCAACTTTTTTAAATTAATTTTACGAATTTAAAAAAAATTCAATTTCGTTGCGACTAAGAGCATCCTTTCGGATACGCAACACGAGAGCAGCCTCCGGCGAATACACGCCTTAGAACACAGGCCCCAGTTGGAGGTAGCCGAACCGCCGATCCAAATATGCGCTCCCCGCTTCATGAAGCAACTCAATAAAGAGTTCGCCGCGATGGAAGGCGATCGCCTGCATCTCGAATGCAACGTAATACCCGAAAGTGACCCAAATCTCGCGATTTCGTGGTCGGTCAACGGAAGGCCCTTGCTATCCGGCCACCGATTCAGACCGGCGCACAATTTCGGCCTGGTCGCCCTGGACGTTTTGTACGCATTTCCGGAGGATAGCGGCATTTGGACCTGCCGGGCCGAAAATTCCCTGGGTTCCGACCAAACTTCGACCCGAATTTCGGTACGAGGCCAACAAACTCTGATCCTCGATTCTCAACATCCGGAGAGTTTGAGCCGAATTCGTTATTTGGAAACTCCGAGGGCCGTTCAGCCGGCCCGGGCCGAAAAGCCGTTTTCGCCTCCAAATTTTCTCAGTCGCCCCAACGACCTGACGCGGTACGAAGGTCAAAGCGCCCATTTCGAGACGAAGGTCACGCCCTTGGATGACCCGTCGTTGACGATCGAATGGTTCAAGGACGGTCAGCCGATGATTAGCGGGAATCGGTTCAAGACGACGACCGATTTCGGCTACGTTTCCCTCGACATGGCCCACGTTTTGCCCGAAGACGCCGGCAGATACGATATTTGGGCCAAGAGCCAAACGGGGGAGGCGACGGTCTGCGCTTTTTTGCAAGTTCAACGTGAGTCCATACAGGCACGGATCTCTGGGAAATGGGGGTTGGAGCCTCCATCCAAAAAATTCAGGAAAATTGGGAAAATATGACTTTTTAAACATTATTTTGTGCTATTTTTGGCCTTTTTGGGCTTAGTCCCCCAAAATTGGTGTTGCCTCCCCTCAAATAGGACGGCCAGCTACGTGCCTGAGTTCATGGAGTGATTTGGCCATTTCAGGTCTTGTTTTATAAACAAAAACGAATGTTTCCATATTAATTGTTTCGTTTTAATTTCATTTCAAAAAATTTTAGCGTGAAAAGTTGGTTTTTGATCAGTCCTTGAGAGTTGACGCTATGTAAATTATGTTAAAAATTCTTGACTACACCGGGCGTTTCAACTATTTTTGTGCAATTTGACTTCCCGCACGAACTCGCGTCCTACGTGGAACAAAGAATTTTCTGTTAAGTTTTTAGTCAGAAACGATGGGTATGCGTTAAAGACACCATTTTTAGCTGTTTCTGGCGATCTTACTTTTCTGTGACATAAAAGTATTAGAAACTTTCGAAAAATATTAAAAAATTCTAATAATTTGAACAGAATATATAGTTTAGAAATAAGTACGAGTATGTAATGGCGCAATGACGCTAAGCGCCGAATTTTTGGCACTTTGGAGCCAAGAGTCGCTTAAAATAACACATTTTCTAAAATTTGTTTTTTTAAATCAAAATTTTCGAGTTAGAAAACTTCTCGGGGTGAAAACCTTTTGGGGGATACCCCCGATTCCACCTCCAGATCATGTTTGGTATGACCTGCGCATGTTGCGACGATTAATCAGTTACATTTCTTATATAAATTTATAGCGCTGAGTAAACTCCTGCTAGAAACTCAACATCCCGATAGCTTGCCCAAAATTTATGCGCTGGAATCGACTCGCGTCGAAAAGTTAGAGGACCAGCGTCCGCCTAAATCGCCGCCTCATTTCGTGGTTCATATTAAATCGGGATTGGACTTGATCGAGGGTCAGCCGGCTCATTTCGAAGCCCAAGTGCGACCAATAGACGACGAAGAGCTCAAAATCGAATGGTATCACGACGGAAATCAAATTCAACCCAGCAGTAGGATCAACATGGCTAACGACTTTGGTCTGGTCGTTCTCGATATTTTGTATTGCGTGGCGGAGGATGCGGGGGTCTACACTTGCCGGGCGGTGAATGAGTTGGGCGATGACCAGACTAGCGGTCGGCTTAACTGCGCGGGTATGCGTTCTAAGACAGGCACGTATCCCTGCGGGAAATGAGGAATTTGCGGACCCCCAAAATAAAAAAAAATCGGAAAAATAGGATTTTTAATTGTTATTTTGTGCTATTTTTGGCCTTTTTGGGCTTAGTCCCTCCCTCGAAATCGTTGATGGCCCATCGAAATAGGACGGCCAGCTACGTGCCTGGTTCTAAGATGCTGAATATTTCGAATATAAAAACCGGAGAACGAATCACTAGATTGACTAAGTATGACCAAATTTATAAGAACGCTAATACGTCATTTCTGATATTTTTCCGTGAACTAGACCCTCTGCCCGTTTTTTATTTTTGAATCAACGTTATAATTTTAAATCTTATTGATTTAATCTATTTTACTCGTTAATTTGTGAATGGGCAACTTAGTTTAAACCGCAGATGCACGCACAGCACAGCCGATCTGGGTTGGGTCAAGAATTGAGGTTTTGTGGACCAAAGTAACCTCAAAAAGTGGTATAAGCGCTAAAAAAGCGTTAAAACTGTGATATTGCGCAGTTACTGGCCAATTTAAAACACTTTTGATGGAAGTTTTTAATTTTCATCCATTTTCTGCCTCCAATTTGCGTCATTTTTCGATAAAATTTTCCAGTTTTCCATTCTGGGAGTCCAGACCCCCAACCGCCCCCCCCAAGTGCGTGTCTGGTTGCAACTTTTTCCATCTCTTTTTATCCATAATATACATTTAATTTTTCATTCCTTTTCATTTTAGCCCGCGGTGCCATAGACACGTCAACCATCCACGTTGACAGCTTGAGTACCATACGGAGATTAGAGGCCCCGAAAGTGCTTCCTGAACCGGCGCCCGCACGATTCTTCCCTCCACCCCATTTCATCGAAACACTAGCGGTATCTGGGGGTGGACCAGAGATGAAGAAAATAAAAATCAACGGTCGAGTGGCGCCAGTAGATGATCCTGACCTTAGGGTCGAGTGGTATTTCAATGGAAATCCATTGCTGCAAAGCAATCGAATAATGCCGCGTCTAGATTTCGGCTACGTTGATTTGGAAATCGCAGGGCCAACCGATAATGATTCGGGTCAATACGTATGCAAGGCCGTTAATAATGCTGGCGAAGCTACCTGTGCGGCTGCGATAAATATTTCAGGTATCTTGAACAAGGACGGTATTTAGGGGGCAGGGGGGCCGCCCCCTTGGCCGTTAAAAAATTTGGCAGGTAAGATAATGCGCGAAAAGTTGAGAAAATTGCATCTGTTTGCCAGAAAATCGTCAAATTTTTGGCACTTCACGCCATATGTGTAGTATGTTTTATAGTTCTGCCTCAAGCGCGACCAAAAAAATGACACCTTTCATAGCCTATTTGGAAAACAGGATTTTCTCTCGAAAAATTAGAATTTTATGAGTTTAAAGGATAGAGTATGTTGAAAAACGTCGGGAAATGCTAGTTTTTACGAATTATCTTGGCGAAATTCCCGAGATATGTATTGATCAATTTACTTTGATCCGCCCCTTGGCCGGATCCTGGATACGGGCCTGTCTATAACTATGTTTGAAGAGTTCACAATTTCAGGAAAAAATGGTGAAAATTTTCTGATGGGAAATTTCGGTGAAAATAAGGCTCAAAAAAGAAATATTAATTTTTTCTGCCAAAGTGATCGAGTAATGCCTTAAAATGGCGATTAAATTCGTTTAAGCACTATTTTAATGTCCATTAACGTTTATGAGAAGTAGTTGGAAATTACCTAAGTCTGACTTAGCTACCCTTAAATATATTGACCAACGACATAGGTACGCAATGTCAAACTTTCAGAGGGGGAAGTTGAAAACCACAAATTGGTAGATAGCTAATTGGTTCGTAAAGACGGTTATATAGCCTTTTTGGGCTAAGAAAATTAGATATGTAGCCTTTTTGGGCTCAGAAAACTAGCTATACAGCCTTTTTGAGCTCACAAACATAGCTATATAGCCTTTTTGGACTAAAAATAGTTATGTAGCCCTTTTACGAGTCAAGAAAATAGCTATATGTCCTATTGAAACTCAGAAAAAGACAACTATATATCATTTCCGAGCTCACACGGTACTGATTCTGAGTCCAAAAAAGGCTATATAGCTAGTTTTCTGAGCCCAAAAAGACTGTATAGCTAATTTCTAAGCCTAAAAAGGAATATATAGCAAAGCTTTTCGGGCCAAAATGGCTGTAAAGCAATCAGTTTTCCAGAGGTCAGGGGAGTAATACAAACCTCTCACCCCCATGCTCTTGTATGGCCAGCTATGACGTCACTATCCTGTTACTTTAAAATTTTAATTCTATTCGAAACATTACATGAAATAAATAAAGGTGTCACTGTCTCGTTTTGTTTTTTCTAAACAAAATTAAATCATCTTTTTTTGTCAGCCGAACAGCTGTTGCTAATGACTAGCTTACACCCCGAAAGCTTTAAGCAGACGCAAATTTTGGAATCAATGGATAAGTTTCCCAGAACCGATATCCCCGAAAAAACTTTCGGCGAACCACGCATCGTAAAACAATTGGAAAATGTCGAAAACGTCGACGAGGGCGAAAAAGTTGAATTCGAGTGTCAAGTTGTCCCTGCGGACGATCCTAATTTGAAGGTGGAATGGTTTCACAACGACAACTTGTTGCCAGAAGGTGTTTCGCGCAAAAATTTTTTTGTTTAAATATTTTTGACAACTTGCCTTGTTGAAATACCTTTGTCAATATTATTTACCAGTAATTCGTGAAATTACAGAATGTCCGGAAGCATGTTTTTGGAGAATATTTTGAGCGAAGCGGTGAAGCTAATACATGAAATAATTCTAGACTTAACCAAACTCAAAAGCCCAGAGGACGCGTCAAGAAGTTGGGGTGCAGGCACGTAGCTGGCCCTCCTATTTTGGGGGACCAACACCAATTTTTGGGGGGACTAAGCTTAAAAAAGCCAAAAATAGCACAAAATAACGTTTAAAAAGTCCTATTTTTCCGATTTTTCTGAATTTTGGGGTTACAAACCCCCCATTCCCCCCAGAGATGTGTGCCTGTTAAGGTGGCTTACATTTTGAATTTTTTTGAGCATTAATTATAGTATTGATTAGTAGGGTTAGGACGATTCATTTGGTTCTACCTTATAAGGTTCGCTAATTTTTAGACAGGACTATACTATCCATAAATTACGTAAATGCATACATTGCTATTCCGGCTTCAGAGAGTGGAAGGATAAAATTCATTTTCCCACTTATTCAGTTTATTTGAACATTATATTCAGCATAGCATTTTATGACTTTAGATAGTTATCTTTGAATTTTAATTTCAGCATAATATGAAACAGAATAATAATGAATTAAAACACAGTAAAATAGTAAAATAAATAATGCTATTAAAGAATGTGTTTTCAGCTTTTTCCGAAATTTTCTAGAACAGTACCTACAGGAAATCAACGCCGTAAAAAGCATTTTACAGCGCTTTACGGAGAGATAATTACTTCTTTCGCTTGACCCAATTTCTAATAAAGCGCTCCCAAAAATTTTGGTCGTTAAAACTTGGAAAGATGCATCAAGTCGCCGGAGTTGTATAAAGTCTTAAACGCTTATTTTTCATAAATTCAATTCGTATTGATTATTTGGCTTAATAATCGATAAATTCGATAATAATCTGACTTAATTATAACCATACGTGTGCTAGGGGTTTGTAGGATTGACTTACGGATTGGCTGCTGACTCCTTACCCTACAGAATGGCTGCAAATATGATCTTTCAGAATTGTCGATTTTATGAAAAAATCGTGTAAAACGTGCTTTTTTCAAACGTTTTTAGCTAACTTTTGGCTCAAAAGTGTCACATTTTCGGCGCTTTACACCATGTATTCATTTTTTAAATATATTCTTTTTAATTGCTTGATTTTTTTCGATTTTTCTCGGAATTTCTAAGCTTTTTATTTTACAGAAAGAAAAAGCCTTGCCCGTAACGTCAAAAAAGTGTTTTGACGAGTACCCATCGTCTTTTTAGCCCAAATAGGACCCTTTTTTAAAATTCTCAGAGGCTGTTTCCCAGAAATTCTCGAACTGTACATGCATGATTATAACCATAGATGCACATCATGGCCGATCTTGGGGGTCAAGCGGTCTGTGGGGGGGGGTCAAAAATTGAACTTTTTGGGTTGAAATGACCCCAAAAACCGGTATAAATGCTAAAATAGCGTTGAAACTACGTTATTCCACAATTTCTGATCGATTTCAAGCACTTTTGAAGGAAATTTTCGATTTTCGTTTATCTTTGGCCTACATGTTGCCGGGTACATGTCTGATTTACTAACTTCTAGCTTCGCGGTATAAGCGTCTCAGCGATTTCGGCTACATCCTTTTCGGCGTGTTGTACGTTTTTCCCGAAGATTCGGGCGTTTATACGTGCCGAATTTCGAATAATCACGGCAGCGCGTGCACCAGCGCTTGCCTGAAGGTCAAAGGTTACGAATCGATTCTGAGCGACACTCAACGCCCGGTCAGTTGGCGCAGGATTCAAGAGTTGGAAAAGCCCGTAGTTAGTACTGTAGTCGAACCCGAGGTGCTGAAAATTTTGCCAAAAATTTTGAAACAATCGGGCGATATGCGCGACGTGGCCGAAGGCGCCACGGTTCGAATGGGTGTATTTTTCGAACCAGCGGATGATGACGAATTGAAGTGGGAATGGTCCCTGAACGGGCAGCCCATCATGGCCAGCCAATTGATAAAGATCAAGTGCGAGTTGGGCCATTCTTCGCTGGAAATCAACGGAGTCAACGAAGATCACAACGGGGTGTATACTTTTTGGGCTAAAAACTCGCTGGGCGAGGCGTCGACTTCGATCCGCCTCGGGGTGAGCCCCGAGGGCCCGATTTTGTCCCAGCCTCAGCAGGAGGACAGTTGGCGTATGATACAGCAATTGGAAGCCCCCCGGGCTCAATTAGCCCCTCTCCCCGACAAGCCGTTTCCGCCGCCGGCGATTTTTCAAGCGTTGCAAAGTTTCCGAACGATCGAAGGCGAACCATCGCATTTCGAATGCCAAGTACGATATATCGCTCTCAGTTTCAGGCACGTAGCTGGCCGTCCTCCTATTTTGGGGGACCAACCCAAATTTTGGGGAGACTAAGCCCAAAAAGGCCAAAAATGGCACAAAATCACGTTTAAAAAGTCATATTTTTCTGAATTTTGGGGGTTCCTAACCCCTCTCCCCATTCCCCCTAGAGATACGTGCCTGCTCAGTTTATATTTTTCATAGATTTGCGTAATTGATCAACTTTTGCCTTAATATGAATGTTAGCTTTAGAGACTTTTTGTGAGTTGTTCAAAGACAGTTTTAAGCCTTTCGTTGCATACAAATTCGGAAAAGGACCTAGTTTGCTGAGAGAAACTGTTTATATATGATAGTAAGTATAGCATAGAGTATGCGAATGAATTGATTAAGTAAAAATTTTCCAAACTTACTTATATTTATGTCCTTTCCAATCAATTCTAATTTGTTTAGGAGTCTTATTTTTATTGTCGGAGTTTAATCAGGACTGCTCTTAATCGTAAAGTACTTTTGGTTTACATCCATGTTACGTGCAGATTTGATATTTTAATATGGTAATGTGTAGCCAGGTTTAGAACTTTTGTCATGCGGAACCTCTTACCTTCTTACTTAAAATATTTAACGCAATTCAAACAAATCATAATTTATTGGTCCGTAATATGAACCACTAAAGTAAAATGTAGGCGATGGTATTCGCTGTTTAAAACATATGTACGTTAAGCTCATATTCACAAGAAAATTAGAAAATTGACTTTTATATCATTAGTTTTTATTCGCTTATGTCCCTATTCCCAGGCACGTAGCTGGCCGTCTTATTTTTGGGGGGACCAACACCAATTTTGGGGGAACATGCTCAAAAAGGCCAAAAATAGCACAAAATAACGTTTAAAAAGTCATATTTTTCCGATTTTTCAGAATTTCGGGGGTCCGGACCCCCTTCCCCCAAGAGCTACGTGCCTGCCTATTCCAAACAGTGCGTCTTAAATGAGTTATAGACATACATACACGAAGGGGTTTGAAAGTCTAGACCCATAGAATGCAAAAATGAAAAAATTTTTTGGGTAAAATTAGGCAAGGTGAAGGCCATATGGTTAAAAGTCGAAAGTTTTCCGCAAAAGTGCTCGGAATCGACCAGGAACTGAGTATTTACGCTTTTAACATTCATGCGATTTTTTCAGGCTATTTTGGCTGTAAAACAGTCCGACTGATTGTGACTCAACACTCCCACCGTCTCAACATTCCCACTGTCTCAACATTCCCATTGTCTCAACATTCCCACTCGATTCTCAACACTCCCACTCGACATTCACTGTCTCAAAACTCCCACTGTCTCAACATTCCCACTGTCTCAACATTCCCACTGTCTCAACACTCCCACTCGAATTCTCAACACTCCCACTGTCTCAACAGTCCCACTGTCGCAATGCTAAACAGGACTATATATGAGCATGAAGCGTCTGAGTGGGGTCTAGAGACCCCCTCTCGCCAAGAATCTGGCGAACTTCCTAGAATTGTTATCATTGATACATTTTGGGACTTGATCCCGTCTGGAGCCCTCGACCCCTCCCGGTAAATTTCACTTATAAGATTTACAACCTTGCACATATTCCAGTTCAGATTTAGGATTTTAAATATCACTTAATGGTGATAAGATCTATGACCTTGCACATATTCTACTTCAACGGATTTAGGATTTTACTGACACTTTGGTTGAATTCACTTAATATATGTTCTTGATTAAACTGTTAATGGGTATAGCGTTGTTATCATCACACATGTTGATAAAAATGAAACGCATTTCGCGATACCTGCATCTTAATGTATTTTTTGATGACATTAAATCTTGTTAACTAATTACCATAGCTTCGCCATTGAAATTGCGAAACAGTGGCATGTGGCATCCGTGTCAGTAAAATCCTAAATCTGAATTGGAATATGTGCAAGGTTGTAAATCTTATCGCCCTTAAGTGATATTTAGAATCCTAAATCTGAACTGGAATATGTGCAAGGTTGTAAATCTTATCGCCCTTAAGTGAAATTTACCGTTCATGCATGGGCTGCGTAAAAATTATGGGGCTCCAGACGGGATCAAGTCCCAAAAAGTATCAATGATAACAATTCTAGGAAGTTCGCCAAATTCTTGGGCGAGAGGGGGTCTCTAGACCCCACCCAGACGCTTCATGCTCATATGTGGTTCCCTTTTAGCATGTTGCGAACAGTGGGGCGAGATGTTGAGACAGTGGGAGTGTTGAGAATGCTGAGTGGGAGTGTTGAGACAGTGGGAATGTTGGAGACAGTGGGAGTGTTGAGACATGGCGTGAGACGTGGGAGTGTTGAGAATTCGAGTGGGAGTGTTGAGACAGTGGGAATGTTGAGACAGTGGGAATGTTGAGACAGTGGGAGTGTTGAGACGGTACCGTCCGACTGACCCCAGACCGGTTATGCGGTGCATATAGGGTCACTGACCGTCTTAAACATTGATTACTCGTGATGAAGACTCGTCTTTTTGATAACGGAGCTTTTTATCGCGTAGACAAGAATTTTCATTAAATCTTAGTAATGACATTTGGCAACCGACATGACGGAAACGTCTGAACCATTGCGGAAAATTTAATAAATTACGCTTTATGCCATTTTATAAATAAGTACAATTACAGTATCAGCCTGCCGATGATCCGTCTTTAAAAGTGGAGTGGCTCTGCAATGGCTGCGCCCTTCAAGCCGGTTCCAAATATCAGATCAGTAATGACTTCGGCTACGCAACGCTCGACATTCTTTACACGTATCCCGAAGACAGCGGCGTCTACGTTTGCCAGGTGACCAGCGCCTCGGGGCAGAATTTAACGTCGGCCGGTTTAGAATGCTTGCCCAAAGGATCGATAGTATCGTCCACGACGCACCCGGAATCGGTGGAAAAAATAAGACGACTGGAGGCCCCGAAACCCCAGAGGGAGGAAGTCGGCGCCCAACCGGCCGCCGCTCCCGTTTTTCTGAAACAAATGCAAAATTACGATGGGGTAAAAATTTTTGGCTCTAAATCTATTATCGTTTAAAAATAATATAATACATAGCCGGATGAACAGTCACAGTTAGTTGAGCCGTACGAACCGGGGTGTGATATTTTATATTATTTGGTTTGCAAGACTTTTATACCTAACAAATTGACGTGAGTATTTGAAATATCGAATTTTATATCCCGCTTGTCGAAAACTTATGCATTTCAATATATTTCTCAATTGAAATGGCTGCAAAAATTAAAAATAATTCATGTCAGGAGGAATGAATGATAATTAATTCATTTAAATGACCAATCCTACATTTTTTTCAAAACTTTTATTAAATATCTTACCTTATTCGTGGCTTAGATCAGCATTAGGAGAGTGATTCCTACGTGCTTATCTTTTATATCTGACTAGGAACATTGGAAAAATAAGACAAATATTTTTTAGGTATTCAATTTTATTTAAAAAAGCACATTCTTAGCTCTTCTGAAAAAATGCTGAACCAGAAATGAAATCCTTCAACAATCATAGGTAGCGCATGAGCGCGTACCTATAATATACTTGGACCCCCTAAAAAGTGACTACCCTCAACAGCTATAACCAGACACTTCTGTATCGTGCGGTTTTTTTAAATAGATAATAAAAAATTCACTGCCGGTGTATTTTTTTAAATTATTACCCGGTGTGTAAAGAGCGTGTAAAGTTTTACATTTTGGTCGGTCACACGACTTTTCTAACTCAGTTTTGCATTCGATTTAGTCTGGTTTTTTAAAATATGGACAATTGAGTAAGCTCAAAACGATCTTCTTAATTGTTTTAACTGACTCTTTCCCGGAGTGGCAGTGTAAAGAGTGTAAAGAATTGTTAAGAATTTGAGGCTGAAAAAATACATTTTGGCCTATTTCTTGTCTACCAACAACTCCGGTTATTAGTCCCAAGAAATTCATTTTGACAGAAATGTACTACAACCCAATGGCTACTTCCGGCTTGCCTGTAAACTTTTTACACTCGATACGAAGTTAATTCCAGGGATTTAAACTTTACACTCTAGTTGACGATCCAAAAAACAGATTCTGTCTAAGATTTCTCCGCCAACTTCTGCGGTTATAAGTCGAGACAAGTTGAATAGAATAAAAATAAAGTAAGCTAAAAGGGCTACACGTCGCTGAAAATTGCGTTTGAAAAAATTCAATATTGAGTTATCCATGGGGGTGTAAAGGTCAAAATCAGGGGTGTAAAATGGGCTAAAAAAACACGTTTTCTTCCCTTTTTTGATTCGTGAATATTTCAAATAGGTTGCAGAACAAAAGTTTTTCACACACAAACCGTACTACGATTTAAAGACAACAGACCAGCTTAAAACGAATTTCTTCACACTCAATGAGGAGATGTGTTTTTAAAGTTTACAATGTGGTGGATGGTGGAAAACTACGTTTTGTCCCTTTTTTTGTGCGCCAGTTTCTCCGTTTAGAAGTCGGAATAAGTCGAATGGAATAAAAATAAAGCACTGTTCAATGGGTACACGATACAGCAATATGTGTTTATTTACATCAATATTGAGCTTTTTCGGAAGGTGTCAAGTCAGAAATTGGGGGTGTTAAACGTGTTTCCGCCTTGTTTTGTTCTGTCAATTTTTCCGGTTATGAGTCTGGACATGATCACAAGTCTAAAAATGTGCCAGGGGTCAAACGTCATACATCAGTTGGGCGCGTTTGTTTACACGCAACAGTGGTTAAAGTGGCTTGCATCTAATGTTTATTTGTCTTCACACTTTGGTGGAGAGTTCATTTTTCGTAAAAATTGAGCGTAACATTAGTAGATATATCAGAATTACGTATCCCACTAAAATCTTCTTTACACTCGTTGGTTGTATAAAATTTACACTGAAAATTAACTTAACTGCTAGAGCATTGCGAAAGCTTAATTTCTTTCGAAATATTCTATGTAACGTCAGAATAACGAATCTGACTGTTAGTCTTCTCTACATCTAGTAGTCGTGTACAGTTTACACTATTCATTTATTAGTGATATTTAAAATTTACACTACAAATTTACTTTACTTCTAGAGCATTGCATTGCAGTACGTAAATTTTTTCTAAATATGTTCCGTAAGGTCAGGATTACGAATCGAATCTGACTGTAAGTTTTCTTTACACCCATTAGTTGTGTAAAGTTTACACTATTGAGCTGTTGTTATACTGCAAAGTTTACACTGAAAATTCATTTTGCTACCAGAACATTGTAAAACATGAATTTATTCAGAATGTTCTCGTAATGTCAGGATCACAAATCCGACTGTTAAATTTCTTTACACCCAGCAGTTGTGTAAAGTTTACACTGAAAATTAAGTTAAGTTCTAGAGTGTTGCGGAAGCTTAATTTCTTTTCAAAATGTACTATGTAACATCAGAACTACGGATCCTACTGTTAAATTTCTTTACTCCAAGTAGTTGTGTAAAGTTTACACTAAAAATTAAGTTAGTTCTAGAGTATTGCGGAAGCTTATTATTTCAAATCTTCTATGTAACATCAGAACTACGAATCTGACTGTTAGTTTTCTCTACACCCAATAGTTATGTAAAGTTTACACTATTCATTTATTGTTGACGTGTAAAGTTTACACTACAAATTTATTTTACTTACAGAGCGTTGCAAAACGTAAATCATTTTTCAAGATATGTTCTGTAAGGTCAGAATTACAAATCTGACTGTATGCTTCCTTAACACCCAGTAGTTATGTAAAGGTTACACTGACAATTAACTTTATTTCCAGAGCGTTGCAAAAGCTTTTTTCAAATTAGTTCATGTAAAGTCAGAATAACGAATATGAGTGTTAGTGTTCTTTACACTTAGTACTTGCGTAAAGTTCCACGCTGATAAGATTTGATCTGTTTGAATAAGGTGAGGTTGTATTGTTTAGAGAAAAAATAATGCTGACCTTCAGATCAACTCTTGTTTTTCGCGTTCTTGGACTGCTGTCATTACTGTGGCATATTAATGTATGTGTTTACTAAATGATTTACTCAAATCATGCTAATTAAAAGTAGGGTACCAGCAAAGGAAAATGTTTCGATGGAACAAAAAGGAAGAATATACTTGGAATTACGCATCATTAATGATATATAAGGAGGGGACTAGGGAAACGTTACCTGTATGCCTGCGGAAGTTTTAGAAATCTACTAAAAATTATGCTGCCGCTAAAAAACGCAAAAAATCGAAGTATATTCTGCGGCTTCTGAAAAAAAGCGTGGCTTCACAAAACATTGTTCACTGACTCAGAAAAAAGAAATTATGCGGAAGCTTTGATTTGTTTTAATAAGCGGTTTAGTTTCTTATCAATATCAAGTTGCTCTTTCAATATATAACTAAAATTTAGTTAATCGTCAACCGCTTCATTAATGAATTATGACAAGCAAACCATCTTATTAATTGCTGCCCCATAGAAATGCGTCCCATGCTAGCGTAAGAATGCACATTACTCATATGTCGTTTTTTGAGTAGTGATTGCTTCTTTTCTATGGATAATTCATGCTATTAATTTATAAGTCGGAGATGCAAATCTCTTCTGCAGGCCGCAGAATATACTTCGATTTTTACGTTTTTTAGCGGAAGTCTAATTTTTAGTAGATTCCTACAACTTCCACAAGCATACGTAAGTAACGTTTCCCAATACCTCTCCTTTTATATCCTTAATGATGCGTAATTCCACGCATATTCGTCCTTTTTGTTCCATTGGAGCATTTTTCTTTGCTAGTTTTTATATACTTAATACTGGTCGTACGGAAAGCGATTTTAAACTTGCTTAATCTTGCTATCTAATGCTGTATCAATCACTGCTCTCAGATGGTTTTATTGCAATCTTAAGAGCCGACATATTTTTATTCCTTTTGGATTCTTTATTTTTTGAATTTTCCTTTTTATATTTTACTGCACACTATTTTTATATTTTGCTTGTGACTTATATGAAATATTCCCCGTAATTGATTTATTTAATCTTCATAACAAAGAACAATCGTCTTTTTAAATAAAAATTCAAAGTCTCATTTATGTCTCCAATAAAAGAAGGCTTTATCAATTTGACGAATAAAGCCAACAAACTCCGCGTGCTATTGTTAAAATCTCCATTTTCTTGTTGTTTAGGAAAATATTTATTTATATCCTTCGAAATATTTATATTTATAAAAAAACTATTTATATTTATAAGGATTTATTTTTATGAAAATATTTTCTTATAGTTTATTAGCACGAAAAAAGTTCCGATAAGAAGCGATAAAGAAGCAAAAAAATTGTTTTTTTTTTCGAGGTGCCCGAAGGCTGCGGCGTGCATTTCGAAACTTTCGTGGAACCTAAAAACGATCCCTTGTTGAAGGTGTCGTGGTTCCACAATGGACAGCCTGTACTCCATAGTTCTAGATTCAGAATGCTGCAGGAATTTGGCTTTGTGGTTTTGGACATCGTCCATTTGGAACCGAGGGATTCGGGCGACTGGATGTGTGTAGCTAAAAATCAATCAGGTCAAGCCAGTTTGACCGCCCATATTTTATGTACGAAAAATCCCAGTATAATATACGATACGCAGCATCCGGAAAGCGTGGAGAAAATTGTGCTATTGGAAGTCGATAAGCCGAAATACGAAGCGGTAGAGCCGAAAATCACGCAGGCGCCACGCTTTCTCACTCATCTGCCGCAATATATGCAAATTTCCGAATTTCAACCGATTCATTTTGAAGCAAATGTATATTTTATATCATAAAATTACATTTTTATTCAACATAGAATTTCTTTGTCAGCAGCTAAATTACAATCCATACGAGTAGTCATCATGGGCGGGCGGCACCATAATTCTGGTGGTACAAGGTTTTTTAAATGTAAAAAAATGGTCCTAAAGATGGTAATATGGTGAGATAACGCCATTTATTAAACGTCTCTTAGCGAGCACTATCCATTGGGATCAAAAAATCGCGGAAAAAACAAAAAAAATCAAAAATTGAATTCTGGGGGATTTTCCGGTTTTTAAGGAGGGAGGTGCATACCCACCCCCGCCCCGAACCCTCCCCAACGCCTACGTGTGGTAATCAATAAAAATTTTCGTTTTAACTGTATTTGTATAAAGCTGAAATGGGTTGGATATTTTGCCAAAAAATAGGGGATATTTATCTGGCTTGCCAGCATTATCCTGAAAATGCCTATAAATATGAACATAATGAATGTTACCTTGGAATATCAATTCAAAAAATACTTATATCATTTTTACATTTTTATTGCTAAAAAATTAGATTTCACAATTTTTGCCTCGAAATGCCCATTTATTGAGTAAAGAATATAAGCATTTATGAATTTTTCAAAATTCAACCCGCATGTCGACTTATTAAAAGTTTTGAAATTTAATTTCGTTAGTTAGCTCACTGCAATTTTCGAAGAACTTCCCTAAATTTTTTAGCTTTAATACTAATAAAGAGCTAGCGAAAAAGCGTGTACAAGAATAAATGGCTGAGAAGAATAAAAATTCAAGAATTTTAAAGTGAGTATTTTGACTTTTTTAACTCTGCCTTTCAATTGTATGTGCTGCTATTCATTCATTCGTCGAATTAAACATTTTTAAGAGTTAAATTTACTGATGCCAACACTATTTGGCTTATGCTTCGAAGAGTAACATTGTTTTTTGTCCTTTGCGAGCTCTTACATATTTTGCAAGAAAAAGCATTGAAAGATGTCTTTACCATTAACGACTTGAAATTTAGGTAATTGAAGAATTCAAATGAAATTAAAAAAATTTCATAAATTTAAATATGATTATTTTTAGAATGCTTATTGTGCATTGATTATGAATAACGAAAATAAATTCTGTATTGTGATCGAAGGTAGGAGGTTTAAAGGGTGGTAATAATAATTATTATTATTATAATAATTAAGCGTTTCTGTAGAAAGGTAAGTTTTCGGGACCACCTTTCTTTTTGAAAATGCAAAAATTATTGAATTTTGTTTGTATCTAGAAGTGCTTGCGTAAAAACAATATTTTCTTTACACTCGTTCAAACTAAAGTTGTCAAATGCTGTTTTTGGTATGCTTTAACAACTTGTCTAGTACCTTAATAGTTTAAGTGTATATTAGGAAATTCAATTATCAAAAGATTTTCTTGACGTACGCTTCTCCTTTACCCTTTTTCATTTGCTTTTTCCTTTTCCTTTATCGTTAATATTTTTCCAACTAATCTAGTTCTTTATTATTTTTGTTATAATTCCATTCCTTTTTTCATATTTCTTTTCATTTTTGTCCTTTTCCTGGCATCCTATTATTAGGTCGAACCGGCCAACGATGCTCAGATGATTGTGGAATGGTTCAAGGACGGGGTACCCCTCCTTCAGGGAAATCGATTCCGAATCACAAATGATTTCGGTTTCTGCATTTTTGATATTTTATCCGCTATTGCGGAAGATACTGGCCGATACACATGCTGCGCTAAGAATGAATTAGGGCGAGATTATAGCCAAACCGACTTGGTTTGCGCCCCGGGGGCTAGCCTCATTTTGACCCCGCAAGTGGGACCAGACCAACAGGAGGCTATTGTTCAGTTAGAGGAAAATTTGGCCAAAGTTTGGGCGACTCAAACGCCGGAGAAGCCTCGAGTGGCGCCCATATTCCTGAAGCATTTGACCAATGCTCCGCCTCTGGTCGAGGGCGATCATGCTTACTTTTCAGCCAAGCTGAATCAAACGACATCCCCGGATTTGAAAGTATCGATTTTTGCAATATATTTGTTATTCTATTCGATTCGTTATTTGCGCACCTAGGTATACCTAATAGTAGTAATTTTCAGGCACGTAGCTTGCCGTCCTATTTTGGGGGACCAACACCAATTTTTGGGGGACTAAGCCCAAAAAAGCTAAAAATAGCACAAAATAACGTTTGAAAATTCATATTTTTCCGATTTTTTAGAATTTTGGGGGTCCGACCCCCATTCCCCCCTGAGATACGTGCCTGGTAATTTTCGGGGCAACATTTCCAAATCGCAATCAATGTCACAAAAAACTTCTATTATCAGAACCGAATCTAGTACTTAGTCTTCGTATGTGTGAATTCTTTTAAAATATTCACCGCAATAAACTTGATTATTGTGAACTTTCGAATTCTACTGTGGTCTATTTCACGAAACCTTGTGCATGCAAATCAAATTTTTAGCACTCAAGCAAATGGCTACAAAAGTTGTTCGTATGCCACCTACAGTTATACGATTTTTAGTAAAACTTCACTTGAATAGCGAAGAACATTTGGCTAGCCAGGACTAGAACCTGGACTTCGTTCATCTATTGATATGTGCTGTGTGAAACATACTGTAGAGTGAAAGAATGACGCTTTGGTCACAAATTCTGCAGTACTCCAAAGTATGTATATTCAATGAAATAAAAGTTCAAATCGATCATTTTAGGAAAAGACAAGTAATTAGCATGAGCATCGCAAATCAGCAGGTTCATACTAAATAGCTTACTAAAATAGAATAAAAAGCTGGTGAAAGGGAATTGATTTAATGAATTTGTGTACTGAAGTACGAGTGCTTGGAAACATAGATTCTTCGAGTCGTCTAAAAATTATTATTGCGCAATGTCTGGTCAAAATGCACGTATCTCGTAGAAACAACGAAACTTGCATAATTTTTCATAGCGTCTGCACTCTGATAAATGTTTAAATGATTTAGAGTATCCTTTTTCGTGCTAGTAGCAATACTAGTATTTATAATAATAATATTATAATAATATAATAATCAGCCAAAACTTAAATTTAGATCGAGTGGTTCTTCAATGGCAACCCTTTGTTGCCCAGTTCTCGCGTCAAAACTATATCTGATTTCGGATTCGTTATTCTCGAAATCAGCCCCGTCTATCCGGAAGATTCTGGCCAATACGTATGCGTAGCTTCGAACGACATGGGCCAAGATCAGACGCAAGCTAATTTGGAATGTAAAGCCAAAGCTAGCATAATAAGGCAATCCCAATTACCCGGCTACATGAGCGGGGCCCAGGCGAAAATCGAAATTTTAGAAGCACCGAAACCGCTGAAGGAGCCAGAGCCCGACGTTGATTTCGCTGCTCCTAATTTCGTCGGCCAGATTAAGCAGGTTGCTGATTTGATGGAAGGTCAAATGGTCCATTTTGAATGTCAGGTGGAGCCGGCCGCTGATCCGCATTTGAAAATCGAGTGGTTCCATAACGGACAGCCTATATTTCATAGTAGGTTATATTTTAGGTTGTCACTTAAAAACTAACATTTATCATAAATATTTACAATAAATATAATTTATTACAAATTATGTGAATAAATCAAATTACATTTAGTAATAATAATAATAATAATAATAATAATAATAATAATTATTATTATTATTATTATTATTATTATTATTATTATTATTATTATTATTATTATGATAATAATATCAATAAAAATAATAATAATAATGTTGCAAAACGTAGAACTCAGATCGCAATGTACATTATTTATTTACATACGTTGAGCCTAGAACGTGGAATAGTTTGTTTTCTCAGGTAAATTAATCACATCGTTGAAAACTTCGTATACAAATTCCAAAATTTTATGACAATTTGAATACGTGGAAGTTGTATTATTCGTTTTTATGTTTTAGTTGTTTTTTTTTGTTCCTTGTTCTTTACCCTTCATTTACGGGTGCGTGTGTATACACATATTTTATACATACTTCCTTCTTAACTGTTTTCACCATTTCGTTTCCACTTTATTTTTTTGTTGCCTTTTTACTTACTACCTCATTAATTAAAAATCAAAGAAGATTAATATAAAAATTGTTGGGATTCGATCAGGCACGTAGCTGGCCGTCCTATTTGGGGGGCAACACCAATTTTTTGGGGGACTAAGCCCAAAAAAGCCAAAAATAGCGCAAAAATAACGTTTAAAAAGTCTCTACTTTTTCGATTTTTCTGAATTTTTGGGGGGTCCGAATCCCCCATACCCCCCAGAGATACGTGCCTGGATTCGATAAGTAATTTCGTGCTTCATTTTTGCCATAAATGTCAAACACCTTAGCATTATTTATACGCGTTTAGGTTCTCGTCGAAAAACGATGAACGATTTCGGCGTAATAATTTTGGAAATCGCGCCGGTCGAACCGCAGGATTCGGGCGAATACGTCTGCGTCGCTACGAATCGCAAAGGCAAAGATCAAACCAGAACGTCGATAAAGGTTTCTAGATCGGAAAATATTTCCTACAACTGGCAATTGCCCGAAAAAGCCCAACAGGAGCAAATCGTCCAATTGGAGGACTATTTGAACCGGGATAAAACAGTGCCTCCGGCCCCCGACAAGACTTTCGACCAGGCAAAATTCGTGGAACCCCTCAAAGACCACAGGGAACTGACCGAGGGTCAGAGCGTCCATTTGGAATGCAAGGTCGAACCGATCGATGACCCTAATTTGAGCGTTCAGTGGTTTCACAACGACCATCCATTGCCGTACAGTTCGAGAATTGTGAGCCAAAACGATTTCGGCTATATTATTTTGAATATGAGGAGCGTGATTCCCGAAGATTCGGGCGTTTACACTTGCCGCGCTACGAATAAGGCGGGGCAGGACGAAACTTCGTGCCACATCGTATGCAAGTTAGTTTTAAGACTTTGTTTTTACTTTACGATTTTTTAATTAATTATTTTCTTTGATTTTCTATTTTTATTTAATTGTTTTTATTTTGTGATTTTTTCGCCCATTCTGTCAAGTTTACTTGTTTTTTCGCTTTTACCGCTTTAATTGTTTTTTGCTTATGTTCGTATTTATACTGGTTGTTTACATTCTTTAGCTTTTTTATTTTGCCTTTTAATCCATATTCGCTAAATTTTGTGTTTACCTTTCAAATGTTTGTGTTTCGGTCAAAAAATAAAAATAAATCGCCTTAAGTTGGTCCTTTGCACCCAAATTCTAACTTGATATCTATCTGCTGTACGGTTTCGGACTCATTACGTTGAAGTTTCGGTGCAAAATTTATTCTCTGGAACATATGGGATAGTCTAAAACATGCAAAGTGCAAACGCGCAATTTATATTAATAAAATAGTCTTTTAAACAACTTGTACGGTAATATATGAGGAATCGTGAAAATAAACATAGATGGGAAAATTATCGACGACTATTATGTACAGTATGCTTGTCTGATTGGTCACGCAGGCCTGAATGGTTATCCGGATAGATTCTTAGTCTAAAATGACCTCAACAATGCGTTTTGTTTAAATAGCTCAAGGTAGTCTTAATTTGTAGTATGATCGATTTCAAGGACTTTTACAAAAAATGGTTTTTGTCCATTTTCTGAACGTGATTTTTGCGTTATTCTCGCTTGAAAATTTGAACTTTTATCATTTTGCGGTCATACCCTAAACCCTTTCCCCGATCATGTGCGTGTCTGCTCATGACGAGGACTTTTCAAATCTAAAGATTTGAAGCTGACAGAATGTACCTAATAAGCATGAATAACAGTACGTTAGAAGAGATTTTATTAAATTGAAAACAGAATTAGGTGAATAAATTAAAGTGTAACATGTTAAAAAACATGACATTAATCGACATGAAGCTTGATTCCGGCATTGACCATCAATAGATCAATTGTGTGATCCTGATCTTTCCGTACCCGTGACATGCTACAATGAATTTTGAACTAGGTATATGTCTGTCTTATACTAAAACGATTAGTTTTTCCTATTTCAATTCTCATATTCACTATTCAAATGAATTTTTCTTACATGACCAATATGAAATGGGCACGCTTATGTTTCTCAGGGTCAGTTGACTTCCCTGGGACCTTTGGATTTGTTCATGACATGAGCACGTGAGATAAATTGTACTATTAAATTCGGCGTAGTGCATGCGGACTGATGTAGTTCCCATTACTTGCTAAACTTGCTTAGCTGCATACCGGTGCTATAACACGAGAAAATGAAATCCTACTGACTGCTACTATGTGAGGCATAAATTTTTACTGCGTTTTTGTTGTTTGTTAGTTTACAAGTGGCAAGAAGTTTTATCTGCAATGCGCCGTTGCTCTCATTAAAGCTTGCATTCGACGTATCTGGTGCTAACATACATTTTGTCTACATCATTCACCAAAATTGTTGCAGGGTTACTATGGTTTTCTTTGCGGGGTGGCTCAATCGTCAGTTTACTCCCAGTTGACTCTGAGTTAGCTCTGTGCTCACGACTAATCTGAAATTGGAATGAAATTAGTGAAATTTTTTAAGAACATTTTTAAAGATTAAAAATTATTCGCAAGTCTCACGTGACTGTTAGTTCACCGTACATCATTTCGCACCTGACGTCCAATCTCATCGAAGTACAGCAGGGCGATCCGGTGCATTTCGAATGCCGCATCGGACCTCTGACTGACCCTACGCTTTTGGTCAGCTGGTTCTTCAATCAACAGCCGTTGATGGCCGGCAGTAGATTTCGTATTGTCAATGATTTTGGATTCGCCTCGCTGGACATTCAGTCATCCGTACCGGAAGACACAGGTTTGCATAATACCGCTAAAATTTGACAAAAAGCTGCGGAGAACGTAAAAAATTTATTTACCATTTCGGAGTTTTTCACACATTTTGCTTTAAATTTGCCAAATTTAAAACCTTTCGAGTATGTTAATGCCTTTTTTCTAATTCGAGCATTTTTCGAATGTGATCGTAACGACACAGCTTTAAGTGCATTCAGACTGTTTAGCGAGTCTGATAATGAGCGTTAGACATGGCTTTTGGACACATGGCGTTTTTCTTAGACACATGGCTTTCGGAGAAGAGTTTACTCCCCCAAATTCAGGAAGACTCGAAAGAATCCAGCGGGCATGTGGATTTTTTTATCAATTTTGTCTCATCAGAGCCCAGAATTGGGTCAATGCCCGTTTTCGCAAACATCTTATCGTAGACTTATTCCGTGGAATAAAAAAATTTCTACATTTGGTTATAGTTCGAAAGTATTTGATGCTTCAGTTTATGAATGTCCCGCACTATGTTCGTGCATACATTAGTCGCACTTGATTTCGCCGTACGTCTAAAATACAGGGGCAAAGCTCTGGAAGATAGGAGCGACTAGTTCCCCGAGAATTCTGGAAGTATGAGTACTTTTTATAGGAGTCCTCCAAAGAAAAAAATTGAAAATTCTTAGAGCGTAAGACCGCAAAAAAGATTTTAGCACACTTTTAGAGCTAATAAAGCCAAAATACAGCATATCTATTTAATGTAATTAAAATAAAGTTGAATTTTTAGAATTTTTTCCCCTTCTCTAATGAGTAGATCTCACTGAGCAAAGCTCAAAAAGACTATTATTATTGCCTATCTACAAGTGATTGTAGATATATAACTTCAAAATCCCCCCCCAATTTAGAAAGCCAGCTACGCGGGGTCACGACAATTGGGTGAACGACAATTGGGTGAACGACAATTAGGTGGACGACAATTTGGTGTATACGACAATTGGGTGAATGCGAGAATTGGGTGAAAACGGGTTCGTGTTTTATTTTCACGGTATTATATACCAAAATTAATGTCGTTTTCGTTAACGACTCTCGAAAAAAGATATCGTTTCGTTAACGACGAAGCTGATTAATATTGAAAAAAGGAAAAATTCTGCGGGAGAATGGAGTCAGTGGGTTAATGAGATATTGTAAAAGTGACCGTGATCAAAACATCTTTATTACATAAAGAGTTGGTCGAATGAGGAAAATCATTCGGCAAAATCTGACCATTGTGCTGTGTTTCGTTTTCATATTCTGTAGCTTTTTCGCTGTTATGGCTGACTTTGCCTTCAGTGAGAAAGGCAAACGTAAAGTTCTGTACGATGGTTATGCTTATGTTGTGAGCGAAATTTTAATGCCGTTACATTCTGGCAGTGCGAAAAGAAGCTTTTCTGCAAAGCACGAGCGATTTCTTCTATTGATCTCCAAGTTAGCGGTCAACCCCCAGGAGTCCAGCGACCCCAACAAATCCATTTTGGCCGCCCGACCACCAGAGTGGTCTAAGTTTGCCACTTCTGACCCGCTAAATCCCCTGGATTCCGGTGGCGTCCACCCATGCTGACAAGTAATACTCTGCTTTCAAAAAATGTCATTCTTGTAATAGCTGAGTGTGCATATTTATAGCGGTAAATATTACATGCATAAATTCTTAATTATTGTATTCACCCAACAGTCGCATTCACCCAATTGTCGTATACACCAAACTGTCATTCACCCAATTGTCATTCACCCAACTGTAGCATTCACGCAATTGTCGTTCACCCAATTGTCGTTCAACCAATTGTCGTTCACCCAGTTGTCTTTCACCCAATTGTCGTAGACCCAGCTACGCTACTGCTAAAATATAAGCAGCTCAAACAGTAAGCTAATAAGCACTGAAGGATTTTCAGGGGCTCGAGGGCCGACCTCCTATAGGTTAAAGGTAGTTGGCGAGATAAAGAATGGATATGATTTTCTACGGACTTCCGGCCAGTTTGTGTCAGATTTTTTAATATTTTTCGACGTTTCCTCCCAAATAGTACTTATTTGTGATATTTATTGACTTTCTTGTCAGTCTTAAAGTCTGCTCCTGCGACAGAAATGTGGCTTTTGGGCGCAGCACGGACTTTGTGCTTTTTGCAAGGAATTCTTTGAGCAAAAGCGCAGTAGATTTTTTCATTTATTAGCATTTTACTTCATTTCGTGCCTAGAATAAACGGAAAAGTAATTGCAGGCTTAGTTAACTTTGTCTTTTCTTTATCCTCAAATTTTCCAATTTTTTTCTTGTGGTTGAGGGAAGTATGCACTATATACGCTTGTTTCTTTAAGAAAAGTTGGGGTTTTGGTAAAAGTTGGATGCGGCCTTATGTCAGGAAAATAAGGATTCGCCATTATACTGGTTCTTGGGCGAGGGGAGGTTGGAGAGGATTACGACGTCCTCCCAGCCAGAATTGCTGCTGACCGTACATGTACAGCATGGGAATTCTGGGGGAGGTCAGGCCCAAAAAATTTTCAAAAAAGTGCCTTTTTTGGACTGAAAAACGCCGAGTTCACGTCAAAAACTCTGCTTTTAGACGTTTCAACAATGCTTATTCGTTCTAAACATAATAACATAAAAAAATACAAAACGTCCCTAAAAAATCGTTAAAATTGAGCCAAGTATAGTCAAAAAATGTGAATATGGCGCGAAGCGCCGAAAATTTTAGATTTTTTAGTCAAAAATGTGCTAAAAACGCTGTAAAAAACACAGTTTTTACAATTTTCTCAAAAAGTTTACAATCCGGGTGGGGAGGGTGATTGCGGCCATTTTGCAGTTGGTCAGCAGCCATTCTACGGGGGGGTGGACCGAAACTCCCAAACCGCCCTCTCTGCAAGAACACTTATGGTACGGCCTCCCTGTTGTGAAATCCTGGATCCGCCACTGATACTAAGCTAATTTTGTCACGTTTTGGCAAAGTTAGCCCACTTCGGTTCACTCGAATGTTATAATCTGCTACGAATATATTTTGTTTCGAGAGGGACCCGAACCTAGGATCTATGGGGTGGTAGTTTAATGAATAATACACTGCACATTAGGCCCAAAAAGATGTATATTAAAAGTTTTCTTTTAAATAGCATATCATTGCATCACAAGCTCCTTAAAGATGCTTTCGATTAATCAATTAAGGACCAGGCATAAATAAACAAGTATTGCTCAAAATTTTGTTCGAAAAGATCTGCATCCTTATTCCGTTTGCGCCACATGAAATCACAAAGTTAGCTAGCCATCATGCAAGTTTTAATAAGTCCAGCAACGTTTCTTCATTTTCATCTTTGCCTTTCATTCAAAAGTGATTCTATTATACGAGTATGGGCAACTGAGGTCGGGTTAGCGAAATTTATGCTGCGATTTATCAGAAAAAGTTACAACTAGGAAAAATATAGCGCAAAGTTTCAATTTTACGACATTTTCTAAATTAAAAACGTAAATATAAAAATTCCGATTAAAAAACGGTGCAATCGAAAGTGTGTAATACGTTCGAAAAATGTTAGCGTTTCATACAACGCTCGAAAACAGGCGAATACGTGTGCCTGGCGTCGAACGCCGGCGGCCAGGTGCAGACGGCGGCGCGGCTGGTCGTTTACCCGTCGCCGTCGATTTTGTCCGAGCGTCAGGCGCCGGGCGGCCAAACGCTGGACGATTTGAGACGCCGTCTGGCCCAGTACACCGACGCCCAAATTTTACTCACCGACGCCGACTTTTACCACGACGACGACCCGGCGCCCAAGAAGCCTCGGTTCGTCACTCCAATCGAGAACGCCACGACGGGCGAGGGCGAATTCGCCCGCTTTGAGTGCCAATGCGCGCCGGTCAACGACCCCAAGCTCAAGATTGAGTGGTTTCGCAACGGGCAGCCTATTACCATTGGTAAATTTAAAAAAGTTTATTCAAAAATTATTTAGAAATTTATTTATTTATTTAAGAAAAATTTATTTATTTATTTAAGAAGAAATTTATTTATTTAGAAATTTCACAAAAAGCATGACAGACATTCATATGTGGTCCTAGAGGGGGCTGGGTTATTTTCATCCCCCGCGGAAAGTTTTTCATTCCCCAACTTCCGAAGTTTGCGGTTTTCTGAGAAATTCTCAGAAAATATAAGATTTCGTTCGTTCTTACAGGTCGGAATGAGGTTTTGGCGTTTTTACCGGTCTCTTGCCCTAAAAGTGCCTTTTTTTGAAAACAGTCATTTTTGACTATATTTAGATTTTTATCGAAAGTTTTTATGCTTTTATCGTCTAGGATGAATGAGCTCCTCAGGAACTCTAGAAATACGTCTTTTTTAGTTTATGCTTTTATCGTCTAGGATGAAGGAGCTCCTCAGGAACTCTAGAAATACGTCTTTTTTAGTCCAAAAAGATACTTTTGAAAGATTTCCTAGTCCCACTCCCCGGAATTCCTACGCTATGCATGCATGAGCACGTATGTAATGTACAAATAAAATTTCTATTGTCTAATAGGCAGTCTTGACAGGCGTCAAAATCGCTCATCTTATATGGAGCACAGATGCACAGCATGTCCGACCTGCGGGGTCAGCCGGTCTGATGGGGTCAGTTAATGAGCTTTTTGGGTCAGAATGACCCCTAAGATTTGCATAAATGTTGAAACAGCGTAAAAACTGATATTGGTCAATTTCAAACACTTTTGATGAGAATTTTCGATTTTTAATCATTTATGAAATTCATCCTGCCTCATTTTTCTTACTGAATTTCTCCATTTTTTCATTCTGGGCCTCTCGTTCCGCCAAACCCCCTCCACGTGCATCTCTGATGTGGATTGACGTAAAAAGGATCTATCGCATCCAAATTGAACTGTGATATTTTTTATGTACTAGATGCAATCTGGTGTACTTCCAGTCTGGAATATTCTGCTCAATTATGCCTGATAAGTTAGATTTGAATCGAAACTTGGCCGAAAGTCATTTTTCTTAATTTAATTTTTTTATTTTTGAACAGAATCACCGACAGCATAAACAAAATTAGTTCATGTTTAATTTTTGACAATTTTATTTTTTTATTAGACTTTTTATTAATTTTGGTTCTGCCTCAATTTCGACAATAAAAATTGACAGGGCACCGCTTTTTGTCTATCCACGATTTCGGCTACGTTTCCCTGATAATTTTGTACGCTCTGCCGGAAGACACAGGAGAATACACCGTAAGAGCAACCAATCCGGCTGGTTACGATGAATCGAAAGCGATTCTGATCTGTGGATCGAAAGATAGCATCATTACGAATAGTCAGATCCCGCAGGGCTTGTCTGTTGTCACTATTTCCAAAGACGCCGAACAATTGTACAGGTTAGGAAATTTAAGCTTAACTCGGGTCATATATGCAACGGCTCGAAATTTTGTGGGTCCCTAGCTGTTTTTGGGGGAAGGGGGTAAATGACCTCCAGTTATTTGGCTGGAAAATTTGAAAAGCGCTTAAAAATGGCCAAAAATGCAAGTTTTTGCAAAAAACCAAAAATGCTAGTTTTTGCCAAAAATGCTAGTTTTTGCCAAAAATGAGGGGGTCAAAAATTTTCTGACTTCGTGAGATGAGGGATGGGTGGACGACCAACTTTGGGTGGGGCTATCCCTATCACTCCCTGATTCATTTATCATACGAATGCTGTTTACATTGATGAATCTAAACATCTTCAAACCTGTAGCTGAGAAAATCGAGCCATTCAGAGCAGAATTGCTTGGAACGTGAAATTATATCAAATTTTTTCCAATCTGGTGCAAGGAAAACTTGATAAAATTTTACATTTCAGTAGTAATCATTTTAAAATTTACTTATTCATGTGATATGCGTTGACGTTATTATCTAAAAATCTCTTGTAGTCTTTCAGTGTTTCATGAAGATAATATAATATTAAGTCTGATTTCGAAGAGCAGTGCGGGAGCATGCATTTTTAGAACTATTAGTCATTAGCTTAAATTAAATTAAATCAGGTTAAGTCAAAAATAAAGTAATCATCAGGAAGTACGGGAAATTAAGTTTGCTAGTCTTAAAAGCAATAGTGTAGAGAAGATTAAAACGAATGAACCAAGATTCAAGGGGCTGTGTAACCATGCTTTGGACAGCAATCTGAAGTCTCGATGGGTCTGGACGGTATAAAGCTGGCAAAAATCCCCCAAAAAACATGCCAAAAACTTGAATTATTGAGGGGAGGGATTTGACGGATTCTCGGCGAGTCTAACCCCTACCCCACGCCCAGGGGCGGATTTAATGGGGGCGAGGGGGCGCGCCTCACTCTCTATTGGCCAAAAATATTTGGCGAGATAAAGAATGGATATGCAATTTGCAAAGATTTTTGGCCGTCAGTGACCATAATTTCTCAGATTTTTTCCGACGCTCCGCGCCGGATGATATCTATTAATGACATTTATTTACTTTCTTGGCGACCTGGAAGCACGGTTTTTTTGTATTCGGCAAAGATTTTTCCCGATGGATAAAGACTTTTTGGGACCGTCTTTGGACATGTACAAAGATATTTGGGAAGACAAAAACTGCAGAAAAGGTATGAAATTCGCAAAAATTTTCGGCGCTTCGCGCCGAAATGAGTCATTGTGTGTCCTATATATCTTTATAATAGCGGAAATCGCATTTCGAAAGGAAAAATGTCAAATTTTTCGGCGCGCCGCGCCCTTTTAAGACGATTATCAATGATTTTTGTCCTCATAAAACTAGGAATTAGCCAAAATACACTACCAAAGGTCGAACAACTCAGTTTTTACCACACTAAAGTTGCTACCATACTATATCATAGTACCCAAAAATTTGTGTGTACAAATGTACAAAGACTTTTAGGGACCATCTTTGTACATGTACAAACGGACCTTGTACAACAAACCTGCCTGAAAGCCATTTTCTGTTCATGTAGGTTTCAAAACAATTTTAACATCAGAAACAGCTATTTTTGCATTTGTTTTCTTCTATTTTCAATTTAAAATTTCGATGTTTCGCATCAAATGCAATAAATACAGGAAATCAAGCAGTAAATCATGCTTGTAGACGTCTATCCGCCTTAATTTCACATATTTTTCCGGCGCTTCGCGCCAGATTTTTGTTAAAGTCAAAGAATTTCAATGATTTTTTCGCACAAAGTTGTCTAAAATTTCAAAATTTTTAGGAAAAGTAATTGCATCATGATTTTATGTAAAAGTATACAATGTAAAACACCTGAAAAAATGCTATTTTGCGCGTTAAGGGCAAATTTTTGGACCTATTTTTGACTGTTTTTGGAAAAGTTGGGATACCGCTCCCCCTTATGAAAATCCTAGATCCGCCACTGCCCACGCCCACGTGTATGTGTGACTAGACATGCCCGTGGGGGTTTAGGGGGTCTAGACCCCTCAGAATGGATAAATGGGAAACTTTCTCGGGAAAGTGAGGCAACATGGAGGCCGAAATGGATGAAAATTGAAAATTTTCTTCAAAAGGGCTTTAGATTGATCGGAAATTGTGTAATAACGTAGTTCTATTTTAGCGTGTATACCAGTCTTCTGAGATCATTTTGGCCCAAAAAGCTCAATGCTTAACCCCCTTAGACCGGCTGACCCTCCTCTCCCCGATCAGCAATGCTGTGCATCTTTGTGTGTGACTTCCTTAAGTCAAAATATATACACAGAATATAGTTATGACTTATCTATTGCATTTTTAAATTTCTTCATTTTTGCTTAATGGAATAGCTGCGAGAAATATTGTTTTATAAGCTTAATAGCTTTATTAGACGAAGCTACAATAATGCCGAGAATTTTGGCAGAAAATTCCGTTCAGATAATTCAAATGGGATACTCGATCTCGGTCTATTTAAAGCTTGAACAACTACTTTATATTTCTTACCTTTAGTCTGTCTAGAAGTTGGAAAAATTGCTCTCAAATCAATATCATCGAAATCCTGAGTTCAAAAATACAGGAAAGGATTGGCAAAATGAAATTTTCACTCAATTATATGTAAAGTTGCATTCGTTCGTAGAAATCAAAATATTGTCGCTGACAATGTGCCAAAAATGAACGAAGCGCCGTCATTCACTATTGAACCAAGAAGAGCCCGAGCATACGAAAACGAGGCTGTTCGTTTCGAGTGCGCCGTCAGTGGTTATCCCAAGCCCCAAATTTTGTGGTTTATAAACGGCAGATTGGCGATGGATGTATGTGAATTTTTACTTTTTTCTAACTTATCTTTCGTGCTATACTGTGCCCCACATTTTTAATAAAAAATTGATAAAGAAACAATGAAAACTTAAAAACTTTCAATGAAAATTCAACAAAATATTTTGTAGTTCACTATTTGCGGTACTATACAATACTCGACTATTTTTGTTGCGTAAAGTTTTTTTTACGTCTCTGCAATCGCGCCTTGAACCAACAGTTTCGAAAACAGCGTAGTTTAACGTTTGATTCTTCGTTCAAATCGTGTTCCCATTCTGTTATCTAGAATCGAAATTTGACCAGATCGCCTTGTATATAAATACGATTCTTTACTGCGCGTATTTTGTTCAAAAACCGCTAAAACCGAAAATTGCGGAGTATGCGATTCAAAAAAAACATCTTTTTCTAACTTTAGAGCAAAAAAATCTTTCTAATTCTCGAGCAAAAGTCTGTCGGTCCTTTCATAGTTTACAGTTTAAAGTTATAGTTTAAAGTTATATATATTTTTTATTTAAAGTTATAGTTTACAGAAGAAGTTCTGAACGAGGTCATTCCAAAATATGACCCGAAATGGTAAACGTTTTTTGAAAGAACAAAATATAGAGCAGCAAAATTCTAAAGTTTCGTTAAGCTTGCCCTTCTATTGCGTTTTTTGGTTTACATTTTTGTAAACATATTTTTTGACAGAAAAACTTGTTAAACTATCGCAAAAAAAGAAAAATTCTTCTTTCTAACTTTTGTTTTGTTTGACTTAGAATAATGCGATCTATATCATCCGATAGGAAATACTTTTGATCTTGTGTCTTTCAATCTTTAGAATTTGTTAAAGTAACGAATTTTCGTGAACCGTACTTTTTCAGTTGAATACAAGCAATTAAATTTTAACGTGACGAAAAAGTCACAAGACTAAATGGAACAATTAGACTGACGGTACTGAAGTTAGGGACTTCAAACAATAAAGTAAAGACGCTTTTATGGGTAATAGTGTTAAAAATTTAGATCGACATTCCAAGCAGAGATTAGCTAGAAGTTCGTACCACTAGTTACCAGCTTTTTCGTTCCGAATTACCAAAAAAATTATGTTTACAAAAGTGTAAGCCAAAAAAGGCAATAGCAAAGATGACTCATTGAAACTCCACAAATTTTTTGCCCTACATTTGATGTTTAAAAAACACTTACAATTTTGCGATATGTGGGCCACTCTTATATCTGGACAAAGGCCGGTTTTCCCATTGATACCAGCTGCCCAATTTTCGGTTGGTTGTACTTCTATATAGTGTTTTTCTGATTGGCTGGTTGGTTGCTTAAAGGTTGATTGGTTAATTATTGACTGTTTGATTGCTTAGTTATATATTGTCGAATCAGGTGTTTTTCTAATTAATTAACTGATTAGTTGGTATTGCAATCATTTTTGTGTATTTCCGTCATTTCTCTTGGATTTGTATGGCATTATGCAAAATTTTTAATTGAAACTGGCAGGGCTTCTCATTGAATACGTGTTTCGCCTTCCTGTATCTGATATATATTTAGGGCCCCCGGTACAAATTATCCTACGACGGAATGCATTATCTGGTCGTGCCGCACGTGCAACCGCAGGACGCCGGTGACGTCACGTGCGTGGCCCGGAACGTTCTGGGCGAATGTAAAATGGACGTGACGTTGGACGTGTTGGTCAAGCACGACTTCCGGTTCCTAAAATTGAACCCGTCCGCCCCCGACTCCCACGCCGATGACGTCATCACCGAAAAAGAACGCGTTTGGCGCCAGCAGGCGCTGGGCTCGTTGGGCGAAGTTTTCGACAAAGCCCCTAAACCGAGCCCCCAAAAATTGTTCGACGTCGAAACGACGAAACACCCGATCGAGCCGTTGGAATCCGAGGAACTTTTGTACAAATTCCAGCGAAAAAGCGAAACTGGATTTTACGGTAACGTTGCCGAGGCGGACAAAATTTCGGCTAAAGCGAGCACGGAACGAACGGTGGAGAAAGTGAAGCTGAGGGCGGCGCGAATAGCCAAAACGGACTTGCCCCGGGAAGAATTGGAAAAGGTGGAATTGAGGCCCGTCAGAAGGTGCTTAGGCCTCTTATGCCCGTACAATAAATTTATTTCGTGCGTTAAACACCATCAACCCTCCTGTTACCGGGGTGTCACGTACTCTCAGGCACGTATCTCTGGGGGATGGGGGTTCGGAGTTCGGACCCCCCAAAATTCAGAAATATCGGAAAAATATGACTTTCAAAACGTTGTTTTGTGCTATTTTTGGCCTTTTTTGGCTTAGTCCCCACCCCAAAATTGGTGTTGGTCTCACCAGGGAGGTAACAAAAGTCAATAGAAATGCATGCTTTCGATAGCTGAGAACAAGAGGACTTCGAAAATGTTTTTAACAAAGCATAAAACTGAAAACCGGTCGGAAAAATGTTTTCTCACATTTAAAAACGTGTAAGAAATGCGATCTGCGAGTGAGTAATACATTATTATAAAATGAACCAACTTTTCTAACAAAATATGGGTTGAAATGCTACCCTCTCTTTTACTAAATAAAATACGTTTTCTAATAAAAGAGAGGGTACTGAGAAGCTGATCATATAAGAATTTATGATCTTAAAGGGGATTGCAAAAAACAGATGTCTGGACCGTTGATCTAGCTTCCCCGGAAAAGCAGGTTAATAATGAACATTCTTTTAATTATTAACATTCTTTGTTTGATGAGCGCAATAGAACTGAAGAGCCGGATTGAATTTCGTTCTTATTCGGTGCTTAGACCTCTTTTGTTCTTACAATGAATGAGTTTCACGCGTAAACAATCTTTATAAAAGAATGTTATTGCTTTTTATTATTAAAATTTATTGTTGGATTAGCTCAGCAGAAATACAGGGTCTGATTAAATTTCGTCGTGATTCTGTGCCTAGGCCTCTTATGCTCTTACAATAGATGTATTTCATGCGTAAACAATATTGATAATAAATATTGTTTTTTTAGTTAAAATTTCTTGTTTGAATAGCTCAGAAGTGCTAAAGAGCGATTGAATTTCGTTGTAATTGCCTCTTATGTACTTACCATTGGCGTACGCAGGGGAGACGGGAGGGTGGCCGTCCCCTTAGCCTAAAAATAATGTTGGAAAGGTAAGGAAATGCATGAAAATCGGCATCTTTCTATCTAAAAATTTTTGCGCTTCATGCCATAGATTCATTATTTTCGTTAATTTAGGTCCAAGCGCGTCCAAAAACGTCATTTTCATAGCTTATTAGGAGAGAATATTTTTCTCGAAAAGTTTGATTTTTTTAGCTTGACGAATAGAGCATGTCCGGAAACGTCAGAAAATGCACTTTATTTGGTGCCCCGGCGAACATATCCCGAAATATAGGGCCACCAATTGTAGACCGCCCCCCTCCTCAAAAAATCCTGCGTACGTTCCTGGCTCTTACAATAGACGTATTTTATGCGTAAACAATATTAATAATAAAAAATATAGTTTTTATCATAAACTTTTTGTTTGATAAGCTCAGTAGAATTAAAAGAGCCTGATTAAATTTTCGTTTTAATTCTAATCGATTTTCGATCACTTTCGTTGCGACTTCGTCCACTCTTTATTTTTCAAGATTTTTCGGCTTAGCCCATACGTAGAGTCAGGCAGGGCAGTCAAAAAATTGGCCTAATAGTAATTTGACTGACAATTTTCTTAATGGATTGACAGTTGTAGCTTTGAATTATTTGTTTTTGTATGAAGACTTAGGAATAAGTTACTTGCTACATCACGTAAGATGTAAATATAATATGATGCGAATTGATCAAGTTAATACCAAATCATCTTTTTGCATTTAAAAAGATGTATTGTCCTGAGCAGATAGATACGTGGGGGTTGGGAGGTCTACTCGTAGACCCCAGAAGCGTGAAAGTTAAAATTTTCTGCTGAACGGAAAGTGAAAATGGGGTCAAAATTGGACAAAATCACAGCCTTCTTCCCAAATTGCTTGGAATAAACAGAAACTCCCAATGGAGGCTATTTGTACGCTATTTTGACGATTTTGCCAATTTTGATTAGTGACGTCAGCTCAGAAAAGTTCTCTGACTGCACTAATGTTATGTATATTATTATGTTATAATGTTATACATACACCTACCTACTTATTTTTATTTTATACACTAAATGATTTTTATATTCATATTTTCGCCTCCTTTATCACTAACGGATCCAGAAAAAAATATTGGTGGGCGGTCCGAAAATTTGAAGCCAGATATCTCGAGAACCATTCTGAGATCGACGAAAATAAAAGCATTTTTGAACATTTCTCCACGAGCTCTATATAATGTAGAGGGAAAACTTCTGAAAAAGGTCACTTATTTTTCACTTATTCCATACTCACATGCAAGGAATATATCGTTCAACTTATTTCCACTACTGATTTCTGATCATTTAATCTATGAATAGCTTGTTACTCTTGATGTTTGCAATCAATCTTTGTCTTTTGCGAAGAACAACAATATGGAAAATGAATAATTATGAGCGAAGCGCCGGAAAAATTGGCGTATCCGCTATGTTTAACTCATATTTGAGCGTTTTTGAGCGGTTTAGTGGTCAAAAACTAGATGTTTGTACATTAACAGTAAATCCGGCGCGAAGCACCGAAAAATGTTGCGTTTAGTAGCTTAAAAGTACTCTAAAAGCTTTTTTAGCGGAGTATTAGACGCACTTCAAGAATTTTTTGTTTTTTTCCTCTGGGGGACTTTTGTGAGACATTTTTTTTCTATTTCGGGGATGGGGCGGCCCCGCCACACGGGTCAGGTCACAGATTTATACATAACCCGACCATTTGATAGGCTTTGGTTGGATACAAAGAGAATACAAGAAACACCCTCGCTTTTACAGCTAGAGGATCTGAGGTGACGCGCTGAAACGCCCCCAGTGGGGTAAAATGAAATAAATATTTTTAAATAAAATTTTGTAAAATGAAATGTTGAACTGAAGTGTTGAAACTTTCACAAAATCGGTCGAATTACGCTTATAAACTCAGCCTAGAAGCAATTAGAATTAATCAGCTCCTTCATTCGTGCAAGCCATTTCAAACTCTTGCCGTGAAAGGCGTTCTGAATTGAAAAACGAAATTAAACGAAAAATTGCCGAATCGGCACAAAACGATTTTCGCACACCCTTACCACGATGTCCAACCAGCTTGTTTCAACCGATAAATAGTGAATTAAATCACCTAATTGATGTGAAGCACTGGAATATTTTAGCTGCTCCAAGATTCTAATCACGATGCTGACACGCTATAACAAAAAATAATGATAGTTCGGTTCGAAGAGCCGAAAAGTTTTGACGTTTTTTGCGTTTTTTAGTAGGGGCGCATTCCAGCGTACATCCGCTGCTCGAAAGTTTTTTAAAAGGGCTTTAGGGCGGCCGCATCCCCTGGCCCATACGTGGGCAGCACCAAAATTCTGGGGGGTGTGTGTGCAAGATTTTTCAAAGGTCAAAAAATGGCCTTAAAAATTGCGGTATGGCGAAAAAACACCATTTTACGATGTTTCTCATCGAGAACCATCCATTGGCATCAAAAATTGCGAAAAAAAACCAAAAAATCAAAAATTGGATTCGGGGGTATTCTGGTTTCTCGGGGTTGCATAACCCCACCCCCACGCCCAGATGTGCCCCTCTTCCCTCGATCCGCGCCTGTCCTTTACTATATTATGTTCGCTGCGCAAGAAGGTATTTTTCTACTTATTTCTACTAGAATCGAAATAGCGAAAGAGGTAGAATCTGTACCTTGGAAAATTAAGCCAACGAAAAAGGAAGAAAGCGCGGAAGAAGAGCAACAAAGATTAAAACTCAAACCCGCATCTATGAAAGAAGTAGATGTTCCTGCCAAAGATCAAGTGAGATTGAAATCCGTAAAACCTAAACCAGCCGAGGAACCGGCTCTTGTGCAACACGTGATACTGGAAAAGTCTGAAGGAAAGCAATTAAGTTTGCCAGCACCGCAGAAAGCCGTTGCGGACTCTGGCGGCCAAACGTTGCAACGCCCGGATCTCAGACCAGCATTTCAACCAAAGGAGAGCACAGCTGAAAAAGTGCAACTTGAAATGGAAGACGTGCAGCTTAAGTCATCCCCAATTTCACTGAAGCAGTGAGTCATTCTGCTTTGATACTTATTACGGTTTTTGTGCCTTATATTCGACGCTTTTTCTCTAAAATTTGCCAATAATGTACATACTATTACTTGGCAAAAAATCGAACGCCCTTCGTACCGGGTGCCAAATAACCTTTTACACCCCCTTGCACCCATAACTGTTATATATTGGGCTGATTCATAGATACTATCAAAAAGCTTATCCAATTTGGAACTCATTGGTATATTTTTTAGGCTAAAATAGTAAATAATCAAGGCGGAAACTTGTGGGAACATAAATGTACGTATGATTGATCGCAAACGTATCTCTGGGATGGAATGGGGTTCGGCCCCCCAATCGGAAAAATAGGACTTTTTAAATGTTATTTTGTGCTATTTTTGGCCTTTTTGGGCTTAGTCCCCCCAAAAATTGGTGTTGGTCCCCCAAAATAGAACGGCTAGCTACGTGCCTGCGCGCGTCCAAGAGCTGACTTCATTAATAAGTGAGAGGTTGCTAAAGTTTGATAGTAAAATCTGGATAGCTGACATGCGAAACTGAACTCATAAAAATATTTTATGCAATTTTGGCGGAGGGAAACCCTGAATTTTGTCGCAAAAAAGTCGGAACATCCTAGCTGATGGCAATCACGAACAGAAGGAAAGAGGTTCTCAGGTCACCTGACACATCCTCTTGTTTCTAAGCCAATAAAAAAGACCGCAACGCTTGTCTAAGACGGACTGTGGTTGATGAATTAGTTGAAAAATTGTTCTGGAAAAGATTTCATGCATTTCGCGCCTCCTGACGAATTCTTCACCTTGGCGATTTGAAAACCCATTTTGTTGGTCAAAAAATATCTAGGATATCTCGTGGGATGACTCTAATCAATTTTCACGAAAAGTTTTAATGATAAACTTGCAAACTAGTCTTGAAAAGCTCGAAAACAAGAGTGGTTTATTCGCGAATTTCCTGCTTTCATACACGCATCGTTTGAAGCTGTTTTGAGTGCGAATAATAGTCATACTAAATTTTAGTTATGCCCCGTTTAGTTCCAAATGGAATGCTGATTAAAATGATGTCTTGCTTTTACGTCAAATATGTACCATTATGGCTGAAATGGGGGCGCAAAAAGGTTATTTGACACCCGGCACAAGTAATATCACGTAAGGTACGTGACGCCTTTCATCTTGTCCTATCATTTGTTCCTCAATTTTATGTTTTGTAAATATTTGTTTTTCTCAATTTTTTTATTTAAAAAATCACGAATTCTAATCAAGGATTTTTTTATTTGATTATTAGTATATTTCATATGATACTTTATTTGGTGATAAAAAAAGTTTCTTACCTACATAATTGTCAAAAATAAATTAAGCTTCTTTTACAGAATTTCAAGAAAAAGCTAATCCGTCCAAAATAAAATATCAGTCGGTAGGAAATTAGTATGATGGTTATATAGGACCATTTTATTACCTTTTATTAATTTCTTGTTTCAGGGAGTACAAATCTGACATTGTCTTAGACGTTAAGGTAATTATGCACGAATGAGAGTGCTTTGACAATTTGTTGCAGTGTTTGCATCTATTTTTAAAGCCATTAACAGCATGCAAAATTGGTTTGTCATATACATACATGCACAGCATGGAAATTCTGGGTGGAGTGAAATTTTAAAGTGTCTTTTTGGGTAAACAAATGATAGGTACGCATCAAAAACATCGTTTTTAAGCGTTTCTGACGATGTTTTATCTTTCTAGAGCAGAAAGCCAAGAAAATTTCGAACAAAATCAAGAAGTCGGAACAAATTGAACAAAATATAGTCAAAACATGAGTATAATGGCGCGTAGCGCCGAAAATTTTGCACTTTTGAGCAAATAGGTAACTAAAAACGCTAAGAAAACATCTCCTTGACAAATTTCCAACAAATTGTTGGGAACTTTCAAAAAATCACCAATTCTGGGGGGCGAAAGAATTTTTGGTGGGGAGGGTGGAAATTTTTGTGGGGGTTGAAACCCTCCCCTAGATCATGTATGGTCATGTATCGGCTGGAAAATTCTGTTCAAAATGTGCAATATTCGCTTTAAAACGGAAATGCAATACTTTCTCCCAAAACTTTCGACTTTGGTGAAGAACAGCTATTGTTCGTGCAAAATGATTGAACGTGAAAAAATGGTATGAAGACCATAAAACGTACAAGACATTGCTTAATTTATGATCGGAATTAGCGGTTATGTCCATAGATGCACAGAATAGCCAATCTAAGGTGTCAGCTGGTCTGGGGGTCAGCCAAAGAGAGTTTTTGTATGCCAAAATTGCTTCAAACTGGTATAAATGCTCAAATAGATTAAGAACTATGTTAGAACGCAGTTTCTGATTAATTTCAACACCTTTTCAGAAAATTTTCGGTGTCTTTTCATTTTTGGATGTCATTTTTCATAAATTTTAACCAGGAAATATTCTATTTTGCCATCCTGGGGGTCTAAACCCTGATAGGTATCTCCCACATGCATGTCTACTTATGTCTCCAGCTTTTTATCTTCGAAATCTGAAACTTTAATAACGTTAAATTCGTTTTTCGTTCCGCGTCGAAATTAACTTTATTAAGCAAAAGAAATCTGGTTTATAGTCAAAGTCTTTAGCAGAGAAGGAAAATGTTTTTAGTTTCCTCCATTGCACTGCATTCTGAATAAATAGAAACTGCCAAAGTTGCAACTTCTTGATATGATTTTGAGACACATTACTAAGCGTATAAGACATTTTTTACACATTTTTACAAGTCTTTTACTTGATACGTGATACGTAGTCAGCATGGAAAGATAAAAAATTAATTTTACAAAATCACTGCGCATTTATAATTTGAAGCGAATAGTTGTTTAAGAAATCTATCGAATCATCTAGTATAATTTCTCACAATTTTAAACTGTCAAAGAGTTTCTTGGTAGATACGTCACATGATCTATATTTCAATTTTTAATGCTCTTAGTATTAAATTAATAGCGTAAATTTATACGATACAGGCAGTAGTCATAGTATTCTTAAATTTATTCTGCTAAATATGTTTATTTTCTTTTTTCTATTCCACTTATTTTTAGATCATGCTGTAAGTTGATTCCGCTCGTTTATACTAATATCGTTTGATGTGGTCCTTTATTTACTAATTAATTTAGATTTTTCTGATGCATACTGCTTTCGTACTAAAAAGCTTTCCTCCTAAATTTCAAAGAGATGAATCGTATAGTATGAATAACTAATTTCCTCATATTGTTTTAGAAGCATTGATGCAATTTTAGGTTATTTTTCACATCATTTTTTGATTGGACTTTAAATTTTTAAACGACATTCGCTATTATTTTTGAGACTGATTTATCAAGCGTTTCCTAAAACAGAGTCACATACCAATATGCTACATTTAACTTAAAACAGTCAAAAATCAGTTCTCTAGTTCTCTTTATAATTTAATGAACCTATTCCACCTTTTGCTTAATTGGCGATTCTCAATGCTTAATTATATCAAAAAATTGAAAAATTTACGACACAACATAATATGTGTGTTTGTCGTCGTGCTCCGTTTATTCGAAAAACAATCAGTGAAACGAGGAAATCTTTCCGGAGAAATTTCGTACATACAGCTTATTTTTTGATTTATTTTATAACTTCCAACCCCAAATTCTTGCATTTGCTCCGGAATCTATGTTATTTGTAGAGCAATTGATTAATTTTTTCAAGATGCTTATACAAGGTGTTCGGAAAAAAGTATACATTTTCTTTTTAGTTGAAACTCTATGAAATTTGGGGAACTGTAAAAACTTTTTTGTCAATTTATGGCACAACTATCCCTGAATATGCTAGCGAAAAATTGCACTATATCGCACGGTGCTTGTTGCTTGGCGCCTTATTAACCAAACTCGACCACGAATTTACTTCTGTAAATTTTCCATTTTTGCAATGGATGATACACTACCTGCTGCACCAATCTCTGATCAGGAAGTTGAAGTTTTATTTTGTATTTTAGGTCTTCTCTGAATATAATGTAGTAATTTTAAATCAAATAATATGTGTCGTTTAAAGTTCGGACCCATCCGTGCACGAATTATTGTCTTCAAAATTTGCGCAGCAAAGTGTGATCCTTTAATAAAATCAGTGACTGTTCAAAACTCATGCCGAAACCTGCTTCAAATAAATTGTTTCTGCTCAAAGAGATTACTCCTGAATCCATATTTATGCATTTTGAAGAAAATTACGTCACAGCGTGCTTAAACCTGGTCTAATTTCTGTTTCTTAAGAAATGTGCGTTGTTGAGACAACATTGACATTGAGATCAGTGAAAACTCTAAAACCGAAATTCTGTTTTCTATGCCATCTTAATATTGTTCTCATTTAAATTATTGAATGAGAACAATATTTTATGTTTCAATAATGTACAAGATTTTTGAATAATCATTTTAATCGATTTGCTTTTTTCAATAACGAATTTTCATTTACAGTAAATAATGGTTTATCACTAGTTCGCTTCACTATAAATACAATAAACTAATAATATTCCAGGTTCCCACTTTTCCCCAAAAAACAAGCAAGCGGAGCCCTAACATTATTCAGCCGTTGCAGCCGCAGCACGTTCAAGTCGGAAAATCCGCCATTTTCGCTTGCCAATTCGACGGTCATACACCATTTGATGTGACGTGGTGGAAAAATGATCAAATATTGAAGCAAAACTTCGAATTTCAGGTATTTTTCTTGTATTTTATATCGATGAAAACGAGAAAGAAACAAAACCAACTTTCAATGCCAAAATTGCAGAAAAAAATTAGAAAAGATCGAAAAAATAGTGGAAAAAGCAGGAAAAACGCAACATATTTTTAAGAATTTTCAAATTGTTTGCTCGACTTGAAGCACTGAAAAATGCCTATATAAATGTTAAAAGAGCAATGTGAGAGCCGTAAAACTGGTTGTTCACAGCTGTTCAGCATAAGAAAATCATTGATCGTTGTTCACTATGTTGCCTCGAATAGAATCAAAAATTTTGATAAACATTATGCTTGAAGACTTTATATGATGGACAAGATAAGATGTGGGCGTGGGGTTAGACCCCCTAGAATCTGGCGGACCCTCCAAAAACTGATAGACCCCAGAATTGAATTTTAATCATTTTTTTGCGATATTTTTGGACTTTTGTTCCACCTAGTGTCCCAACCAGAAAATTGATCGCAGCCCATGTATAGATAAGATGCTAAAACTTCTCTAAAACATTGAAAATTTCCGATGTAAAGCCGCAAGTCTAAATTAGTAACGTACAACGTTTGACGATCATTCAGCTTCAGTCGATTGTTTGTGGAAATCTCATCTATGGATAAATCACCATCGAATATTTAAACGTTTCATTGGAAAACTGAAGTAATTAATGTTTCATGATGAAAGTTATAATTGTTCTCTGCGTACAAATTGATAATTGATGCTCAAACTTGAATCAGTTTTGAAGACAACTTAATCTCCTCGGCAGGCACGTAGCTGGCCGTCCTATTTTGGGGAGACCGAACACCAATTTTTTGGGGGACTAAGCCCAAAAAGGCCAAAAATAGCACCAAATAACCTTTAAAAAGTCCTATTTTTCCGATTTTTCTGAATTTTGGGGGGTCCGAACCCTCCATTCCCCCAGAGATACGTGCCTGCTCCTTGATACTGCCGGATACGCCCAAAATTTTGTGAGGTGAACAAAAACTTAGAGGCATGGTAGCTCGACTTCGAACTTTATTTTATGTGATTATGAACCGCGTGATTCATCCGTTTCCTTCAACGTCGCTATTCCTTCCGCCATTTGCGTCATCATCTTGATTGCTGCCGTTTATGACCTGGTTCTGGCTCGTCTGCAGCTTCAAGCTGTTCGGCATCATTAGAGCACAGCCAATTGCGGAATTAGGATTTGCTCAAGGTGGGGGCGGTACCCAAACTTTTTCAGTAACAGCCAAAAATAGGTCCGAAATTCGCCCTTCGCGTGCGAAATAGCGGTTTTTCGGCGTTTTACATTGTCTACTTTTATCTAAAATCACTTTTGACGCGATATTTTTTCGAAAACTGTTGAAATTCTTGACAATTTTGTGCGAAAAATCATTAAATTTATTTCACTTTAACGAAAATCCGGCGCGGAGCGCCAGACAATGTGAGAAAATTAGGCGGAAAGATGTTTAGAAGCTTAATTCACCGATCAATCTTGTATTTTGGAAATTTTTAAAAGTTAAGAAATTTATGATGAAATAGGTGTTTCTGCTCTTGAAATCGTTTTAAAACCCATTCCGTTGGCAAAAAATGACTTCCAGATCGCTAAGAAAGTAAATAAAGGTCATTAACCCTCCGTTTACCGTGTCCTATGCCGGAGGCATAATGAATCACTTTCGTGGCATTTTTTTGTTCTATCTTATCCATGTGTCCAAAACTTTGTCTAGCCTCGTTTTGGCTTCAGTTAAATCGTTTTTGATGGTTTAGCTCGAAGATGAGTTGTAGAGTAGTGAGAAATAGGCATTCTTTGGCCTATTTACAGTGATATCACAAAAACTCAAGATGGGAAAATGAGGTTCTAATAAGAAAATTTAGTAGTTTATCCTTTTCCAGCTCTTCAAATGCATCCCCTGGATGTGTTTAACACAATAGAAATCTACCTTTTCTTGTTTCTGCATAATGTCCGACAGGTGCCTATTCTTATGCATTGTGATAGTTTTTTAATTATACCTCTTTCAAAAGTAATTTTCACAGAAAATAACATACATATTAAAAAGAGCATAAAAAATTGCACTAAATGAAAGTTTGATAAATTATGATCACTGACGGTTGAAAACCATTGCCGACTACATATCCATCCTTGATGCTCGCCAACTATTTTTGGCCCATGGGGGCGGCCGCCCCCCTTTTAAACCGCCCCTAATCACAGCGTATTTTCTCCCAATGTGCTTGTTCTGATCCTCCACTTTTTATTTGATGCCTACATCTTCGTCAAGCGTGCCTACACCAGCTACAATGCCCGCTCACGCCACGACACCATCCCCTTTGTGCCCTTGGTGGAGAAGCCTTCTGTTGCATATGACCATAGCTTGTCTTCGTCTAGCCTAACCATTTCTATCACTTAGTTTGCGTTTTCCTCTTTATGACGGCACTTTTTCTACTATTCATGTGCCTGTCTTTGTTCTTTCTTAATTGTTTATGTTAATTAGATCTCTGTTTGTTTGTTTGTTAATCTCTGCATTTAATTAATTTTTATCACTTTCTTAATTCATTGTTACCTTCAACGATCCATTTCCATTAATCATTTTGTTTAATTTGTTTTGTTATTTTTTTATTGTTTCTTCGTTGCTCTCGATTGTATTTTCTGGTTTATGTGCTTCCATAGTTTGTTTCAGTAAATTTTGCAATGATCTTCATTTTCTTTATTTATTGCTTAACTAAATTTTTTCTCCCCATCCCTAATTCCGGACTTCTTGATTCCCCCTGTACCTCTTTACCTGGCGGTTGAAGTGTCATCATAATTATTTTGATATAATCATAGTCCTATTCATTTAAAACTCCTAGTGATCGTTCAACTATCCTTACAAATACCGAAGTATCATTACTTCAACACCTAAAGCGATTCATAAGAACGGTTTTTCAGCTTTCGCTCTATCCGAAAAGTTTCAGAAACTCGCTTAAAGCGGAAATAATTCATGATTTACTTAAATTACAGCCAGTATTTAATTAGCTCATGCAAAATTAGGCTTTCGTGCATGTAAAATGATTAAAGATGCAAACTTGTAGAAAAATAAGACGTATCAACAATAATAATCAAATAAAATAGATCGAATCATACATGCACACGACCAAAAGTTCTGGGAGGGATTAAACCGAGTTTCCTGGGGGTGATAAATGAACAGTTTTTTGCTGTTTGATGTCAAATTTTGATACTTGATTTGTTGTTAATTTGTGGTACTTTATTCTTCATGAATAATTGTGCCTGAATTTTAATGAAAACAAATAATGAAAGAAACATGTCTGAATGACAGAATTTATAAGTTTATTGCTAGAAAAATAAGTATAGGTAACTGAACTTATGCTATTAGACGTCGTTTTATGCTTTTTCATGGCTCGAGCTTCGAGCCTCCCAGTGTGCATTTGTTGATCGAATAATCGATTAATGCAATACGTCCGTGTGCGTAAACCAAGTGGATTGAACAAGATATCATTTTAAGGATTCTGATTTGCCTAGAATATTTATTTTACTCCTACCAGCTCTTAAGCACATTTTTTCAATCACTCTTAATCATAGTATCAGAGTTGAAGTTGTTTTTGGGCACATGCCAATATTTGAATCGATTTTTTGTGACTATTCAATTTGATAAAATCAAAAGTGTGAGTTTTTTATTCTGGCTGACCCCACGCCGAGCTGACCTCTATTTGCGCATGTGCAGTAGAATCGGCAGTAAGTTCATGAGTGAAAGAAGCCATACATGGCTGCATATGCCGCAATTTTCGCTATACTAAAGATTGATTACTCTTATTTTCCTATAAGATTCGGACAAATGGGAATCGTTCGAGTCTCGAAATTGGAAAAGTAAAACATAGTCACGTTGGCAAATACGCTGTTAAAGTTAGCAACGTAGCAGGTACGGCAGAATCTGTGGCAAACTTGCAAGTTATTGAAAAACCAGACGTGCCATCGGCGCCAATTTTTCAACAGCCTTTAATAGACCAAACTCGTCAGTGTAGTACAGAGGCCCTATTTACTGTTCAGCTGAATGCGCCAGCTGCTGTACTGTGGTTCAAGGTATGTTACATACGTACGTTTACCTAAATCCAAGTCAAAACCAAATTCTGGGGGTTCTGATGGGGCAAAATTACAAAAAAGCACCAAAAAATCAATTCTGGGATCCATCGTAATCAACGAGGATATTTTGTATTATCTGGGAGATCTACTTTGTGATACATATGGGTGAAATATTATAACGAATTTCGGACCTTGAATGATAAGCAGACCTGGTGGTTTAGTTCGTAGGCCAGACATGCGCGTGGGGAATGATTTGGGGTTTTAGCCTTCTAGAATAGAAAACGGTAAATTTTTTGGGAAAAATAAGGCAAAGGTAAGGTCAAAAATGGACGAAAATCAATTTTTCCTGCAAAAGTGCTTGAAATTAAATAGAAACTGTGGATTAATATAGTTTTGTGCCATTAGCGTTAAAACTAGTTTTTCGGGGCCTTTCAGACTTAAAAAAATTTCTCTCGTTGACCCTCAGATCGGTCAAACTGTGCGTAGTACAACTATCACTGTACATTGTCCGAGATGCCACAAAACATAAAGCAAATGTTAACATTGGCCATACCGTAACTCGCTTTATTAATATTTTATTATGATACACGTAATCGCTCATGTTTTTCATGTTGTCTTCGTGTAAACTAGGACGGAAAACAAGTAATGCCGGATCCAAGAATCGAAATTTTCGTCAACGATCCAATTTATTCATTGAAAATAAACGAATGTTTGCCACAAGACAGTGGCATGTACGAATGCATTGCTCGTAATCCGAAAGGAGAATCCAGAAATCAGGCTCGTTTGAAGGTTAATGGTAATGATGAGCAAACTTTTGCGGTTTTCTGTAAATTATTGTACCTAATGCTGTCTCTTATCCTATTCATACTTGATCTTGGCCGTCCCCCCGGAAAGTTTTAAACCCCTATCAGGAAATTTTTCACCACCCCATCCAGAATTTGCGATTTTCCAAAAAATTTTGAATTACAGTGTCAAATTTTCGGCGCTTCGCGCCATATACTTAATTTTGAACTATATTTTGTTCAATTCATTGAATTTTTTAATTTTTTTGAAAATTTTTTTCAAATTTTTCGATGCTCTAGAAAAATAGAGCATTGTCAGAAATGCCGAAAGACGATGCTTTTCACCAGGGCCTCATTTAAGGAAGGGCGGCCGCCCCCCCTCTCGACCGTAAAAAATTTTGCATGGTTATATAGTGCACGGAAAGATGGAAAAATTGTATGTCTTTGTCGCAAAATCTGGGTATGAAGTATTTTCCATAATTTTAGCCCAAGCGCGACCAAAAATCGCACTTTTTTATAGCGTTTTGAATTGAAAAATTTTCTCTAAAAAGATCGAATTTTATTATCTCAAAGAGCATACCGATAAACGTCGAAAATCGTTTTTTTGCGATCTACTCGACGAATTTCCCGAGGTATAGACTAATCTATGTTAAGCCCCCCCCTTGGTCGGATCCTGAATACGAGCCTGCTTTTGAACATACGTGTTCTCGGGGTGGGGTTTGAGGGAGTGTCAAACCCCCCAGAATGGTAACTGACCCCGCAAAATGGCTGCGACCCCCAGAATTGTCGATTTTTCAGAAAATTGTAAAAAGTGTGCCTTTTTAAGTGTTTTTAGCTCATGTTTGGCTCAAACTTTCAAATTTTCGGCGCTTTGCGCCATATACACATTTTTTGATTATATTTTGTTCAATTTACTCGATTTTTTTCAAATTTTTCGAAAATCTCTCAAAATGTTTTATGTTCTAGAAGGAACGAGCATTGTCTAAAACGTCATAAAACAGCGTTTTTGACGATGTGCCTATCATTTTTTAGCCCAAGAAAGGCACATTTTTTTATTTTTTGGACCTGACTCCCCCGGTATTTCCATGCTCTACATGTATGTTTTCGACGTGTATCCACCATTTTTGAGGCCAGAAAAGCGCTTTAAAATATCAGTCCATGGAATTCCTATGCTTTGCGTATTTGGTCTTATTTATTATTTTTACGCTAATTTAATTCAGTGACCAAATCTACTACTCAGTCGATGCTACCAAAGAGTCGCCAGGAGCAACTTCATCAGGTTCCTGAAAAATTAACGTCATCAGCAAGCAAAACTGCTTCGAGCGTTGGTTCAAAAAGTAAGTTAATTGACTCAAAGTGATTAACGCTATTAAATATTTTATCGATTCTGCTCTTTGTTTTTACTCATTGTATGACAAGTTTAAATCTTTAATACATTTCAAATTCTGTTTTTTCTAATCGTAGTATTCTTCTCGTAGTTTTCAAGCTTGAACACAACTAATCGATATCCAAAATTTTTCACAATCCTAAGAGTATTTTTCCATTTGGACTTCGAGGTGCAAGCATGCATTTAATTCAGAAAAGTTTAGATTATAAAAGTCTTAAATCATAAAAGTTCAAATAAGTTTGTATATTGGGCAGGACTTTCAGGAATTTTCAATGATGGTAAAGAAAGCAGAGCTCAACCGCAATATGTCGTCGGTAAAAATCCAGAAATCCAGTCATGTCTGACTCTCGAGACAAACTTTCTTTAAAACATTGTTCCGTTATAGCACGTACAGGGTGGCCCCAAAAAAGGGTACAAAATGTATCGTTCGTGATGTAAGGCTGGGTTAAACATATTGCAAAACTGTAAGCGTTATTTTGAACAACAAGGGGCAACAAATTTGTAATGTTTCATTAAATTTCCTTTGCTCTATAGTATTTTTTGGTTTACACTATTGTAAACACTAAACACCACTTTTTTGGTAACTTACTCATACTTTGAAAAAAGTTGTTATCTATTAGTGTTAAAGAAGTAAATCTCTTCCTAAAACGCCAGTCTACAATTTTTTGACATCAGCAGCCTTAATAGATTGTCTAGCGTCTCTTGACTCGGAGTTATCAATTTTATTGTATGTTTAATTTCATTTTTGTGAGTTTTTCATCACGGTACACCTTAATTGCGATTGCATTGTTTAAAAAAGTTGGTTTCACAAAAGCTCATTGCATCAAACGAATTCTAAAAATGCAAAGCCACAGAAAAGGTATTTTGGTAGGAACAGGTTTTTTCTGTAATATTATATAAACCGCATTACTCTTAGTCAAACAGAACAAAAGTTATAAGGAAGAGTGAATGTCGCCTTTTTTGCGCCAATTAACATCTTTATTCGAGCTTAACCTATAAAAAAGTGATGCTTACAAAAGTGTAAACTAAAAACGCAATAAAACAATAATGCGATAAAACTTCTTTGTTTGTGTCCTGTATTTGTTCATTCAAAAAACATTTCCTATTTTGCGCAACGTTTGACACAGTTCTACTCATGATCAAAACATTTTGTACCCTTTTCCGGCAATTGCATGTAAATCATAAAGTTGTAGGTAGTTATCGTTTTAGTATCGTCGTATGTTATAAGAGTTAAGAGTAAGTTTTGTTACTAACCAGATATGCAATTGGAGGGAGTTATTTGGAGGTTCTAGACCTCGGAATGGAAAAAGGTAAAATTTTCTGAGAAGAATGAGGCAAAATGGCGGTGATAAACCGATAAAAATGAATTCTTTCTTTCCAGAAATTGTATGTTTTAAGGATGTACGAAGCATTTATACCAGTTTTTGACGTCATTTTGGCCATGCTGTGCATCTATGGCAGTACTGAATCTGTGAATTTGAGTGATGTCGCCTCTTTGTACCTGCTGACCCGATGCCAAATCGATTCAATTTATAACATGATTCAAATTGCGTTTATGACCGTCAAATTCAATAATCTTGGGACAAAGTTTTGTTGAACACGATTTTTACTTAAATTTACGCCAATTTTCAGATATCGCTCTTCAGTCAACAAACATTGAGGAACATAAAATCGTGCCGCCCTGGAAACGTAGCATTCAGCCTAAATGATCGGAGGAAAATATTTTAATTTATGAATATAACAACCGTTTTTTGTTGCTTTCTGTCTGTTTCTCGCAATGAAAGCAACACCGCTAGTTGTTAGTCTGAATCGTAGAAACACTTATGCGGCAGTAAATTATCGATATTGACTTCTGTATCTTACAAATATGTATATAAGTATGTACATATCACTCGCCGCATCACCTCACCACCGTATGGGTGGTTTTTAAGAGGGGGCTTGACCCCTGGAATTGCCACTGACCCCCCCCCACCGCAAAATGGCTGCGAACCCCCCCTCGGAATTGCCGATTTTCGAAAAAAATTCGTCAGAAAGTGTGCTTTTTTAAGCGTTTTTAGCTCATTTTTTACTCAAAAGTGTCAAACTTCCGGCGCTTCGCGCCTTATACATATTCATCCTTTGACTACATATTTTGCTCAATTTACCCCATTTTCCGTGATTTTTTATGATTTTTTTGTTCTAAAAAGAACGAGCACCGTCCAAAATATGTCAAAAAACAATGTTTTTATGTGTACCCATCGTTTTCAGCCACTAAAGGCACTTTTTAGAATAATTATAGGATCTGTTCTTCAAAATTCATATGCTGTACATAGTACATATGTAGTTTTTTAGTCAAAGTTTCCCGTGCTATGAGTGACGCTGTGCAGCCAGGTTAAGATACAATTAGTTTTCATAACAAATATTAGCAGGTATCAATTCGTGTTATTTTATGGGCCCCCTATTATTTTTTTCTAAAACAATTTAATAGGAAGTTGCAGTCAAAACATTGTTACTGTAGGCAAGAAGTGGACGTGCGTACGATAAATACAAATTGGTAATAGAACCTGACCAATACACGCAAGATCTATAGTCTATTTCAAAAGTTTTGAGACTTTCTTTACAGTACATTGATTCGAAAGCAGTAGAAATTCAGTCAATCGGCGTAAGGGCTTTCATCCGGTTGGCTATTGCGTGTTATTTGGCTCTTAAACCTTGTGCAGAAAAATACTTGTCTACATAAGTGGCTTTTTGCTGAGAAGTGAGTAATAATACCGATAGATCACTAGGGAAGCGGCGGCGAAGTTTAAAATGTTACCTACAAATATTATTGTACAATTTAGCAAATCAGTTGATGTGAGAGACGTGCCTACTAAAAAAACGGGCCGATTGACTGAAATACTTTGGAATCACCATACTGTAAAAAGTCTCAAGTATTTTGACGGTTTAAATATTATAAATTATTAATCGTAATTTAATGATGTAACCGTAGCTACATAGAATACAATCTTATTTTTTCATCATTTATTATCGATATAACAGGTTGTTATCATAAGCTAACGCAACGTATGCGTCATTTTGCAACAGCCAGGCCAGTGATACTTATTTATAATTGCACATAATGAACAAAATATTATTACTTTAGCCTCCAAATGATTTATCCTGAAAAGCTCAAGGTAAAATAAAACAGACTATAGATGTGTAGAGATGTAAAGACTAGTGTTTCTTACTCAAAAATTCAAGAATGGAAAATTGTCTTGAATCAATTTTTTCTCATATTGCGCAGTAAAGCTATGAAAAGCTCCTTTATCTGATGTACATAAAGCAGCAGGTTAAAACTGTTTCGCTAATAACTTTCGCAGTTATTACTGTATCAACTCACAAAAAATTTGCTCATTGCATTTTTTTCATGCATCAGCGAGCGATTTGTTTTGCGATCGTCGCATTTATCAGTGTACCAATCGCAATGGGGAAGGATGGAATTCCTTCTGAAAATTTTTAGAATTTCGAAAATGGAGCTGTTCGGTTGCGTGACGCTGTTCCGCAATGAGTTTTTGGGAATAAACTCAAAAAAATTAGCGCTTCGTGCTGATTTCTTCTAGATTTGTCATATATTTTGACTTAACGCCAACAAAGAACTACTAAATCGTTAGTGTCATGAGAAGGTTATCGATCTTCAAGAATTTTTGGTGAATGGAACGTTAAAAGTATGTATGGAATTCTCACGCTTCTAACAGTTTGTAAATAAGACCAGGCCCGACGCCCGTATCCACAATTCTGTTTCGGGGGAGGGGGTGGGAGGGGTAGGGGCACAACAAAATTGCTAAAATATATTGATACAAAATACGCTTAAGGTTGTATAAAGACTAAAAATGAAGTGGTTAAACCTCGCACTTGGGATAAATAGACTGATTATAATTAAAAAATTCGGCGCCAAGCGCCGAAAATTTTTCGAGATTTTGGGCTTAAAAAACAAAGAGGGGGAGTAAAGAAAGAGTAATTCTTATTTCTCATTCGGGGCGGGGGAGTGTCCCCTATCCCTCTTGGATACGGGCCTGGGTAGGACCAATATTTTTTAAAAATTGCTCAGCGGCATGTGACGACAATACGAAAGATTCGTAAATGTTTTGTTTTAAGCATTCTTTCAGTCAATCTGTCATTGAAATATCAAAAAATTTAACGCTTCGCACCAATTTGTTTCAGGTACCTATTAATCGGCTGATTTCAAAACCAAGATTCGGACGATTTTGTGAAAATTTTAACATTGCAATTCTAAATTAAATTACCCATATTTAACAAATTTTTCAAGGCTCTGCTCCAGACTCGTAGAGGGGCGCTTGAGCAAGTCGCCCTAGACTCCTCAGCCGTGAAATAGATGGTTGTTTTTGCAGACCCGTATCCAGGGGTATATAGAGGATGAAATCTTCTATATACCCCTGGATACCGGTCTGCAAAAATTTGAGGATGATTTTTTCCTCTACTCCCCCTTTGCATTTTAAGCAAAACTCGCAAAAATTTTCTGCGTTTCGCGCCGAATTTTATGATTGTCTTTTGTGTTTTGCGGGTCTTACGCAGAAAATTGAGGTACGTGCAAGAAGCGAGAATGATAAACATCTTTTAGCGATGATAAAGAGTCTTGGTGATATAGTTTAACCATTATTAGGATGATTCTAGGACCAAAACTAGGCTGACTTTATGACGCTTTTTTCATAAAATTTTCCGGGCTCTGCCCCTTGGAGTAACTTAAAAATATGGTACTTTCGGAATACTAGAAAATAAACTTCAGAAGAGCGGATTTTTTGCTCATTACTTAGAACATGTTGAAAGAAAGCGCGGAAAAAAATTTCATCCGTCTATGATCAATATTACAAAAGCTATGGGTTTCGTTAATTAGCCTCTTCCCGACCTAAGCAAGCATAAGCATCTATACATCGATCTAAGCATCTATACATCGATTTGAGCATCTATACATCGACCTGAGCGGGAGCGACCTCGACTTAAGCAGCTTAAAACACCTTTTCAGATATACTAAGCCTAAACCTAAGTGAAATAGAAGCAAAAACTTAGATTTTCGTATATCTTATCAAGTAAAACCGAAAAAACATGCAAAAAAATATGGAAATTTTTTGTTTTTAAAATTTCGAACAGGTTTCCGCGCCTTTTTCTTCTTCATTGCTATGCTTCCTTCCGTGATTTCAGCCCGTATTATTTATTTCTGACAAATGTGTAAGTCCTTGGATCGAGCCGTTTAATCGTCCCACCCAACACTCAAATCGAGAGTTGCCTACAACTTTGCAAGTATGACTCAGATTTTCACCAAATTTTTTTTTCCGCGCTTCAATTTATCATTTTCTACCAGTTTGGCAAAAAATTTTGGCATGCTATATTCGTTTTGCTCCTTTATGAAAAGTACCATATTCTTAAGTTTAGCCCTGCCCTGGACCCCGATGGGAGCGCTTGAGCGCGCCACCCAGCCTGGGTAGCAAAATTTGCAAAGTGTGTAGCTCTAGTGGTTGTAAAACGTGTTTTTTAATTTATCCTCCCTTCATGTTTCTAAAAATGTTGGTCGTGCCCTCCCCCAAACAAATTCCTGGATACGGGTCCACGTGTCTTGCATATTGCCTCGTCTAAGGTCCTACCCGAGAAGTGAAATTCGCAAATTGTGTAGCATAGCACTAATTCTAAAAAGCTATATGAAAAATTGTTTTGATAGGTAGGTATGAACCTTTATCAGTGATCGTACGGGGTCAGATTTTCAGCCCCGATCGGGGTCGGGGTCGGGGATGAAAAACCCCGGTTTTCAGGGTCGGGGTCGGGGTCGGGGTTGAAGATTAACAATTAACATTGCATGATTACATACGAATTTGAAAAGGATAAAAACGATAGTTTTGAAAAATGAGCTTGCTAAGCAAGAGTTGTAAACAAGAGAAACTTAAAGTTTAAACATACCATAAAATTATGAAGAGAATTATAAAAGATTTTAAACTATAAGGAAATGAAAAGGTGGGATTTTAGTAAATTAAAACAAATTTAGAGGATATGATGAAACATTATTGTTGAGAATAGGACGATCACGTGCTATGTATAATGACTCCTTGATTAAAAGATCGAAAGAGTTGGATGCTCGACTAATAACCTTGAAGCAATCTGATGTAATTGAATGATTGCTATTTGAGATATGTTTGTGAATAGCAGATAAGCTATCACCCTGAATTGGCTTTCCTGTAGCAAATGAGATGGCAGTATGCTTCGCAATTCTACTCCCAAAATGTCGCCGAGTTTCGCCAATGTAACTAGCCATACAGCTAGAACACGTTTACTTACATACTAAATTTGAGAGTAGCATAGCAGGTACAGCATCATTGTTCTTGAAAAACCGACTTATACACATGACAGGTTTGTAAACAAACCTTACTCTAATCTGAGGGTAAAATGCAGATATAAGCTTTAGAACACGTAAGCTCATTTTTCAAAACTATTACATAGTGAACAGTCGATTCTATAAAAACGATACCTTCGCTTGTTTGAAGAGCATACTAATAAAGCTGGTTATGTTCAACATTTTATTTTCATTCCAAGTTCAACCATGGTTTTAGCAATTTAGCATTACTTTTAATTTTAATCACTAATCGCTCTCGCTTTTTCGTATTCTTCCACAGTTTTTTCATAACGGTTTTCTATGACGCACTGATTGTAGAGAAGCCAATGGCGCGAAGCGCCGAAAATTTTCGAAATTTTTACCGTTTTCATGTAGAATTTACGCCTTTTTATTGACAAACAGTTCGGAAATCATAAGTGGCGCAAAGCATCAAGAAATTCAGTCATATTTTACCGCCCTAAGACAATAATCAGCGGTGCTAAGCGCAGGAAAATTTTGACGTTTTCACTCTTTAAACTCAATTTATACCGCTTAAATTATACAGAACAGATAAACTAATTGCGGCGCGAAGCGCCGAAAATTTTTAAAAATTCCTAATCCTTTTACACTTTTCTGTCCTCCTAAAAATCTCTTTCAACATGTAGAACGAGATTGTACGGCTGGGGGTCTGGGGTGGCGCGCTCAAGCGCCCCCAGCGAGGTCCAGAGCAGAACCCCCAAAAATTTTGTAAAAAAGCACTCTAATTTTTAATTAGTAAAGTTAAAATTTTCGCAAATTGGCAAAATCTCGGTTCTGAATTAAGTCCAAAAAACTCAAAATTGCACAAAACTTCTGAGCTGAAATGCGTTTTTCGACCTCTGCTAAGTATGTAGCGCAGCAACGGGTCGCAACGCAACCAATAAGTCATTGAAAGATGTATCAATGAGAATTTGTGGCCTTCTTATTAACTAGTTCAGAAAACAGAAAATGCACAAAAACACAAGAAAATTTGGCCTTTCCTTTCATTTAAAATAGAATTATGTGTCCTTGTAAAGAAAGATAAACAAAGCAGAGAATAGACAAATTGGTACGCAATTATTTTCGCACTTTTACTATTATGTTCAACAAGCGTGTGCAGTTTCATTCAATGAACTAATAGTGCATTAAATCACTAAAGTGCTGCGAAGTGCTGGATTATTTTAACAGATTCAAGCTTTTAAATTTTTTGGATCTGTATAACAATAAATAATAATGACTCGGCGCGAAGCGCCGGAAAATTTTGACGTTTGTGCCTGTTTAAACTCAATGTTCTGGACACATTGCGCCAGAAAAATCAACACAATTTCTGAAAAATTCCGGGGGGCATGTGCCTCCATTCCCCCGGCTATGACTGTGATTCCGCAGTTTTTTCGGCGCACTTCATAATGGAAAATATGCAAACATGTATTTACGTCTTAACAACATGGCGACCAGGCGTACTTTTTATGAAATATCGCGAGTGTCGAGTTTAGCATATTAATTCTGCTGGTGAATGAATCGTCCTTGTTCCGAATTTATTTGCTATTTATACAATTCTTCTATCTACCAACAAATAAAATGCTATATTTCACCCCCGAAAAAAGGTTCAACCCCGACTCGAAAAATCATGCCCCCGGTCGGGGTCGGGGTTTAGGCCGGGGTTTTTCGGGGTCGGGGTCCCCGTACGATCACTGATCTTTATTACTGTAAAACAATGTGAACTCCAAAAAGACACTATTTCACAAGTGCGACGCATTTTTATACGCGTTAATCGATTTTTAGAACAAAAAATTCTTTAAAGCCTCCGGGAAATACCTGATACGCCTACGATTACTCGAGTCAGTTTGGTCGACTTATTTACAGCATGTTATGTTGCTGTTCTTCTTTTTTAGGCCAGTGATCTTTTTTGGTGCCCTGGAGATAAAGAGCATTTTTTAAAGTCTGACGACGCTTTTCAGTCTTTCTTTCTTTTAAGTAACTGTAAAAAACCTCAGAAAATATTGTCGCTTTGCGGATTGACGTTTAATTATCAGTGTGAAAATTTTTGTTTTTTACAGATTGAGCAGTTCTGCGACAATGCTGTTACATTAATATTGGCCCTCCTCATATTACTACGTACATGTAGGTGTCTTGTTTACCAGGAATTATTATTCTGGGTCGCAAAAGGGATCTAACCTATTTTTTTGTCTTTGTGCTTCAAAACTTCACTTTTTGCGATAAATATTTAATTATTATATATTTGTATCAACTAAAAACTCGAAAATCTTGTGTTTTGATGGCCATTTTTTGTGTCTTAAAAAATATTATTTGCTGTAGAAATCGTTTCAAGCTAGTTGTACTATACCTCTTGTTCAATCTAATTTACGAAAACTTGTTTTTTATAAGTATATTAAAAAACGTATATTTTTCACCGGAGATGGCCGAGTGGTGAGCGCGTCTGCCTACCGATCGCAAGGTCGTGAACATGAGGTTTTCCCGGTAGGCCAGCGCCTTTATCCCTTCGGGGTCGATGAATGGGAACCAGGGCGACTTTGGAGAGATAGACAGCGTGTTGAAATCCAGTGGGAAACCCCTGGGCGTCACACCGGCCCCATGACCTCAGATTTCTCTTCGGACGCGCTGATCTAAGAGTTTAGAATCGGAGATAGGCGCCGCGACCCTACAGCGAAGGATGAAAATCCAACGCTAAATGGGCTCTTTCTCTTTATTTTTAAGTATATTTTCGTTTGGAATAACGTACCTGTTTTTCAGTTTCTACCGCTAACTTGAATATATTTAAATCTAGGCTAACTGATATCGACTTATCTAAGTGTTAACAAGGGCAAGCGTAATAAATTGTCATTATCGCGCGCGACTCGTTTTTTCTCTTTTTGTATTACCTACGTCGCTCGTTTTATCGACATTATATATTAATTATCCGTTGTTTGCATTCCTTGTAATTGTCATACGTACTTACAATAAACTATTCCAGTTCAGTTCAGGTATCCTATAAATATTTCATATTAATTTAATTTTTTATGCTTTATCTTAATATGCATTTTCCTCATTCATTGCTATTTTTTCTCGTTACGTATCTTGTTCATCTAAAATGGAACACATGGTGTTTACGGATAAGAACGTAGATACGTGTTTTGCATCATTTTTAGCTTGTCATTATCATCACTGGTACGACGCACTAGAAAAGTCTTCTTCATCCTCTTTAAATGTCTTTCTAGACGTCGGAATATGTATGAATTCGATTTTGAAATATATTTTATCGAACAAAATATCCGCTTTTTAAACATATTTTTGTAAATAACTCATTGCACATAACAGGAAATTGACAATAAGTGAACGAGGTTGTGGAACATTCAATAATTTTGCGGCATTAGGTCAGCTGAAAATTTGGATTAGCAACTTAGATTATTCCTCAGTGAGTCTAAAACCTTCCAAGCGACAGCTACCTGACTGCACTCGGTTCGTTTAAATCGTAAGTAGGGAGGGGAGGGTAATACCTCTCTCACCCTCTCCCTATACCCTTGTTTGACTGATAGGTATCCGTTTGAACTTCATTATGTGTTTTATCCTTCAATTTTATGCCTGTTGTGGAGAGTTTTTGAAATTTCTTTGATTATGGGATCAACATACATAATCTTACTATGCATGCATGATAATCAACTAATTCAAAATCACTCAGTGTGTTAGAAGCGTATTCAGTCTTGATGTTGTTATGATGATAGGGCGAATCATGATGTTTACTTTTGTGCTCTTGCTTTATCTTTATTTTTAAACGCCATCTTGTTCCACGACGTATAGAGGCGCTTGAAAAAGTCACTAATTTACTCAATTTGTCGGGTACTTTCGATTCGAATTGTGCCTTTTTTGAAAATAAAGTCATTTGAACATAAAACAAATGGTAATTCCTTTGCACATGTTTCGCGATATAGCAGCTCTGCTAAATATGTCTTAACTTTTGGAGCCCGTCAAAATTTTTGCGACTTACTTCAGCAATGTAGATACTAATTTTATTTGGTCGTAGCTCTTTGTTACTTTTATTGAAACCCATCATTCGTTCATCTTTTTAAGCATTATTTTTCTGTTCGTATATACACTTTACTACAGACGTTAGTAGGCACATATACACATAGTCTATTTATCCTTGGCTGCCAAATTCTTATGGAAATATTTACTTGAGGCGAACGAGCTGGTGGAACGGAATATGCGTGAATGCATCGACAATAGATGCGGTAGTACCTGTAACTTGGGTTTGTACGAATTTATGTATGCTGAAGGAAGCGAGAAAGTCGTATAAAATAACGTTGAATGGTTATAATTCATATGTAGGTACTGCAGACAACAACATACAGTACAAATGCACCTATGCATAAAATTGCCTGCGGTTTCCGAGTACAGTGAACAGTGCTGTACCTTTGCCAGACGCCATCTTACTCCTTCGCATTAAAATTGTATTTCATGCGATGTGCATTAGAATACTGAAATAAGATCGAATGTTTGAGACTTCGCTGTTTCGTGTGCGAAAAAATGCGGCATTTCAATCAGACGACTTTGCTATAACTATTAAATGCATTAGGCGCGTAGGTCAGTACTCGCTTTTCTTTTCACTTGAATTGCGGCATTTAGACTTCGTTTTCTGGAGCGCAATTTGTTATTAAAATTTATGCACGCGTGTCTTAGGGTTTAAAATTTTAATGTGCTCGTCTGCGTTGTTGAATTCCCGAATTTCGAGCGGTTTGGAACAATGATTAATGAATTCTTTCACTTTCGGGTTCCTTTTCGATTGATTGTTCGATGGTCATTTTGCTAAATTTTATATGAAACAGTTTGAAGCTGAGCTTTGATACGTTCTGAACTTTATTGAAAACGTAAAAAAATTTGAATTGTCTTGTAGGTAATCTGTATTGAGTCCATACATGCAGACGGTCAAAAGTTCTTTGAAGGGTGTGCGTAAAGCGAGTTTCTTGGGGGAGGGGGGTTAATACCTAATTTTGCTTTTGAATGTCCAATTTCGATACTCAATTCGTTGTTTTAATTTGTTATGAATTTTCGCGCTTAAATTTGCAATTAAACAAATAATAATAAGAGCGATGGATGATCTGTAACATCAGACAAATACGAAATAATGGGAGAGAAGTGTCTGGATGAACGAATTGAACATTCTGCTGCTCGAAAAAAGAATTTGTACTTTAAATTATACTGTTAGACATCGTTTACCGCTTTTTCATGGTTCGAGCATTAGGTTTGGTCTCAAGACGGCCTGAGGGGGTATGTCTTTCAAAAGTCCTGGTAGGAGTGATATCCCCATACCCCCCAAATGTATGACTAAGTCATCCTTTCTTTTTTAGGTTCAAAGTTTTTGATCTCAGTACGCAGCGCAGAAACGAGCTCGTGATGAACATCGTTATGTATCGTCGACTTTAACGGTCAATGATAGTAAAAACTGAATTGATAATTATCGGTCTGTATATAGCGTGCTATGTTGAACCTTATTGTACTAGTTCTTTTTGTCTTTTTGCACTGCAGTTGTCAAAAATTTTACTTTTACGCCTTATAGAAATATATGTACGCGCTACTCGCTGCGGTGCGTAATGCACGTTAAGTTTCGAATCTGTGGAGTGACTTGTTGTTTTTCAGCTCTTGGGCGATTTGGCTCTCACGAATAAGTTTCGTTAGTCCGGTCTTGCTAGATTAAAAAATTTATTTCTTCCGAATTACAATCGAGAATAGCATTCATCAGTTACCGGTGTCTCAACAAAGCATCCTCGTCTCTATATCGCCGTATTGAATAAACTAGTCTCCGTTGACGGTATAGTGATGCACGCCGACTAGTTATTTTCCGCATTTATCGTAATTCCTACGATGGGCAGCTGCCTGAGCAAACCCGAACCAAGCCAAAATCTAAATCAGGGCCGGCCTTCTATCGATCGATACTCGACGGCGAACCTTAAACCACCCCCACCTATGCATTTGATGGTCGGGACGGCGTCAGCCCTCAACGGCTTCGTGGCTATGCCCGGCCCGCCCCCATCGTCAGGCATGGGAAGTGCTTCTTTTGGAATTGGCCATGGGCCTCCTTGCGGTTTTTTGGGACCGCCGCCGCCGCCCAATTGCATCAATGAAATTATCATAGACGCGACTATGAATAATACTAGCGGCGGCAATAATAACACTTGTGTTACTTCGACGTCTTCGCCTCCAACGTTTTTACTCCCGCCGGGGTCGTGTGACTCCGCATGTCCTAAATCGCCCGTAGGTGGGAACAGAGCATCGAATGCTTGTTCGATATCGCGTAAGCGTTGTATTATTCAAATACACACGATTTATTAGTGGGAGTTTTGAGGGGATTTTTATCCAACGGAAAATTTTTACTTCTCCGCAAAATCGTCATATTTCTAAAAATTGGCTGTAAATTTTCTAATTTTTCATAATTTTGACACATTTTTCGAAGGTTCCCCTCCTCACCAAACGTTTATGCATGTATATGTCTGATTCTGGCTATCTGTAATTGTTTAGCTGTATATTTCCTAAGAAATTTAATACATTAAATTATTACTTTGCGTTACTTATACCTTAGTTTCTCTCTTTTCAATCTGAATAAGACGGATGAAAACTTGTTTTTTACTTTTGTATACGAGTATGCCTAGTATAGTATCGATTCATTCAGCATATGTCCAACATATTCGATTATAAATTATTTCACGCTTTTTCATCGATTTTGTACGTAAGTTCGTTGAATGTATTTCATTTGATTCATTTGCTGCGAAATTTTGTTTATTTTAAACAAGTCGTCTTATCTTGCTATTTAGGGCATTCATGAGACCATAACGCAATATTGAAAAAATCTTCAAGTACTTGTTGATTGCATTTTTTAAATATTTTTCGATCCTTTTCAGAAGTCTACTTGGCTAGATTTATTAGTGCGTGCTTATATACATTGCATTGTATGTACATTCCACATTGTACGTCAAAAAGAATTAGCGCGGCATAGTTAACATAAAAGTCGAAATATACTGCAGTGACATATTTGCTTCTATATTAGATAACACGAGTTTTTTCGTAAATAATCTATTGAGTTTTTTCGAAAATAATCTGTTAATTTTGTTGTAAATAATTTATTATCCACAGACATTATTTGTGGTTATTTACAGTATTTGTGGTTATTCAAAATAATGCAAACCTGTTAAAAGACTTCTGGAAAGAGGTATTGCTGTGAGTTAAGTTGCGCTGTGTTGGCTAAGATCTGTGCATCAGTGTAACGTGGCAACCTGCCAACGCGTTACTTGGCAAAAGTTTATCGCACCGGTTTCCCCGATCGTCCGCTCCGACACGCGTGCATAGTACTAACCGACTCGGGCTCTTGTTCATTTCTGCGCAACATGATTATTAAGAATATGACTGACTACAACATCAACTTTACGGGTTGAACACCAAAAAATACATTTTACATTGATCCGTAGACTCCCTACTGCATTAGTATTCCTGATCCGTGATAGAGTACCTTGTCAAGCCAATAAGATGATTTATTTCCTCATCGTAGCTTAACGACTGTTGCTTCAGAATTTGTTGAGTTTACTCTAAGTCGTAGTAAGCAAAGGCAGGTAAGGCTTGATTTCGGGCCCTTTTTGCAGAAATGTGAAGGACTTATTTTAGTTATAGAGCTTAATTTTTGACCAAGACTGGCAAGATAAATTCTTGTATTAGTTTACTAGAAATTGATTGAAACGCTTGTTCTTGAGTAAAACTTGAAGAATTGGAAAATGCCGGAATTAAAATACTCTCATTTGTTTCCGTGCAATGGAAAACCTAGTCCTTTTAAACAAACAAATTAAAACATTCGCATTTAAAACAGTTATTGCTCTATTTTTAAAGCCTTCGTTTGTGTCGGTATTAAAGGTATAAGAATTGTGTGCGCGCAGTCAAGTTCTTTGCACGGTTTAAAATAAAAAACCGTGCGTGTGGTTTTCCCTTCTCCACTTCATGCTTAATAAAGTTAAATTTTCTTTTTCCTTCGTTTCTCGAAGTTAAGCAGTTTTTTCATCAATAGCGAAAGGTCGATCGTCCCAGATACCTAATAGATTTTAATCCTTTGGACAGTTCCTTTTTAATCCGCCTGCTCCCTCATTCCATGCTTTTTCGACCCCAAAAAATTTGTAAAATTTGCCTGGGTCTGAGATAAGAATTTGTGGGAAAGCAGATATTTTATAGATTTTGGTCCCTCGGGCGGTTCCTCGTTCTTCCGGCTGCTCCCTAATTCCGTTTCTTTTTTGACCCAAAAAAATTTGTAAAATTTGCCTGGGGTCTGAGATAAAATTTGGGCGACAGCCAGATGTTTTATAGATTTTGGTCCCTCAGGCAGTTCCTCCTTCTTCCGCCTACTCCCTGATTCCGTCCTTTTTTTACCCCAAAAATTTGTAAAATTTGCCTGCGGGTCTGAGATAAAATTTGGGCGAAAGCAGATACCTTATAGATTTCGGTCCTCGGGCGGTTCCTCGTTCTTCCGACTGCTCCCTAATTCCGTCTCTTTTTGACCCCATAAAATTTTTAAAATTTGCCTAAGGGCTTGAGATGAAATTTGGGCGAAGCAGATATTTTATAGATTTTGGTCCCCCTGGCGGTTCGGTCGGTTCGCCGCCCAACAGCCCGGTCGACGCTCATTCGTCGTCGGGTGGTTCGTCGCGTCACGCGACGTCCGCCGCGACGGGGGGCACCAAATTATTCGTCGCCTTGTACGACTATGAGGCGCGAACGGACGAGGATTTGGGTTTTAAGAAGGGCGAACAGCTCGAAATTTTAAATGACACGCAAGGCGAATGGTGGTACGCGCGAAGTCGCTCCACGAACGCCTGCGGATACGTGCCTTCGAATTACGTGGCTCGTCTAAAAGCATCGAGGCCGAACCGTAAGTCGGCGCCTTACGTTTAGAAATGGTATCGAGTCGTGATCTTGGGGGTTTCAGCTGCCCCAGAAAGCTTTCACCCATTCCAGAAATTTTTTTCCTTCCGGAATTCACGATTTTCTGAAAAATCCCGAGAAATATGTATAAAAGGTGCGGTTTTCGTCGTTTTTAATGATGTTTTGACTCAAAAGTGTCAAATTTTCGACACTTCGAGCCATATACTCATTTTTTATTGTATTTTGTTTTATACGTTTGGTGTTTTACCCATCCAGAATTCCCATCATAAGCTGTGCACGTCTGTTTACGAGTTATGAATGCATAAGTTCAGGCCAGGTTGGATAAATCCGGGATTTGCAATACAGAGCATTGCATGTATCTTTACCAAGTCGAAATTGCTTGAAAATGCATTATTAAAGGCAACCTATTGATAGCACTTGACTTTTCGACCCTTCAGCGAATGTAAAACTCTCTCACCCCTCTTTATGCGCTTTTATCCGGAGTGCACGGCATCCTGCTTCGTCTTTTTCCGTTTCTTTACTTTTCTCTACATAATCGTTCATTACATTTCCAGGCACGTATCTCTGGGGAAATTGTGGGGGGTTCGGACCCCAAAATCCAGAAATATCGGAAAAATAGGACTCTTTAAACGTTATTTTGAGCTATTTTAGCCTTTTTGGGCTTAGTCCCCCAAAAATTGGTGTTGGTCCCCCCAAAATAGGACGGCCAGCTACGTGCCTGTACCTTTCTTGAGAGCTGTAACGTATGAATTTATATATCTTGAGTTTCTCTTGCGCGATCACCATCGGAGGCTGAGCCGAGTTAACAAAATTGAACAAATCAGCTAGCAGAAGGTCAAACAGTTCTGTGTAGTATTTCCGTTTTATTTTTTCGCCGAAAATGTGTACTATTTGTCGTTCAATGATATGCTGCGCAGGCTAGTGTAACTATTGAAAAAGCTTTTTTATGCTTCTGTACTGTTAGCTTCTCTAAAACCTATTGTAATATCTTTTACATATTCTTGATAATCAAATGATAACAACATTAATAAAACATACATGCATAAGGTGGGGGTAAATGAGCAAAATTTTTTAATTATTTAGTGTCAAATTTTGTCAAATTCTATTACTTAATTCGTTTTACTTCTTCATGATTATTCGTGGTTAAATTTGCATGAAAACAATAACGATGAGGGATTAAACGACCCGCAACGTCAAATATATACAAAATAATGGAAGAAAATTGTCTGGATAAATTAATTGGATAGTCTACTGCTCGAAAAATTCTTAAACTATACTGCTAGACATGATTTAACGCTTTTCGTGGTTCGAGCAACAGCTTTGGTCCCGAAACGGCCTGAGGGGTATAAATGCCTTCTAAAAGTCCTGGTAGGGGGATGCCCACCCCTCCCAGTGTGTATGTGTGTATCCATAAGTGTAACAGGGGGATGGGGGATCTCCCCTCACCGCAAAGTCGGCCGCCCTCCATCTCCCCAAAGCCAGAAAAGTTTTGACCGCCTCCCCAATTTCTGGAATAAATCAAATTTTTTGGCCGTTTTTACGTGTTTTTTTGGTCTTTTAGTTGCAAATTGGAGGTTAGTTGCCTCTCTAAAAATGGCCGGGACCCCCCAATTTCAAGCCGTTACATGTATGGTGGTATTGAATAAATAATTAATAAAAAATTAATGGGTTGCATAATTATACTTATTCAAATTATTTTCAATGAATAAATTTAAGGAACGGATAATTTAAAGAAGGTTGATAGATGTCCATAAAACTGGAATACATTTAAGATGTTGTGTTCGGATCTTTAGCTCGGATAAATACTCCTCTTTTTCTAAAACTTCATTACAGATGGTATTTTGGAAAAGTGCGAAGGATAGAAGCTGAGAAACTGCTCTTACTTGCTATCAACGAGCATGGTTCCTTTATGATTCGTGATAGCGAAAGTCGCCAAAATGACTATTCTTTATCAGGTAATTGATTTTTCACTAAATACAGATTAGTTAATCAGGCACGTAGCTGACCGTCCTACTTTGGGGGGACCATCACCAATTTCTAAGGGGACTAAGCTCAAAAAGGCCAAAATAGCGCAAAATAACGTTTAAAAATTCCTATGTTTCCGATATTTCTTAAATTTGGGGGGGGGGTTCGGAACCCCCCATTCCCCGAGAGATACGTGCCTGTAGTTAATGTATACTATTATTCGCAGGCTAGTTAAGTGGACCCCTCAAGTGTATCTTGTTACGTATATAGGGTCGTTTTCATAGGATGCTACCACCTTGGGGTCAACTTTTATAAAAAGTGTCTTTGTTCATCAGAGAACAGCGTTGAAATTCCGGGAAGCTCCGTATTTTCTGCGCTTCACGCCATCTTTGACTACAATTTTTAATTGCACTTTTTATAAAGTTCCAAAAATGTTTATTACCAAATCACCGGACGAAATTTTCGGAAGATCTTATTTCTTCATTAATCGTTATATTTGAATTTATTAATTATTGCAACAATTCCTGCTCGTCGAAGGTAAGGAGTTAGTAAAGTACTGCTCAATCTTAGCATGAAATCGATAATTTTTCTGGAATATCAAAAATTGAGGTCACTTAAAGTTTGCTTGGTGTCCGGAACGCTGTCTATTATAGCTACCCTAGAAATTTCACGAGGGCTGGAGGCATATTATCTTCATTTTATTTGCATGCATTCCTGTGCTGTAAAATCATCCGCAAGGTTATTCATACTGCCAATCGGCTTGTAACGCGTGAATGACTTACAGTTTAAAATTAAAAAATTATGCTCTAAAATTGGGCTAAAATGGCTAAAAAATAAATTATAAAAATTGAAATTAAGATAAAAAAGTTGAAATTAAAAAAAAACATGAAAAATTAAAACCTATGTTAAAAACATAAGCCGGTGCCAATCTTTTCTCGCCGGAAAATTAGTCTAAAAATCATTAAATTACCTGCCATGTATTTTAGTCAAAAATTCCTCTTTCCGGCGCTTTTTGCTATTTTTGGCCGGAAATAGATGGCCCCCTAAACTGGGTCAGTTACTTACTTCCTTCCAGAATTTTGCTACTCCTAGTCCTAATGACTGTTGTGAATTGTTCCCGTTTTGTAATGCTTTTGAAATACAGTACGGGACGGTGATACCGTGAAGCATTATCGGATCAGACAGCTGGATCAGGGGGGATTTTACATTGCCAGACGGATTACGTTTCGTTCGCTACAGGACGTCGTATCGCATTATTCCCAGGAAAGTGATGGGCTTTGCGTTAATCTGAGAAGACCCTGTATTAGGGTAATAATTTTTGTACCATAGAATTTCAAATGGAGAAGCGAGAAGGCTCTGTACCACACCTGGGCGTGGGGGTTTGGGGAGTATGCACCCACATCCGAGAAACCAAAATCCCCCCTCCCCCAGAAATCAAAATACCCCCAGAATTCAATTTTTGAAATTTTTTCTGTTTTTTTGGCAATTATTTGATGCCAATGGATAGTGCTAGATGAGAGACGTTGAAAAATGGTGTTTTTATCGCCCCACCGCCATTTTTAAGGTCATTTTTTGATTTTTTGAAAAATCTTACACCCCCCAGAATTTTGGTGCCGCCCACCTATGGGTCTGACCAAATACGCATTTATATTAATTGGGTTTACCCCATGAAAAAATGGACATTTTTGGAAAAATAATGCTAAAGTGGGACCAGAAATTTTGAATTTTCGCTAATTTGCTACAAATCCATACAATACAGACTTTGTCAACAGAATATTATTTGTAATGTAAATTCTGTGCGTTATTTTTACGTGTGCTTCTCTTTTTAAACCGTTTAGCTTAATGAAGTCGAGAGTTCTGGGCTTTCGATCTACGTACGACTGACCCATAGATGCATAAGGTCAGGGTCTGCCAGTCAAATAACAAAAATGAATAAAATTGGCTGTTTAAAACGTTTTTGTGTGGAAAGACCGTTTTTGTTAGCATTTTTAGTCGATGTGGACAGCTTGATGTCTTTTAATGATGAAATAATGTAAATTCCTCAAATTTGCCCGAGAAACCTGATTTTACGGACGATTTTGACTCAAGCTTTGGCTTTTTTGGGTAAAAAAGTGGAAAAATTGTTCATCAGGAAAAGTTTGATATTGTTAGTGCTTTTCACCTAAAAAATGTTGCATAAAATGCATCATGAGCTCAAAACCGTTGATAAAAATGTAATATATTATGCTCATGATTTTCTGTGGATGATATCGCTTTAGCATTCTGCAGAATGTCTTCTTAAAAGATGTGCTTCGAAAGTTATGATTGTAGCACACATGCGCACTGCGGGGTATGGGGGTATCCCCAGGCACGTATCTGCGGGGAATGGGGGTTTGAACCCCTAAAATTCAGAAAAATCGGAAATAGGACTTTTTAAATGTTATTTTGTGCCATTTTTGGCTTTTTTGGGCTTACCCCCCAAAAAATTGGTGTTGGCCTCCCAGAATTGTACGGCCAGCTACGTGCCTGGGTATGGGGTTGGACTTTTGAAAGGCACACCCCTTCAGGCCTTTTTTTGACCATACCTGTTGCTCCAACCATGATAAAAGCGTTAAATTACTTCTAACAGTATAGTTTCAGGAACGTAAACTAATTTTTCGAGCAGTAGACTGTCCAATTCATTCATCCAGACAATTTCCTTCCACTATTTTGCGTATTTTTGATGTTGCGGGTCATTTAATCGCCCTTATCGTCACTGTTTTCATACGAATTTAACCGTAAATATTCATAAAGAATGAAATAAAACGAATTGTGTGTCAAAATTTGTCAAAATTTAACATTAAATATGTGAAAAAATTACTCATTAACTCCCCTTCCCCAAGGAAAACTGGTTTACCCCTCTCCATAACTTTTGACCGTGTGCATGTATGAATCGTTATAGTTTTGCGATTTTAAATATCTCTGCATTAGAAGCGACCAGCTGCAAGATGGATGACATTCTTGTGACCGGCCGAAAATGTTAGGCTGTAATGCGACTGCCATACACCAAATTTTGCTTATTAAAAACTACATACTAGCTAAAATGTTTGTTTTTAATCAGTAATTTGAATTTTCCACTTCTCATTATTGTTTTTTTTTCAAAAAATCTAACTTTCTCAATTGTTTATCAGCTCTTCTTTCCGTCCTCTAATAGTCCTCGTTAATAAGCGACTTAGCGCTAGGGTCAGGATGGCCTGGCAGGGGTCAAGTTGGGAACTCAATATCAAACTTTATAAAATTCTCAATTTTCCTTTCAGAACCTAACTTGAATAATTTGGCACCATTTCTAAAACTGCCGAAAATTGCTTATTTTAGTGAAAGTGATTCGACTTTTTCAGATCTTCGGTTTTCAGTAATTTAATTCAATTTAATCCGGACTGTTCACTTAAGCGAATACGTTTATTACATATTATTATTATTTGATTATTATTTATTTGTTGCTTTTACTAGTAATTCATATCATGTAGTATTTTATTTTTAATTAGTTCTTTGCCAATTTATTATTATTTATCGTTTTTTTTAATCTTGTTTTTTAACAAAAGGTCTCTCTAATAATCTTATTCATTTTAATATTTTATATTATAATTTTTTGCTAAATAATATTTAACAATTGTTCTTAATATTTTTTTGCCCCAACTTCTTCTTATTTTTTGCCTATAACTTTTTATCAAGGTCGAAGATAACATTTACCAATAATGGTTTTTATCACCTTTTTGCCGATTTCTTTTTATTTTTTTGCCAATAATTTTGTACTAAGGTCTACTAGGATAATATTTACTAATTATATTTCTTATTATTTTTTGCCAATTTCTTCAAATTTTTCATGCCAATATAATTTCTTATCAAGGTCGAAGTACCCCAAACGCTGACGTTCACCTACGACGACCAATGGGAGATCGATCGGCGTTCTTTGAAGTTCGTCCGCCAAATAGGCTCGGGTCAATTCGGCGAAGTTTGGGAGGGTTTGTGGAACCACGCGACGGCCGTGGCCATCAAAAAACTAAAAACTGGCGCCGCCGATCCGCGCGATTTTTTGGCCGAGGCCCAAATTATGAAAAAATTGCGCCACGCCAAATTATTGCAATTGTACGCCGTTTGCAGTCGCGACGAACCGATTTTGATCGTGACCGAATTGATGAAGGAGAATTTACTCATGTTCTTGCAACGTAATTAATTAATTATTTAATTAATGTGATTACGATGCTCGCCATGAAAGTTGACGCACTATTATTGCAAGATTAATGTTAGATAATGTGTCAGGAGCGCCGCACTTTGTCCATTATTATGTATCAACCTGTTTTTAATATTATATGGCATTATCCTCTAACATGCCGTTAATGCGGCGACGCAGATCGAGCATCTTAGCTATTACATGCATCAAAAAACGAAGCGCGCACGTGAATGGCTTTGAACGCGCACGTGAATGGCTTTGAACGCGCACGTGAATGGCTTTTAACGCGCACGTTAATGGCTTTGAACGCGCACGTGAATATCTTTGAATGAGCATGTGAACGTCGTTGGATCCAACGTCATTCACATGCGCACTTCGTTTTCTTGATGCTATTAAAAGCTAAATTGCTCCGTCTGCGTCGTTGCATTAGCGGCATATTAGAAAATAATATCCTATAGGTAATAAAACAACAAATTGATGCAGAATAATGAACAAAACGCGGCGCTCGCAACGCATCATCTAACATTAATCTTACAATAATGGTGCGTCAACTTTCATGGCGAGCACTGTAATTATTTTTTTAGTTGATGTAATTAATCAATTAACGTAATTATTATTAAGTGAATTAGCTCAACGGAACTATCCATCTTTTTCATCAATCTGTCGGAAATTTCATTATCTGTGTCTACTATATGTGTAGCCGGGCGATTCCAGATTGTCAAATTGAAAAAAAGTCAAAATACCAATTCCGTCCTGGAGGTAATGATGTTTTTGACAACTTTTATTGAATAGGATTGGAAAATGGCTAAAAATTGGCGAATTTATATTAAATTGTGGCTCAATTTGTTTTCTCGCGTCTGTTTTTTGCGTCCCTTTGACTAGGAGACTTGCTTCGTCTTTCATTTTAATTTTTTCTTTGCCTTTCTTGTCGACGTACGTTACGATGACTTCCTATTAAACGATGGATTAGTGTGAGTCTCGGGCATTATACAATACATGTATGGACGTGGTTGTTTGAAACTTTTGTTTTCTTGGCAGAATGTTTTACCCCAGAATTACTACTGCACGTAATTGACCAAATTCTGGATGTCTGGAGGGAAGGGGCAAAAGTTTACAAAATCGCGAAAGCACATGCCAAAATTCAATTTCGCTAGTCTGTGGATTTTGGGGGCAGGATTCTGCTCGGATTATCGGGGGCACACGTGGGCAAGCAAGAAAATTTTGAGGGGCGGGGGTCAGGATCAAAGGTGGGCGGCACCAAAGTTCTGGGGGTGCAAGATTTTTTCAAAGATCAAAAAATTGCCTTAAACATGGTAAAACACCATTTTCCAACGTTTCTCATCGAGCACTAACCATTGGCTTAAAAAATTGCGAAAAAAAACAAATTTTTAAAAATTAAATTCTGAGGGGGGCATTTTGGTTTCTGGGGGTGCGTACCCTCTAAACCCCCCACGCCCGGGTATGATCAGGATGGATAAAATTGCCAAAAATGTTACAAAAAATATAATTCTAGAGGATTTTCAACTTTTGGGGGTAGCCTTGTATGACCCCACTTGCCCATGTGTGATCGGAGGTCTATATTTATAATTTTCGCAAAATATTGTCAAGTCCTTATCGAATTTTGGATTTTCCGAAGAAAATTTAGGAAACGTGCTGTTTTAAGCGTTTATTCATCTTTGGCTCAAAATTATCGATTTTTCGTCGCATCGCTTCTCGTGGAATGGCCATTTTTGACGATTTTGTTCAATGTGATTGAACTGCTTTTTAAAATTTCTGGTGATTTTTCCTTTACTGAGAAAGGTGATTGTCAGGAAAGTCAGCAATATGTGTTTTTGGACGCATACTTATCGTTTTTAAACCTAAACAAAAAAGCACAGTAGAAAAATTTTTGGGGCTGGTCTTTCAATTTTTGAAATTTTTCTATATTTTTCCAATTTTTTGATGCCACTAGATAAAACTTCATGAGAATGTCAAAAAGCCGGCGTCTCGCTCTTACCGTTAATTCTGAGACCATTTCAAACTTTTCATATGCTACTTGATTAGCAATTACTAAATGGATGAATTTTCCGAAGGAGTCCCTGGAAACCGAATAAAGATTTTCCATTATTTTTCAATATTTCTCAAAAGTGTTTTTTCTTAAATGTAGACAAATCCTAGCTTTTCTGAATGCGACTTGCCTTTAAATGTTGGGATTTTTCATTCCGCTTCGTTTTTTCTAATTATTCTGTTTATAAATGCTAGTGTCATCGATTTAATAATCCAATTGAGTTTACCGATTTATGTATACAATTACTTATTTGCATTCAAATGTTTTCGGTATCCGTCTCGTGATTTTCCTTTACTGATTAGCTTTTTTTGTATGCTCAAATTCAGATGAGGAAAACAAATTTTTTCTATCGATTTTTTGTCATCACATATCTACATTATTAACTTTTTGTTATCACATATTTCGTGTGTACATTGATTTTTACACAGATAGAGGCAAAGTTTGCAAATTAACTCAACTGATGGATTTCGCCGCTCAAATCGCTTCCGGTATGGCCTATTTGGAGTCCCAAAATTATATCCATCGTGATCTGGCCGCTCGGAATATTTTGATTGACGCTGCTGGCAGCTGCGCTAAAATCGCCGATTTTGGATTGGCTCGATTGATAAGAGTGAAAATTGAATAAATTGACAAAAATAGAAAAAACAATGGGAAATTACTGTAAATTCAATAAGATTTAGATTTGCGTGCCAATCTGATCTCAAAAACGTTTAATATATGAAGTTTTTTCTTCCGTCGTGCTTTTTGCTAAAAATCGTTCTCTAGTATTATTTTTGTTATTGTTAATTATTACTACTTATTTGAAGTGGTCATCCTTGAATGTTTTTTATTATTTTTATTATATTGTAGCTTTTTTAGAATATTGACGAGGAATCAATTTGCTTTAAATGTCCTTTAATTGCAACTATAAGAGCGATTTTGTGGCTCTTTAAACTTGAAAAAATCGAAAGGATTCTGAAATTTACGAAACTTTCTGTTTTAATATTTTTGGCTTCTTTTTAGGATTATTTTCTTGATATGCTTACTCATTCTTAATAAAATTAGCTTTTGACTAGCCAATCTATTTTATTTAATTTATCAAATCCGGTCTATTCCATAGGAAAACGAATACGAAGCAAGACTAGGCGCCCGATTTCCAATTAAATGGACTGCTCCTGAAGCTGCTCAGGTACATATTTTTTAATCTTTCCTCATTCTCATGATTTACGTCTGGAATAAGCATTACTTTAGGCAGCTTATTAATAGTTTTGAGAGTATAGTGTAAATGCACTTTGAAATGAATGAAAAAACAAGTGGAAACATTTGTTATCGTTGACTTTGAGCAGATTTAAACTGTTTGCGGTACAAATAGGTAGTCGCAATACGAAAGTTACTCTGCGAATTGAATTTTTGCCATCATTCTTGAGCTGAACACGGTTGGGCGCGCAAATGTCTTTTTCCATTGATAAAGCATTTAGATAAAAAGTTGCTGCTACCAAGATTCGAACCTGGGTTTACAGGCCACAACGTGTTGTCCTAACCACTAGACGATGGCAGCCGTGCTGCAAAATGGAGTCTTGCTTTATGCCACAAAGCTTATAATAATGTATGACATTTATGCTACTCTTTTCCATTCGTATGAGCTTTGAAAAGTCAGAACCCTTATTGAAGCTGCTTTAAAATTACTAGTTACACGACCTGTGTTTCATGAATTTAAACTTGGCGTTATAACTCATAGAAGCATTTTGATTTTATTATTCTAGCCTTTTGATGACGTTAACAAAATACTTTTTCTGTTTGCAGTACAACCGATTCACTATTAAGTCGGACGTTTGGTCTTTCGGAATTCTACTCTCTGAACTAATAACGTTTGGACGAGTTCCTTACCCAGGTTTGCTTCGTTTTTATCCTTCTTTCTGTTAAGGATCTTATTTTTGTTTCTGCATTTCACGAAAAGTCGAGTAGCTTATATTTTACCTGATTTTGTATAACATAAAATTATAAAAAATGTGAAATATATACATATAACTAGGGTAGGGCGTTAAAATTTTATTTAAAAAATAATGTGTATAAAACATAAAACATCAATCATTGATCAGGAATTTACTCATTCCTTTGTTCTTTTTTGCTCATTCTAGTTTTAACCTTGCATCATGATTCGTTATTCTAATTTCTCAAATAAAAAAAATATTTTAAAATTAAACCTTCATTGTGCTTCTTGTAGGCATGACAAATGCCGAAGTACTGCATCAAGTAGAGAATGGATTTCGAATGCCCTGCCCGCCCGGTTGTCCGACCGCCCTTTACGAAATTATGCTGGAAACTTGGCACAAGGATCCCGAAAAAAGACCAACGTTCGAAACTCTGCAATGGAGACTGGAAGATTTTTTTAGCAGCGACGACTCGCAGTACAAAGATCCGGTTGGTTCCTATTGATTTGACATCCCGTTCTTTCAGCCATATCGTCCATAATTCCATTGAAGTACTGCGTTGTGACGTCACGCTGTTTTATCCGATATTTTTTGGACGATTTTTTAAAATAATTTGGCTGGACTTATAATCTAATCGGTGAGATAAAATATCAGGCGACTTACATAATGTTTTTTTAAACGCATTAATGTGGTGATACCGGGCTTCGTTGTTTTACCTCAACACACAATTGATGCATTTGACGGAAGGCCTGTGGTGTAGCATGCTTGCCTGATAAACTGTTAAAATCTCTAGTTCATAGTGTGTTATATTTTTCCTTGCTGTCGCGTACGATGCAATTCATGCAACTCAAAATCCTATACCTTTTATAAATTATTTTTGACGTAGATCAAATCTTCTATTGCTACAGGGCGCAATGTCAATTTTAGCCGAATTTATATATTCAGGATAAAACATAAATTTGAGGTTTTTATATCAGTTACGCCGCTACATATTGTATTATTGATATTACTACGCGCTACGAACACACAATGACAGCTTTCAATTTCTGGGGTCTAGTGGATTAGATATACGAAAAATCGGGCTAGGACGTCACAGATTTAATGACGTTGATGTATTTTTGATTATTAGATCCACAACCCTCCCACGCCCTTTGTGGGAGAGTTGGAAATTTTGTAAAGTTTTAAATGTAAATTAAAATTTGGCTTCTTGAACTTCTGCGAGGGGGTCCCTCGTCATTTTTAGGGGGGGGGGCATAGATGACCTCGAATTTATGGCTAAAAATGCCACAAAAACACCTCCAAAAGTGCAAGTTTCTGCCGAAAATCGAGAAAGGGTCAAACTTTTCTGACTGGGGGATGGGGGGTATTTTGCTTTATTTTTTAATACTTTGATGTTTTTTTTAATTTTTTTAATGGTTTGTTGCATTCGGCAAAGATTTGTACCGGTGTACAAAGGTTTTTCAGAATTGCTCTTCTCACATGCAAAAATATTTTTGGGAGGACAAAAGGTGCTAAAATTTTTCGGCGCTTTGAGTAATTTTCGGTCTTACTTATATCCTTATCATGGCAAAATTTGCATGTAGAATGAAAAAATGTCGGATTTTTTCAGCGCTACACGCCGTTTTTTGAGACAGTTTTTTTAGTAATTTTTGACGTCAGAAACCAAGAAATTAGCTAAAATACCATATCAAAGGTCGAAAAAAACCCTGTTACCACACTAAAATCGCTACCGTACCCGCTATTATAGTACACAAAAATTTGCATGTACAAAATGTACAAAGGGACCATCTTCCGTGCATGTACAAAAGGATCTTGTACGAGAGAAACACATATAAGCCTTTTTGGCAAAAACGCACCTAAAAATGGCAAAGGAACGCAGGTTTTGGCCAAAAATCGAGAGGGCCAAAAATTTTCTAATGCATAGTTCTGCTTCGTGAACGGTCTAAAATTCGTCCGAATTGTTTCTTCTGTATTCTTTTCGCGATTTTGTTTTAATCGGTGTGCGTTCAACAACAGGATTCATATATTTTTAAGTATAGGATTGCAATTTCCTGGAAAAAACTTGAAATTTTCTACTTCTTGCGCAATTTGCATTTTTCTCATTACTTTTAGAATATTCCATTGTTCAAATAGTCCTTCTTATTTAGCGATAATAGATCTATCTGACCCCTTCTCTTTAAAATCACGTCTAATTTGGACCCAAGAGTGTTCAAAAAAGCATGCAGGTACGTACAGCCCGTCGACTTATTATCCACTTATACATATTTCTGTTGACAATAGAATTCTCTAGGAAATCATATTATTAGCAGAATTAGAAAAAACTGAAGAAATATAAAAAGAAAATAGATAAATTACATTATTTTTATTTCAAAAAATCATAATTCAAATCTAAGAATCGGCAGTGATTTTTGTTCGTTCTTATTGATTTTTATACCGTCTTTTACGCGTATGCTTGAAACTATGCCTTTTTAGCGCGTTATCTCGAGACTAGATGCCAATTGTGTATAAAAGTTTTGTAAATTAATCGTCGTGCGTCTATCTTTCATGATTTTCGCCTGGCCTGACCGATTTATTTTTTCTCTTCTTCTCGCGCGAGATGCCTTTTATGTTGACGTAATTTTTTTTACCGAATCATTTTCTATTAGCGTCATCTCTTTATTACGAATCGTTTTTAATGGACCAACCAAGGTTTCATTGTGCATCTTCATCTTCTAAAAAGCTGTTGCAGCCATTCATGTAGCACGAGTGATGCGGAATCCCCCACCCCCTTCCAAAGCCAGAAAATTTTTTGATCCCTACCCTATACATGTAACGGCTCGAAATTAGGGGGCCGGCCAGTTTTAGGGGGGTTGGGGAAGCAGGTTTTTTTTATGCAAGGTCCGTTCGTACGTGTACAACGATGGTCCCCAAAATTCTTTGTTTTGTTCTTAGCGATTTTAGTGTGGTAAAAACAGGGTTTTTCGACCTTTTGGTTGTGTATTTTAGCTAATTTCTGGGTTTCTTATGCCAAACGATTACTAGAAATTTTTTCAAAACGGCGCCGCCGCCGAAAAATTTGATATTTTTACATCCTAAATGCAAATTCTGCCATTTTCATAGATGTACTGGGACAAACAATTACTCATTTCGGTAAAATTCCAAAAAAAAATTTTGGAATTTTACTCCTTTTTACAGTTTTTGTCATCCTAAAAATCTTTCTACATGTACAAAGACGGTTCAGAAAAGTCTTAGTACATCGGGAAAAATCTTTGCCGAATACGAAAAAAAATCGTGATGGGGTGAATGGCCTCCAATTTTTGGTCAAAAAACGCTTAAAAATGGCCAACAAATTCAAATTTTTCCTAAATTGGGAGGATCAAAAATTTTCTGGCTTTGGAGGGATGGTTGGACCACCGACTTTTAGTGGGATCTTCCATCCCCCTGTTACTATGTATGCCTCTTCCCATTTTTGGAAAAATTTGCGTTTTTGGCCGTTTTTAGGTTTTTTTAGAACCGTTTTTGGCCGAAAATTGTAGGTCTTTTACCCGCTCTATCTAGAAATGGGCGCCCCCTACTCGAAATTTCAAGCTATTACATGTATGGTTTCTTGCAGCCATACGTGGGTGTGGAGGGGGATTTAGGGCTTTAGGCCGCCCGACAAGCCGACAGACCTCCAAAATTGAAGTTTTATCTTTTTCTTTGATCATGCCAGTTTCACACCAATCCAGAACCCCAGAATTTGACTGCTGCCCGTAAATTTAGGGTATTACGATGGTAACTATCTTTCGTTTTTCAAGGAATAATACGTAGAAATCGCCTTTAATTGCAGGGTTTGTGCTCGAAAGTGAAAGAGGAGGATAAAAAATATCGACTTTTGGGATGAGCCTAGAAATGTTATACATAATTTCGGTGCCGGATGTTATCAGTTGGCCTCGACCATACGTTTTTCTTTGCGGTTTTGACCCCCAGAATAACAATTGACCCCCCCCCGCAAAATGGCTGCGACCACACCTGGGCGTGGGGGTTTCGGTATGCACCCCCCCCAGAAACCAAAATACCCCCCCCCAGAAATCAAAATACCCCCCCCAGAATTCTATTTTTGAAAATTCTTTTTTCGTTTTTTTCGCAATTTTTTGATGCCAATGGATAGTGCTTGATGAGAAACGTCGAAAAATGGTGTTTTTATCGCCATACCACCATTTTTAAGGCCATTTTTCGACCTTCAAAAAAATCTTGCACACCCCCCCCAGAATTTTCTTGCTGCCCACGTATGGTTGCGACCCCCTCAGAACTGTTGAATTTCTGTGAAAATTCTAAAAAATGTGATTTTTTAAAGCTTTTTTAGCTCATTTGTGGCTCAAATGTTTTAAATTTTTGGCACTTTGCGCCATATACACCTTTCTTGACAATATTTTGTTCAATTTTCTCGAATTTTTTCGATTTTTTTACGTTGTTATGTTTCACAAACGAGCATTGTCTGAAACGTCTAAAATAGTATTTTTTGACGTGTATCCGTCGTTTTTAGGCTGAAAAAGGCACTTTTGAAAATTTTTCGGGTTTGATTCCCTCCTCGTTTCCATGATGTACATATTTCGCCTCGACTCCTCGACTATTATGAAGTGGCCTGGTGTCTACCCAACTTGGGGGTTAAGACCCCTTAAGAACCGATAAACCCCCAGAATTGAATTTTTAGCACGTTTTTGATGTTTTGCCGGTTTTGCAAACCCCCAGAATTTGGTTCCTGCTTACGTTTGATGGCCACTAGTGCTTATTAATTGCTCTTTATGTTCTGTCCTGTATATTTCATTGGACCGTCTTTACTGCCTGTACTGGTACATTCTGTGTATCGTCGCCTCAATCCTTGTCATACGAAGCGTAGCATGTACATAAGTCATTAATAATTCTGTGCATTTTGACCATTTATGGTGCTTCGCTAAATCGCATATCTTGTTACGTCGTCTTATTCTGTTTTTTCGTATCTTCTCTGCTTTTCAAACCGTTGCATTTTATTTATTTTATTATTAAAATTATACTTATGTTTATTTGAATTTTATAGATAATCTCGAGACAGCGTAAGATGACCCCTTAAGTTTATATGCCTTGCTACTTTTCAGGCACGTCAGACCCCCAAAATTCAGAAAAATCGGAAAAATATGACTTTTTAAACGTTATTTTGTGCTATTTTCGAGCCTTTTTGGGCTTAGTACCCGCAAAAATTGGTGTTGTTCCCCTTAAAATAGGACGGCCAGCTACCGTGCCTGCTACTTTTGGTCATTTGACGATAATCGGGTATGAGCTGATAAATACCAGCCTTCTAATTCTAAACTAATTTGTCTAAAATTAAATCGTCAATAATATAACATTTTGGTCTTAGTCTACTGGATATCTAGACTATTGGTTACTCAGAATTTAGTAAGACTAGCAAATGGAGCGCTTCGCTGCCCCATCTGCTAGAGTGTTTGTAAACAAATAATATCTTAACCAGTAATTAGTATAAAAATTGAATGACTCTGCAATGAATCGGCGAGCGTTTTCTATATTATTCATATCTAGTTGAGCTGCCCGGCGTTGCCCTGGCTGAACTTAGGCCTGATAGCTGTATGGGATTGAGATGTCTCTTCTATTTTTTTATTTTTCGGGACTTTTGATGTTTTTGGGATATTTCTAAAAGATTGTTGGTAAAAACATATTGTAATTTTCTAAAACTGTCTTTTGTCAACCATTTTTTGATTAAATCCATATTTCTGACGTTATAGAATGGTTCATGAGAATTCTTTATCCTAAATCATATTTTTGATGTTCTGGGATGTTCTGGAAATTATACCATTAGATGGTTTGGGATGTTTAAAAATTTTGTTTGATCATAACCATATTTTTAACATTTTGGAATATTAAAAAAACTTTTTGGTCCAAAATCATACTTTTGATGTTTTTTGGAAGTTAAAAATTTTTTTTGGTCAAAACTCATATTTTTGATGTTTTGGGGTGTTTAAAAAATTTTTTGGTCAAAACCATTTTTTCGATGTTTTGGGATGTTTAAAGATTTTTTTGGTGCAAACCATATTTTTGATGTTTTGGGACACCAATCTTACAGCACAAGATATGTTATAGCACTGGGTATGGTATATCACGTCCTATCTTGGGCAAACTTATAGTATCGGGGACCGGCCGCACAGTCCGTTTTTGGGGCGGAGCTTCATTACAGAAGGGAAGCCATGATTGGTCAGAACAAATAAGTGGTTTTGCTGATTCTTTGATCAGACTATAGGATCCATTGCATGGAATGCAATCGACACTACTGCGAAGGATTTTTTGGCTTTGAAAGCATACGTGGGCAGCAAGAAAATATTGGGGGGGTGCAAGATTTTTTGAAGGTCAAAAAATGGTCTTAAAAATGGTGGTATGGCGATAAAAACACCATTTTTCGGCGTTTTCCATCAAACACTATCCATTGGCATCAAAAAATTGCGAAAAAAACGAAAAAAAATTTCAAAAATTGAATTCTGGAGGGTATTTTGATTTCTGGGGAGTGTTTTGGTTTCTGGGGAGGTGCATACCCCCACGCCCAGGTGTGTTTGAAAGTACTCAATAACGCTTAAATTGTCCTTTCAAATTACATTAAAGCTCTAATAAATTCATTCTGAATCTAAGTCGACCGATAGCGCAACACAAATTAGATTTTTCCCGTAGCTACAATGCATATTGTTATTTACCCAAATTAACAGTAGCTATTGTTTTACCGGTCGTAAACATTTAATGCCCTGCGTTTGTTTACTTTGCGTGTGAGAATACGCAGTAAACCACTTATTTGTCTGACCAATCATGGCTTCCCTTCTGTAACGAAGCTCCGCCCCAAAAACGGACTGTGTGGCCGGTCCCCGATACTATAAGTTCGCCCTATCTTGTACATAGCATGGGGTATCGTTATATCACGTCCTATCCTGTTAACACTGTGTATGTTATATCACGTCCTATCTTATAGCATGGGGCATATTATATCACGCCCTATTGTGTAGCATGGGGTATGTTACATCACGTCCTATTGTATAGCATTGAGTATGTTGTATCACGTCCTATCTTATAAGCGTCGGGTTCAACTTTGTACAATGTTCAACTTTGCCCTCATTGTAAACAAATGCAAAAAGTTGCATATTAAATTAGCCGCTAGAAGCAAAAACATTCGGATTTGTATTTTCGAAAGCCGCATGTTGCTGCTTTCTTTCGAAAGCCGCATGTTTGCTGCTTTCGATTGCTTCGCATTGAATTTCACGCGCGCTGGTTTACAAGGTCAAAAATTTTGACTTGGTGCATGCTCTTTTTCAGTGATTAATCATGTTTATAAGTACCCGTGCGTGATTTCCTTCCAGCCCGTCTCATACATGTTTTATGATGCCAAATCGTATATTTAAAGTAGCGAATATGGAATCAGCGGTCCCAGAAACCCCAGGGGCCAAATTTTGGAAGCAACAGTCGATCTGTGCTTCTGCAAAAAGACAAAAACCTAAATTTTACGCTATGCATAGGGTACCTTTGGGCTCCCGTATCTCAGAAACCAATCCGTGAATTTTCTTCAAATTCAACAGTAAGGTCAGTCATAAGATATCCAATAATTGGTGAGAACTTTAAAAAATTCATCTGCTGCGATTTGAGATATTTGATAAAATACACTTGTAAATCACGTTTTACTTACGGCATCACATCAGTTTACACTGTAGTGTAAATTGGTTCACACCAGATCGATAGCGCATAAAAAATTGATCTAGGGTGGCTTTAAAATTTTACCGTGCGGCAATTGCATAAGCGGCTAGAACTACCAAAACCTTACATAAACCCGTAGTTTCCGGGTTTCAGGAGTCCGATCGAGCGCATTGTAATCAAAAAATGCATGTCGTTTTCACACAATTTGAGAATTTGAGTACATTTTTGATGTATAACGTTTGATCCGCTGGTATTTCTTATAAGAATAAATACAATAAATGATCACAATTCATTCAGCTTGCTCAAAAATTAGTCCATGTTTCATCTTGTAAAATGACCTACAGTTTCGACAGTCGGTCAAAGCTGATGAACCTGCTCACCATCGAATAACTCATTTCAATGAAGTGAGAGTTTTTTGAGATGAACTCAAGAACCACTGAACGGATTTTCACTGAAATGAAATGTTTTAGATAGACAATTTTAAAATAAAACTATTTTGCCGAAAAAAGTATAGCTAGCTCATGTCTATAGTATGCTAGGCTTGAAAAAGTGCTCAAACCTTGCTTGGTCACTACAGTATACAGGTTTAGTTTCATATTTTGGAAAATAGCAAAATAGTTAGATATTTTTGAGCTCTAAATTTCACTCCCTTTTTTGTTTTTCGTGTTTCTGAAAAGTTCGTCCTGCAATTTCAATTTTTTCCAATATGGCTGCACCCCATAGGTATGCTCTTTACTCGCGCTATTTTTCATATTTTTCGATGTTTTAAGCAGATTTTAGAAAGCCCAGAAAAAGCTCGTTCGAATGATATCCTATTTGTTTGATTTGCTAAAGAATTACAGTTTTTCAATATGGCCGCTAGAATAGGCTGTCATACTGTAGCTTTCGACGTTTTCAGCTATTATTCTGTGACTTTCTGACATATTTTAAAATTTTATTTAGTAAATAGCTAGAAAATTTAATGTTCTTTCTAAGGAGCTATGTCTCATGTTCTGAATCTTTCCAGTTCTTTCAGGGAAGTTCAAAAACCTCAAAATTATTCATTGTATATTGAAAACGACGTGAATGGTAATTAGCGCCCGAGAATACCCATTGAGTGAAAAATATAAGTATCACAAAATTATCCAGTAAAAACTTTTTTGCCTCACACGCACACACACACTTACACACACAACCATACGTGGGCAGCAAGAAATTTCTCGGGGAGTGTGCAAGATTTTTTTGAAGGTCAAAAAATGGCGCTTAAAAATGGTAGGTATGAGTGATAAAAACACCATTTTTCGACGTTTCTCATCAAGCACTATCCATTGGCATCAAAAAATTGCAAAAAAAGCGAAAAAAATTTTCAAAAAATTGAATTCTGGGGGGTATTTTTGATTTCTGGGAGGAGTATTTTGGGTTTCTGGGGGTGCACATACACCCTACGCCTAGGTGTGCACACAACTCGAAATTAATATTATTAGATGTGTACTACAATACCAATCAGGAATTCAGCAACTTGTCGTGAGGAAGAATATGCAGCTCAGTTGCATAAAATTATTGTTGTATGGACTTGTTTGGACTCGAAATGAGAAAATCATTTTTTCGATAAAAAAATTTTTTTATTAAAAAATTTTTTTCATTTTTCCTTTGACGAAATAATTTAACATAGATTAGGTTAAGCGATTAAATTGTCCGGCAATCGATAAGAGGTAATTTGCAAGCTATATTGATTTTTGGACTGCTTGGGTTAGACAAACTCTGCCTGGTTTGATTCTCCAGACCAATCACGCGTCATATTTTGCTCACACTAGTTTTTTCTATTTGAAAAATATTATATTTTTAATATCAACGAGCATACGTACAGATAGTGTTTTTGACGCGTCTTTATTTAATCTCCCAGAAACCAAAATACCCTCCCCAGAATTCAATTTTTAAATTTTTTTTGCTTCTTTTTGCAATTTTTTGATGTCAATGGGTAGTGTTCGATGAGAAACGTTGAAAAACGGTTTTTTTCGTCATACTACACATTTTTTGACATCTAAAAAATCTCGCACCCCCAGAATTTTAGTGCTGCCCAACTATGCTCGAGGGGCCCATTGCACCAAACTAGGAGTGTAGGAGTTAGGTGTTAGCAGCAAATTTACTCCTGGCTCAGGAGTCTCCTAAATCGGGTTGCACCACTTACTCCTAACCTAGGAGTAATTTTTTCATTGTTTCTAGGAGTAAACTCTTTTCTCTCCTAGACTTCTAACTAGGAGCAATTTTAGGAGTAATTTTAGAAGTGTTTCTAAGAGTTTCTTAGACGGGATTTTTGCAAATGTCCATAAACTTTCAAGCATTTTCAGTCAACTCAGCCAAGCTATTTGGAAAATCTGCGACTGTATGCCAAATATGTTCATTAATTAGCTGAACAACGGATCGAATTTTCCGACAAACAGTAGACTTGTGCTAACCAAGAGCATCACCACAATATCCTAAAATGTTTTAGTGGCTAAGAATCTTAGAGCTGATAAAATCTGTTGCTTTAGAGAAAGTGTCTTGTGTTACTCTTTGGCTGTAAAAACCGTCCAGTTATCTATCAAACACGTTCCGTTGCTTGCCGCGAAATTCAAAAATATTCTTCGAAATTATCAACATCAAAATTAATACGCTTCTTGCGGACTCTTTTTCGGCCTATTTTTTCAATAATTTCATCATCACTATCACTGCTAGTACTATTCATCGCAGTCAAAAAAAGATCAATTCAATACAACCGACAGCTTTAGGAGAGAACGGACACTCCTAACATTTTGTGTAAAGATAAGGAGTAAATTCACTCCTAAAAACACTCATAAGCGTGGTGCAACCCACCTGAAAAATTACGCCTAAATTTACTCCTTAAACGTCCTCTTTGCTCTAATGTCACTCCTACACTCCTGATCTAGGAGACTCCTAGCTCCTAGATGGTGCAACCAAAATTTACACCTTTACTCCTAACTGTTACACTCCTAGTTTGGTGCAACTGGGCCCAGGACTATTGATGCATAGCTGGGCCCACCGGGTGTGGATCAGAAATTGAGCTTTCTTAAGACAAAATGGTCGCAAAAAAATCTTAAAATAGCGTTAGAAATACATTATTCCACAGTTTCTAGTGAAATTAAAGGAATTTTGTGAAATATTTTCGATTTTCATGCACTTTTGGGTTTCATTTTCCACAGAAACTTTTCCATTTTCTAGAGGTTCACAAGACTCACTTACATGCATGTCTTCTCGGGACTGAAACCCGCTTAAGAATTTCATACGCTGTGGTACGTGCAGAGTAGTCGCACCATAGATGCACAGCATGACCGATTGGGGGGTCAGCCGATCTGGGGTCGTCAAAAATTGGGCTTTCTTGTGCCAAAATCACATCAAAAACTTTTATAAGCGTTAAAAATAACTTATTACACAGTTTCTGGTCAATCTGAAGGATTTTTACAGATAATTTTTTATTTTCGTCCGTTTATTTCGCCTCCATTGTTCCATTCTGGAGGGTCCAGACTCCAGACACCCCACGTGCATGTATCTGGTCTACAACACCCGTCCAATTGTTCCCAAGCTCCTAGCGTGTTTACAGAGGAAATTTACCTAATACGGATTGTAAGCGCTCCGAACCATAAATCGATCGTGCTATTATAGGCGCCACCAAAGTTCTGGGGGTGCAAGACTTTTTCAAAGGTCAAAAAATGGTGGTATGGCGAAAAAACACCATTTTTCAACGTTTCTCATCGAGCACTATCCATTGACATCAAAAAATTGCGAGAAAAAAAACGAAAAAAATTTCAAAAATCAAATTCTGGGGTATTTTGGTGTCTGAGGGTGCATACCCCCCAAACCCCCTTCCCCACGCCCAGGTATGGGCGGCACCATATTCTGGGGAGGCCGGCGGTCCAGTATTTTTTAAGGGTCGAAAAGTTGATGGTACGGACAGAAGAAATTTATTTTTTGGACGTTTTTCATTGAGCTTCACGCATAAAGTGGAATCTAAAAAGTTGCAGAAAGCCGAAAATTTTTAAATATTGTACTTACCTATAATTTTGGCGTGTCAGTTCGTGCTCGCTGGGCATCAGGCGCGTAGCTGTGAGGGATAGGGGGACTAGCCCCCCAAAATTTTGGAAGTACGATTTTTTTGTAAGGGCCCCAAAGGAAAAAGGCGAATATTCTTGAAACGCACCTGAAAGACTGCAAGAATACATTTTAGCACACTTTTTAGCTAATAATGCTGAAATTATTCGGACGCTCTGCTCCTAATTTATTCTTGTATAACTTTTGGTTTCTTTACAGCAAAATTTTAAGTAAGACATGATGACTATGTCAAAAGTTTCTGGAGCTCTTAACAGAATTATTATTTTCCGTATTATTTTTCTTCGCAATGTACAGGTACCATTGCGTACAAAACGACAGAGGTCAAGCTTGGATATAATGTTTAAAAATCATTTGTGAAAGCATTTTATAGAAGTTTTTTTGAATATGATTAATGAATTTTATTTTTTTTTATTTGAAAAATATCCTTTTCCAATACTTAGAGCCTGCTCAGAAATGCTCAAAAACCATTATTATACAATCTGATGAGTAGAGCCCGGATTTCTAAGTTGAAAAGATGCACGTGGAAAAATAAGGCATTTTAAATGGAAATTTTATTAACATTCGTGCATGCTAGCAGACAGAACTAATTTTATTCATTCAGAAATGCATTAAAAAACCTAACGTTAGCCATCATAATATTTTCAAACGCAAAACCTTGACGCCTATAACCATACGTGGGCAGCAAGAAAATTCTGGGGAGTCCAAGATTTTTTTGAAGGTCGAAAAATGGCCTTAAAAATGGTGATATGGCGATAAAAACACCATTTTTCGACGTTTCTCATCAAGCACTATCCATTGGCATCAAAAAATTGCGAAAAAAACGAAAAAAATTTTCAAAAATTGATTTCTGGGGGGTCTTTTGATTTCTGGGGGTCTTTTGGTTTCTGGGGGGTCCAGACCCCCCAGATCCCCCACGCCCATGTGTGCCTATAACTAAGAACTCATTTATTGTGAAAAAGATCGCTCACCGAAGCCAAAGGTGCATAGAGAAAAATCGATAAATATGCATTTTTTTGTTGTCGAACAATTAGATTAAGCTTAGACACCAGTATTTTTGATATGGCAAGCAGTAAATATCATGTAACATGCGCAACAAAACAGAAAAATGACAAATTACGTGTAAAATTTTGTATTCACCTAAATTACGTGGAAATGTCAAATTAAGTGGAATTACGTGGAAATAAAACTTATCCTACCAATTACACATTTCTCACTGATAAGGTATCAAATTAATCTTAAAAAAATACGTGAATCTACTTAAAAATCCGGGCTCTACAGCACCGAGATTCTGGGTAGAGGGCTGTAAGATTTCAAGGTCAAAAAATGGACTCAAAAATGGTAGTATGGCGAAAAACACTATTTTCTAAAATTTCTAATAAAGAACTATCCATTAATATCAATAAATTGCGGAAAAAACAAAAAAATTAATGAATTGAATTCTGGGAGTGTTTTGGTTCCTAGGGGGTGGTATTCGGCCTTCTGGGAAGTGCAACCCCCAACCGTCCCCCTCCACGCCCACGTGTGGGCTCTACTGATTTAATATCTTAATCTGACTTTAAAATTTTAGTCCCGGCTCGATTTGGAATGGCTTGCTCTATGCTTTTCATGCTTTGTTTTTGTGCGCTGAGGATGGTGGAGCTGTTTAAGAAAGAGTGTCAGCTTATTTGCTTTCATAAATAAAAGACACTCTAGAGCAGTCTTTGGGTTAGTCCTTATGCATATGTTTTTCTCCCCAAAAAAAGAATTGATTATTTTTCGGACTTGCCTGCCACATACATATGTAGGTACACTCTCTGGCTGTTGATGACGCAAAGTCCTTTTATTTTGGCCCGCTATTTAATTAGTGTTTGGCCGGAGAGTCTCCCTACGCCATTGTTGATAGGAACATTTGCAATTTTTTGCGTTTTTAGGTAGATACTCAAGATGGAACCTGATACTAATGCTCGATTTTTCCGTGGCCAATGGTTTTTTGCGATTGATTGGGGTGTTCGCCTGGATTTGGTCATCGTCGTTTACACCCTTTGTTTTTCTCCTTTTCTATCACTGTTCTATCCGTCTGAACCATATAACTTTTTATAATAGCATTGCTGAAGCTATATCTTTGCACAGTGTATGTCAAACTTTTTAAGGTGCAAATGAACTATTTGAAATAGATCACATTTATCGACGCATAGTGGCTCAGTAATTATTATGTAAAACGCTTAGATTCGTAATTGGGACATTAGAGCAAATATTTAAGAAATTTACCTTACAGAAACCAGCAAAACCATATTGCAAACTTTATACTTCTATAATTCCGAATCGAGTTTAAAGAATATCAGTGAAATTTATTTTTAGGCACCTACAGATTGAATTAGTTTTCAGATACGCTGCAATATACTTTTGCGCAATAAAACTTTTTGTAGCCTTTGCATATTGTTTGTAGTGAGTAACATAATCAGCTTAGATATTCTTTTATTTTAATAAGGTCGTAAAATGTATTTTGAATTCTTTAATCTGAAAAATCTATGAAGACTTGTACGTTTTTACTGTTATCATAAAATATAATTACCTTATACCTACTCATTTGTATAATGCAATAGATATTGAATTAGTAGGTAGGCAATGTAAACAAAAACACTTAGATAGGGTACGTGTGAGGTAATAATAAATACAGCTTGATTCGCGCAGAGCAAATCGTGAAGACATCTAGCAATATCGACCGCTTGAATATTAAAATCGCGGTCCTTTTACGATGAAAGTGTTTAACGTCCCTTTGAAATCACTTAAGCGACTTTTTGCCGGAACCAACAGATTTTTTTGATGCAAGCGCCGCCGATTTTGTGCTTTTAATTTTAACATTCTTCGAGTTCAGCGCGAATTCTTCGACAGTTAGCGTAGACTTCGAATAAAGGCCAGATTGCTTTGAACTAGTTCCTTTCAGCACTTTAGAAACAGGGGCGGCCCCTTTTGAAAGCGGAATGGCTGATGCATTCTTAAAAACGATATTCAAAATGATAAAAGGGATACCAACCTATGTACAGTTAAGCTCGCCTCAGAAGTAGGTTACTACTTATGAACATAGGTGGGCGACACCAAAGTTCTGGGGGTGCAAGATTTTTCAAAGGTCAAAAAATGACCTTAAAAATATTGGTATGGCGAAAAACGCACCATTTTTAAACGTTTCTATGCCCAGGTATGGCTACAAAAGAGTCGGCCATATCGCCGATATCGTTGACTGTTTATTCCGATTCTCAAGTTCCCCGATTTTCCCCATTTTTTGTCACCGATATCGGCGATATCAGCCATCGCCGATTTTTGTCGATGATATTGGTGACATCGCGTCGGCGATATCGGCGGTATTGCCGAATTAAGTCGGCGATATCGCCGACTAAAGTCAGGAGAATAGGGCCCATTTCTATTTTTCTGCGATATCTGCGACAATTTGTGCACAAAGTGTAGTACAGTCAGTAGAAGAAAATATGTGCACGCGTATAGCTGGCATACGCATTAAATCATTAGTCGTTTTTGGACACAATGAATTTTCGATGAGCTTAAACGCAGCAGAAAGAATTAAACTAAAACACTTAATAAAATTAATAAATTAATCAATTTAAATAAATTATTTAATAATCACTAAATTAGGTAAAGTTATTATTCATTTAATTAGATGTTGGATTAAGTATAAATCAATTAAATAAAAAATTGTAATCAATTTTCTCGGATAAATTTTTCAGGGAAGAAACAAATTTAGTGATATTATATGCCTTTCGAGTTGCAGAATCCTTGATTTTCTGAGACAGTTGTATACTAATCCTTCAACTTTTCTATCAGATTCCAAAAAAGTTGAAAAACTGCAGGAATGAGATCTTAATAAGACCTTTTCCCTGGTGTTCAAAAATGTGTTCTGTATTTGCGTTATTTTTGAAGTAATTTTTATACAGGGTGGCGCAAAAAAACATCCATCATATCTATGACCATAACTTTTGTTCTGTAACAGCTCTGGCCTTGTGGTCTGTTGCAGGTTAAAAACATAATTAATCTAGCTATAAGTCTGTGAAGTTTTGTTTTTTTCGTGCATCCTAACTACTCAACGCCTGACAATTGTCACAAATCAGTGAAAATTGTGACATTCATTCTATGTAAACCTATACAAATAGGGCCAGACACGTACTGGGAACTAATAAACGATTTCAGTAATGTATTCTGAATTTCTTGTTTGCGCCATCGCGACTGCTCATCAAAGGCTTTAAGTTTCCTAAAAACTATTTTCTCCTATAAGAAATGGACAGCATGTCGAGAAATTACCGTCATCTAGCCCTTGAGACGTAAAAAAATTTTTTTCAAATTAAAGATGTCCTAATTGCTCTTGAGTACGCTTTATAAGAAAATCGGCACTTATTTTTTATACATGTGTGTTATTCATACTTTTGTATCTTTAGCGTCCATCGGGGACGCTGAACCGCTTAAATTTTGTGATGGTCCTTGCGTTTTGGCATTAGGCGTCGAATTATCACCAGCTGCTGTTTCTTTTTGGCCTCCTTCGATGTCGGCCGCTTGCTTGGTCTCCATTTTCTGTTTGCCTCGACCGCTACAGAATACTAGGCCTAGTAATAGGCCACATAAACAAGCTATTGCACCGCACAGCCACGGATATAAGTATTCCATTACAGGTTATCAATCATGAATCTACAAAAATTGAGTAGGCTTTAATAAGTACAATATTACTTTATTGTCACAAAGCGATGCAAATTTGCCTCATAAAAATAGCATTATGCCACTTAATCAAATCTAGAACTAATCGCTAAGAGGCGCGTGAAAGAAGCTTATAGATATTTTGACTAGGGATGGAAAAGCCAAAAAGTGACAGGACACAAAAGACAATGTGAAGTATAAAACTGAAATAAAAAGATTTTAGCGAATAAAAACTATCAAAAAAATGTCTAGTGACAAATTTTAAGTCACGCTCAATTCCATTCTGAATTCTCCTGTTATAGTCTTTCCATTTAAAAATATGGTTTAGGTTGTTACGGCAAAACTCAAGTTCAGTAGGCTCGAGTCTATAGTCTATCTCACGAAAGCCTGTGCATTAAAATCAATTTTAAGCATCTAAGCTGGTAGCAACAGAAGCTTTTTAGGCAGCCTACTGAACTACAACTTTTTATGGCAAAAAGTTCAAATGCTTAAAAGTAGTATTGCGCGGTATCGTAATTTTTGCTTCAGTTTAAACCGCTTTTGTAATCGATCTACTTTGACTAACAAATTGTGATTCACGCAGAAGATTTTGCTGTTAAAGTTCAGTTTATTTTTTCATAGTGGTCCTAGTCACCATAATTTTATAAACCATGTAACATTCGTATAATACTATTCAAACAAGGTAATTTAATTAAGTCACCTGGACTTTATTCAAATTAATGCACTACATGCATATACATACGTACACATGGCATGGAAATTCTGGAATTCATTACCGAAAATTTGTATAAGTGCCCTTAAGACTGAATACGGTACGCGTCAAAAACATTTTTTGACATTCCAAATGATACTCGTTCTTTGTAAGACATAAAAACATGAAAAAATTAGAAAACATCAGGTATATTGCTCAAAATATAGTCAAAAATGAAGTATATGGCGCGAAGAGCCGAAAATTTGACTTTTGAAATTCCAAGAACACGTATGACTGAATGTAAATATAAATTTGATAAGCAAGAAGATGTCTCGTATCGTAACATTTGTAGTAAAAATGCATTCATTGCTGACCTTGCAAATTTTTACACAACTATGCAGTTAGAAACCTGCTATTTTTTGCGTAATTGGTCAGACCTTGCCCTCGTGATTGCTTGACGTCCAAGATTAACTCAGTTAAACCTCAGTTGACCCCATGCCCTTTTAAGCTCAGCAACCTTATCTATAACATGCCCTGGAAGTAATACAATGATATGAGCGAGAGGATGACTGTCTAATTAATTATGAATTTTTCAATGAGCATAAAACACGATGTTTTAAATTTCATGATAGTGAAGAAGAAATAATCAAGCAGTAACTACATTTAGTAGGTGATACTTGCTTTGAGCTGAGCCGAACGGTTTCGGGATACAAATGCACCAGGTTACGTCGTTATTGAATCTCTGAATATCACCAGCTAGATTAAACGGAGCAGCTGTTAAACACGACCGAGGTCGACTGATAAATGCCGCTAATATTGTTTAAACTGATGCAGTAAAGATGTGCAAACGCGCGATTGCGTACAAAGCTTAGGATAATGAAAACTAATATAGTTTAAATTTTTGCGATATAATTCCATTTTTTATCAATTATGTTTTTGTTGTGATATTGCGTAGGTAACTATTTATCAACTGTAGTTATTATTATTATTATTATTATTATTATTATTATTATTATTATTATTATTATTATTATTATTATTATTATTATTGTCATTATTATTATTATTATTATTATTATTATTATTATTATTATTATTATTATATTATTATTATGATTAATATTATTACTATTATTATTACTATTATTATTATTATTACTATTATCATTATTATTATTACTATTGTTATTATTATTATTATTAATATTATTATTATAATTTTTAGCAGATTTTTGCGACTTTAGACATAAGTAGCTTTTTCCTAGTCCACTCCTTTTACATCCTTAATGATCCACAATACTAATTATGTTCGTCTTTTTTGTTCCATCGGAGCATTTTTCTTAGCTAGTTTTAAAACTATCTGCAAAAAAGTTGACAGATTGCGATAATAGCATTGATCTAATATGTAATTATCGTAACCATCGACTTACTATAGATAAAGATTCTTAAAATTTATGCACGAAGTCATGTGGAACAGACTATAGCTGAGGCTTATGCTAAAAGGCTGTAGTCTTGTACACGTATGTAAGCTCGAATTCAATCCAATATAAATTAGACTATAAGCGGTTTAAAAGTTCCATGAAAATGAAATAACACCACCCCTCCCCCATTGGACAAAAAGGATTGGCGATAACGAAAGGTATGTATGTAATTTGCAGTGATTTTTGGCTTTAATTTCACGAAGTTTTTCGGCAGTTCGCGCCGATTAATGCCTATTAATAACAATTAATTCCTCTTTTGTCGGTCCGGAAGCCATAGTTTTGCTCAGGGGATAGGTTTTGACGATTTCAAGAGCAGAAACAGCCTTTTCAGCCTTGTATTCATCTAATTTCAAGCATAACTTTTTTAAAATTTTCGACGTTTTGCGTCACAGTAATTCAAGCTCCTACGGGTTCTTTTGCTATCATTTCACAAATTTTCCGGCGCTGCGCGCTAGATTTTCGCAAAGTCAAAGAAATTTTATAATTTTTTAGAGCAAAATTAACGTAAATTTTGAATTTTTCGAGAAAAATGTTGCGGCAAAAGCGATTTTAAATAAAGGTAGACAGCGCAAAATGCCGAAAAACGCTATTTCGTACGTGAAGGGCTAATGTTTTGGACTACTTTACCTATTTTTGGACAAATAGGTGTGTACCTAATTTATTTTTTTCAATTCGAGATTTAAATGTAAGTGCGGTGCACGTACACGCTCATCGAACTCATGCGCTATTTCCCGACAGCTCGTTCCGCTCTTGATATGCTTTCCCAGCAGCTCGTTTCGCTGTTGTGGATGTGCTTTCCTGTCAGCTCGTTTCGCTGTTCAGATGTGCTTTCCCAGCAGCCATACGTGGGCAGCAAGAAAATTCTGGGGGGGGGTGCAAGATTTTTTAAAGGTAAAAAAATGGCCTAAAAAATAGTGGTATGGCGTAAAAAACACCATTCTTCGACGTTTCTCATCAAGCACTATCCATTGGCATCAAAAAATTGCGAAAAGAATGAAAAAATTTTCAAAAATTGAATTCTGGGGGGGTTATTTTGATTTTTGGGGGGTATTTTGGTTTCTTGGGGGGTGCATACCCCCCAAACCCTACCCCCTCCACGCCCAGGTGTGCCAGCAGCTCGTTTCGCTGTTATGGATGTGCTTTCCTGTCAGCTAGTTTTGCTGCTAGGACGTGCTATTTATAGCTTTTGCGCTTCTTTTGCGCTTTAACCCATCGAGATGACGTTTCATCTCCGGCTTAGATAGCGCAATTTTCTGGGTAATTGAGCACTGGTTCGACTCCCGAAAGCGACCGAACACTGCGTGGTGGATCTTCTGATCTGCCCACTTTTAGGCTCCTCAATTACATAAATATTAAAAGCGGATTAAAATTATCGAAATACCGCTAAATCCAAATAACAATAATGTGGAATGAACAGTTTTTACCTTTTGCATCTTCATTCTTAGATTCAAAATTATTGCGTTTCACAAACAGAATTTTCGCCCTGTTAATCAAATTCCCTGAAGGATCGGTATCCGATCAATTTAAAATACAATCATCTTTGTATTTAATTAAGCTAAAGATAGTTGATACTCAATCAAAGTGAGGATCACATTTCGTAGAGCAGAGACAATACGCTGTCCGTTATACCCACTCAGCTGGCAGCCTCATCAGCAAACTCGTGCAGTACAATCAAATTGGATCAAACTTGAAGAATTACGTTATTTTCACGATATTATGTCCCAAAATAAATATCGTTTTCGTTAACAACGGCTCTCGAAGAAAGATATCATTTCGTTAACGACGGCTCAAAAACACGTCGCTAACGATATTTTTCGTTTCAATATCGTTAACTATGACAGCCGTAGTGAAAAACTAACTTTAGCCTAAGCTATTATTGAACCAAAATATTTTACATAGTAAGTATAAATTTTAGACCAACTTGGTGCTCCTACAAAAATAAATATTTCTAATTAAATTAACTCTTTAATTTTCCCTTTCCCATCATATGTGAGGAATCCAGCCTTCGTCACAATAGGGAACCCTAACTACCACACGTGGGCGGGGGGAATTTGGGGGTATGCACTTCCCCTATAAGGCCGAATACCCCCTCAGAAACCTGAATACCCCCTCAGAATTCAATTTTTAAAATTTTTTGTTTTTCGTTATTAGTGCTCGATGAGAAACGTTGGAAAATGGTATTTTTTCGCCAAAGCACCATTTTTAAGACTATTTTTTGACCCTTGAAAAATCTCGCATACCCCCCAGAATTCAGAATTTCGGTGCTGCCTACCTATGCTAACTACTCATAGTTAGAAAGAGCATAAAAAATCGCACAAAATATAATTCATAATTGCCAGAGTCTGTAAAGCAAGTGTGGTTTAAAATAGGCTAGAACGACGTCCTATCGTGGCAACCACGTGGGCGTGGGGTAGGAGTTTTGGGGTATGCACCTCCTACAGAAACCAAAATGCCCCCAACCCAGAATTCCATTTTTGAATTTTTTTGTTTTTTTTCGCAATTTTTTGATGTCAATGGATAGTGCTCGATAAGAAACGTTGGGAAACTGTGTTTTTCACCATAACCATCATTTTAAAGACCGTTTTCTTAACCTTTGAAAAATCTTGCAACCTCTCCAGAATTTTGTTGCTGCCACCTATGATGGCAACCTTCGACTGTGAAGGCATCACGTTAAATGGAGGGTTATTATTATTTTATTATTAATTTCTATGTCATTATTTTTACCCCTAATCGTTTTTGTATACACAAATCGACGCAGTAAAGAAACTAGTATTTTTGATTTAAAGCTACACATGCCGTTGATTTATCGAAAATAATGCTCAACTTGCAATTTTATAATAATACACACGTATCAATTGTCCCAAAACACGTTAGTTGTACTCTGCCCAAGCTTAGTTTGTGTAAAAGTGTCTAAATTAACATCACAACGAGTAAAAAAATATATAAAGTTGCAGTTTATACTAAAGCTAAAGCACGAACGTATTCGTGTTTGAATGTATTTAAGCTTGGTCTTTTAACACTTATTCCTGTCGATTCTTTTCCGTCCAAACTTTATTTACTCTTCATGCAGCAGCGATTTTGCACGGAAAAATAAAAATTTTCCTAGTTGCCAATATTTTGTCAGCAAGATTTGTTACTGTAGGCGATGTGTCATTGTTTTGCAACCAGTTTTCAAATAATACTTTTGTGCGGTGACTGAAACGCGTTGTGCGTTTTGTAAACACACGATCTCGAAAAGCTTGTTAGCTGGAGGAATTTCCTTTATTCTAGCAAACTCAAAAGCGTTCCGTTAGAGTGTGATTCTTCGTTTGCCTTTTTATGAAATATCGATAATATGAATGCTGCTTTGCTTTCTTGTCTGCTATTCGTCGGCATAAGAGGTACGAAGACATTTTTCTTTTCGTACTTATTCATGAATAATCACCAAAAAGTAAGACTGAAAAAATAAGTGCGAATTTAAGGAGCATTGGGGCCTGGGGTATGGTCTTTTAAGTTTTACGGTTTGTTTCACATAGTTTGGCGCTTTTTTCCTACAATTTCTATTCGTAGTTAACAAATCAGCGTAGATGTAATTATAGAAAACAGTAGGCAGATAATGGCTTACATACACGATCTTGGGGGTCTGCGGAGTCTGGACTGCAAAATGGAAATCAATGGCGCAAGTAACATTTGGAAGGCAGAATATAAGTTTTTGAAATTTTTCAGGTTTTAAGGAGAGTTGAAAATTGAAAAAGCGATAGATAGAATTTGATGAGAACGTTGAAAAATGGTGTGCTTCTCGTTTCACCGTCAATTTTCCGACCCTTTTTTCCTTTGAAGATTTTTGGATCCAACCCAAACCCCAAAACTTGGTTCCTGTCCTGTCATGCATATTGATTTGTGCCAACAGATCGACTTGAAATGATTTAACATTTTTCAATCATTTTATTCTATTAATCATTTCATTTTTTAATTCCTCAAAATAATTTGGGTAACAATCTGGCTGAAATTCTCGTCCCCTTCCTAGAATAGAACAACCTGTCGAAAGTCGTGTTTGAATATTTTTTTGATTGTACCTATTTTTCGTACATAGATTCACAGCGGAAAACCTTTAAAATTATAGCAAAACAACGTTTTCCTCAGAAAAAAGAGAATATAGAAATATACGTTTTGTCGTACACTTTCAAGTATGATTTTATTTCGTGATTGTATTGTACGTTATTACTCGTCAAACAAGCTGAAATACTTTGTACTCTGCTTGAAAAAACTGTCAGAACAGTGTCTGATATTAAGCAAATAAAAAATGAAAAATATTGAATATTATTGAAAAATCAACTCTCAGTCGAAAAGCATCACTTGAAGATTATTTGTAGTTCTTTCGACCCTAAAAGTGCTTCTTGCACGAAAAGAACCGTAAATGCACATTAATGATTGTTGCGTCATAAATCCATGCGACTTGCCTTTGCGCCAAAAGTTTTAGACTGGAATAAAATGACTAATAAACGGCTCACATGATTTATAGTCATTTGCAAAAAATTATGCAGAAAATAATAACGCCGAATTAGACTTACGAATACGAGCCTACTTCAATATGATGGAAATTCCGCTTGGCAATTAATTAAGCGCTGCCAGCATAGCAAACTATAAAAATTTCAAAAGGCTACAATTACAAAACTCGAATTTATTTCAAACTTCAAAGTTTATAACATTTGATAGAAAAGTAAGAAATTTCGAAAAAAATATTGAAATTAATTTACTTATGTCCCTAGGCGACGAATCGTCCTCGTCTGATGCGTTTTCGGCCGTGGCGAATCAAGAGTCCGGCTCCGTGCAAGGGCATCGTCTAATGCCCGTTAATCCGGCAGCAATTAACCCGGAGGCATTTCCTCCTCAGTACAAAACTTTCGAAAGCGGCCAGGCCCCAGATTCGGGCCTCTTGAAGGCCCTAGCTTCAACCGCCCTTCTTTACCCACCGGTCGAATTGCCGCCGCCCCAGGAAGGAGAAAGGCCAGAGCCACAAGGACCCCCTAGGCCCCCCGTAAACGTACTGGGCGCCGAATATCTGACAGCCGTGGCTTCTTTGCCGCAGAGACGCAGTTTCTATCCGGATGGTTATGCGTCTAAAGTCGAACAGCCGGCCTTGATGAGACACGCGCTTATCGATCAGTTCCCGAAAATCAAGCAAAACTTCCCGAAATATTGCGAAACCAACAAGTATTCTAAATTTTTTGCACTTAATTGTCTTTTATAATTACCCTTAGCTTTACTCTATACACTCACTTTTGAGAGAGGTTTACTTTTAATCGGAAAGCACATAAGCACATCCCGCTGCATCTGGGGGCCAGCTGGAGAGCTTTATTATTAAAAGAAATAGCCTATAAATTAATACATATATGTAAGTTTCAACCAGAAGTAATTAATGAATCGTATTAAAATATTAGTACATCATTTGCACTATATAGGAAATAAATATCAGTCATACGAAGGGCAATATGTAAAAATCTACACTGACTTTCTTGGTGTTCTAAAAATCATATTTTTGCGTCAGAAGAGCAGTTTACGTACAGAAGAAGAATTTTTCACTTCTTACAATGAATTGTCGAGTATTCTTTTGGCGCTTTGTATCAATTTTTTGCACTGATTTTGCGCGTTTTTTGCGAAAAATTTCGAAAACTTTAAACTTTTTCTCGGATTACAAATGATACTGACCATCAAAAGACTTTAAAAAAACCGCTACTTTGAGCATAATGGACGGATTTTTTTGACAATTTGTGACACTACAGAAAAATTTTGGGTTTCGCCCTCCCATGTCCGAAAATTTTGGATCCGCCACTGATTTTCATAGCTGTGCACTGTAATGAAGCGCTTTCTTGAGGCAATCAACGACATGAAAATCAAAGCCGCCGGCTTAAGGAAGGAGGTGTTGATCCGCGAGATGATGCGAGCGCAAACTTTGGGCGCGTCCGCCGCCGGCGTCCCGCCACCGCCGTACAATCCGAATCAGCAGCCCAAAAGCGCCTTTTTTCATCCATCCGTGGCCCAGAGCCAACAGCAGCCCGTGTTGAGCCAAAATGACGTCGACCTGACGGCTCCGTTCCTCGACGCCGCCGTTCCGGTCGCCAACGCCTTAGGCTCGCCTCCTTTTCAGAAGCGCGAAAAGGACGAACCGGCGTCGTCGGTGGCCGAAACGGCCTTGGAAACGTTTCGCGTCGGTCCGGTCGACGGATTTCCGACCGGCACGGATTTCCAGCCCGAACCGGCTCAAATTCCCAAAATTATACACAAAACCCGATTCGGCTTGGACGCCTTCCCGGCCGCCAATGGAACGATGATTTCCAACCCCGACTGGTATCAGAAGCAAGTGCAGTCGGCCATGAAGGTCAGAGAATTTCAAGACGATCTCTGGAACACTAAACTGGAATTGGGCGACCGCTACGCCGCTCCCGAGGCGACGACTACGGCCGAAAAGAGTTCGACGGAAAAGTGGACATTTCACAGCGAAGTGAGCGATCGAATTAAATCAGAGCCGAAATTTGAAAGCGTTTATTCTCAAAAAGGAAAAGCGCACCTTTTTCGATTTTCTCCCAAAACGAAAAGCGCTCCTTTTTTGAGCGTACGACCATTTGTTTGCACGCTCCAAATAATCCTAAGAGATCATGTTTAAAAATATGATATAAACGTGTTTGCTTTATGGCTGCTTGTTAAAAAGAAGAAGAGTTGAGCATTTCAAGTTGGACGTCACTTGATTTGTTTTAGTCCTCAAATTTAGAGCGAACGTCTTAGTATTCAGCGATACGTCCTTTTTCATGCAATAAAGCATTGCATCCACACGTGGGCGTGGGGAAGAGGGTTGGGGGGTAGTAGACCCCGAGAATTCAGTAGACCTCTAAAAATCGCTTGAATCCCAGAACTGAATTTTGGGCATGCTTTTTGGGAATTGAGCCAGTTTTAAATCATCTAGAACCCCAAAATTTGGTCGCTGCCCATGTAAGCTTGCATCTGCCAAATCAGCTTACAAAATGTTTTATATGAACAATTCCGACTTCTTGCGCGCTTTATCAGTGATTAATTGATGTACCAAGATAAGCCAACAAAATTTTTAAGAACAGCGGTGAAAAAGAAGGACCGTCGAATCAACATTAATTATGACGAACTCGTAGGTTTCTCCAGTTTTTATACTATCAAGGTTTACTAGACTACGCATTTTCTGAGGCTTAAATTTGAGGATTTGTAATTGCTAGTTTGTATTGAATCGTCTCAGATCATCTGAATTTTTTAATCTAAAAATTTCCCACTATAGCTTTAATTCACCAGATAGCGGGAACTTTTGTATGCACTCCTTGCCATAAAGTCTTACTGCTTTAAACCAGTAGTATCAAGATTTAAGACTGCTCTTTGCAGTGTTTGACTAAGAGAATGATTTTTATTCTGATATGTGCTAAAGTTATGCAGTCCTTACTAAGATAATCTGAGAGAATGACCAAAATAAATATGATTTTTTTGGCCCACTGGCTGGAATGTAAAATTAAAATCATTTTCTCCATATTTAAGGTATGCTAAATTAGCTAATTGACAAATTTTATGTAGCTAAAGCTAGCGAATAATTGTTCTTGTTTTGTTCAATAACCTCTTATTTATTTTAGGCTGCGAATGCTTCGATCGTCACGACCAGCAAATTCGAATGCGCCTACACGTGCCGCGAGTTAGAAAAGATTTTGGCAGATTACAATCTAAATTTCGACGTTTTCGAAATTTATTCGATGGAAAAGGGAAAAGATTTGTTGATGTTCCTCTATCAGCAATCCGGTATAAAAGACATGCCGCAAGTCTACATCTGCAGCCGTTATGTTGGAGGTAAGCTTATTCTTCTTTATATAGGTAATAAGCAATACTGCGAACTAGAAAAATACTTGATTTTGAAACGCCATTTGCGCGGTCGATCGTATGAAATAAAGATAAATAAATAATGAATAAATGAATAAACGAATAAATTAATTAAAAATTCTACCATAATCTGCAAAGTAAGCTATCTTACGACGACTTATTCGACAAAATGTATCTTAAAATTGGCAATAATGTTGACATTTCATGGTAAGTACTTTCGAAATTGATAATTTGGTTTATCAAAACAAATTTGCTGTTGCTGCTTATTGAGACCGAACATGCATGTGAGGGTTTAACTCCATAAAGAGGAGAAAGAAGATTTTCTGATGAAAGGGGCTAAGATATAAAATATTCCGTATAACTGATCGAAGTCTTTTTGGCCTTACTTTAATGTTCCCACAACTTAAGAACATTCTAACCCACTAAACTTAAGCGTCTGATCACCCGAACTATTCTGATCATAAAAATAAATACTAATTAAGTGAACACTAAAGTAAAAAAACAAAGTAAAAAGCAGAAAAAATAAAATAAATAAGTAAAACTGGTTTTAAAATGCAATAAAGATTCGTGAACTTTCAGCGTTATCATGTCTTCAGAAGGTTACGAGCGTGCACGAAAATATTTAAAGCCATGTCGTTCTTTAGACTTTTTGGGCATTCAAGCTTTCACCCAAATATGTACTTTGGTTCAGCATTAAGCTAAAACTTATGAAAACTTTTTAAAGAAACTTGCTACCATAATGGTGATTGAAAATTAAATTTATATTAACCGCACATTGTACAAATACTAAAGATGAACTAAAGAAACATTAAACAGAAAACATAGCGGCCTAAACATCGGGGACAGCTTAGAGTAGTCATGCATAAGTGATATTTTGGGTAGAATCTTTTCATAAGTTCTCCATGCATGACGTCTCAAGTTACGTCAAATGAAGGATCACTGTAAGATCTCTAGATAGCATTCTCATCTATGTATAATTGTTGAAATCATTAAAACTTATTGATTTTTTCAGGCTTCGAAAAAACTCGTGAACTTCACAAATCGGGCAAACTTAGGGAATTCGTGAAACAATGCTAATGACGCCAAGTGATTTTTTTCACAAGACTGGTCAAAATTATTATCACACCATACAGCACATTCGCATTTGTACTATTTAGAAGTTTTCATATCGTACAGTTGTGGAAAATTATTGTAAAATAAAATCAGATTTATGATGGATGCTCCTTACACGATTCGCCTTAGAATTATGCAAATCTGTGATTTTAGGATTTTTCACTCCTAATGTCATAGCGTCATACATGAATAACATCAAAGATGTCTATTTAAAAGCTACTTATTATCAGAACGAGAAAGCCAAATTTATTGGCAAAGGGAAAACTTGTCTGATAATGCATTGAATCGCATAATAAAATTTCTGTCATTCTTTTTAATTGAAGCGTATACATGAAAGATAAAAAGATAAAAATCAAGCATTAGCATCTCTAACGGTAGAAAGTTGACCTTTTTGGTGTGGAATCAATTTAAAATATCGCTTTTCGCTAGGATTGTTGTATTATGTATTTATGCACGTAAGCATGAAAGACCAGTCTCTTTCACATAAATTTGAGCATAAATTCTAAAAAAATTACAGTCAACCGCATGTGGGCGTAGAGGGGTTAGGGCTTCAGCAAACCTCCCTTGAAATCCGGCAGATCCTCTAAAATCAACGGACCCCAGGATTGAAATTTTGACCTGTTTTCAAGGATTCTCGCCAGTTTGACACCACCCTGACCCACAAAATTCAATCGCTATCCAAGAAGCCACTAATAGAAGATATGGTCATTATGAGTATACTTAATACAATTATCGTAATCTGGCAGCTGATTTATCGATTAAAATGATATAAATTATGCCCGACTTATTTGACACGGATTGCAATCATGCGCTAACATAGTCCGGAGAACTTTCAGATGTTGACCACTCATGCAAAACACATAACGAGATAAAACAGTAGATATTTTTCCACATTAATTCTACTGAATTTAAGTTATTGACATTTTTACACAAACATGAAATCTTGCATTTCAGCTGCTTACTAGGCTAAAAAGTATGATAAACAATTAGCCACTTGCTTATAATCACTTCCAGCTGCTTAATCGTGAAATGTTTTTCGTTTGAGCATATAATTTAGCTTATTCCTTATCAGATCACAGTGATAGTAGACTTATGCCTATTTGATAGTACAAAGTTTTTGATCAATAAAAAGAAACGTGAAGTGATGTAAACGCCAAGTATCATTCGTTGCAGTGCAGAGTATATAAATTGACAGCAACCATATTTTCGGGGGTTTGATGGGGCAAAAATCACAAAGAGCCACAAAATATTTCTATGAGCCTGCAGTGGCATTACAAATTACGGAGTCCAACCACAGCTGGGCGTGGGGGGTTTGGGGGTATGCACCCCCTCCCTCGAGAAACCAGAATACCCCTCCCCAGAATTTATTTTTGAAATTTTTTCTTTTTTCCGCAATTTTATGATTCTAATGGATAGTGCTCGATGAGAAATGTTGAAAAATGGTGTTTTTTCGCCATACCACCATTTTTAAGGCCATTTTTTGACCTTTGAAAAATTTTGCATCCCTCCCAGAACTTTGGTGGCGCCCACCTATGGGTCTAACCCCCAACGCCCATGTGGTATTCTAACAATCTAAAGTGATGATTTTCAAAAGCAGTAAAAAAGTCGCGCAACGGAGTCTGGGGCAACAAAAGGAGCAACAATGATTTTTCAGCTAGAGTAAAATTAGAGCAACAATAGCGAATTTCTCGTAAAAAGATTAAAAACATTGACAAAAATCGCATCAACCTGATTATATTAACATGTGCCGAGAATTTCAAGTTCATTCGTTTCGACGAGTTTGAGCGATAACCTACTAATTTTCAGGTTTAAAACAAAGCTCTTCGAAGTTCCAATAACTAAGAAATTATTTTTATCGTATTATTGTCTATAATATACGTTGTTACACGACTAGAAATCGCAAAAACCTAATAAACAAAATATTACACGGCACGTCTATAAATAGGAAGTAATTTTATAAAACGACGATCAAATCGACATGCTTAAAATTTAAAGTCGAAAAAAACTTAAAATCTCGAGATAGGACAAACGAAAAGCATCGATGCATTCAAATAAAGAAATAAATAAACCTTTTTGAACAAATGACTTTAAGCCAACGTAAATTAATCCTCAAACGGTAAAGTGAATCCCATGTCGAGTACAGCGCGTCCCTCAACCTCCGACGAGCTCAACTGCTTCATTACAAACCTAGCTTGCTTGAATGGGAATACTTTGTACTCGGGTGGCTCTACCTGAATAGCAAAATAGATCCTGAATTAAAAATAAAACGTAAAAAATTCTACTCGTAAATAGTCTATTTATTTAAAAATGGCTTAAAAAACAATAAAAGGGTCAACGCATTAATTCAAGACTTTTTGTGCGTAAGCACATTCGGTTCATCCTCAAATGAGCACCATCCAGAGATGTGCATTAGTCATTGCTAAACTCGGCGCGCTCGATATGAGGGATATACGAGTACCTTTAAATTCGCCCAATCATTTATAACGAGCTTTAGAGCGTGCCTATCATAGGTAGGCAGCAGCCTAATTTTGGGCGGTAGAGGTCAAGACCGACAAAAATCTCAAAAAACATGCATAAAATTCAATTTTGTGGGGGAGTTATCGATCTTTGCCATAGATTTTCAGATTCTGAGGGTGTGAACTCCCCACGCCCATGTGTGGTGCCTACACGAAACTTGAAATATACTCAAAGTACAATCAAACAACTAAAATATTTTAAACTCACGAAAGAGGTAAACAGTGCATGCCCGTTGAAAATTCTGCAGTCTGATGTTAAAACGTGTTTAAACGCGCAGGATAATTGACTATAACACAGACGGGCAGCAGCCAATTCTGAGGGAGTTCGATGAGATGAAATTCTTAATAATAGCACCAAAAATTTAATTCTGGTGTCTATTGATTTGGGACGGGTATGTCAGCCGAATTCTCGGAAGGGACCAAAGCCCCCGTGCCCAGCCCATGCGTCCTGATAACTACTTTGTCAATTTTCGTTTTGTTATCCTTCATTATATTTTAATTATTTTGTATGTCAAGCAAATACATCCTGTTTAACTGCATTTAAAATATATTAAGTAAGCATTTAAATAAGCATTAAAAATATTGCAGAAAAAGACGGTCAATAAGAGAGGCAAATTTAAGACGGTGGAAAGGGGGTGGGATGGCCAACATACATAATTGATAAAATGGATATGCAATTTGCAATGATTTTTGATCGTCGATTATCATAATTTCATAATTTTTCAAACTTTTCCAGCTTTTATATGCTCCGCGTCAAATGCTAGGAAATCGAGGAGTAATTAAAACCTCTATACATCCTTTCACCTAAATTTCACAAATTTTACGGAATTTTCGCTAAAGTCAAAGAAATTTGAGGATTTTTTTTGCAAAAATTTGTCAAAAATACTAGAATTTTTAGTGAAAACGTTGCGCCAAAAGCGATTCAAAATAAAACTAGATAAAGTAAAACTTTAGAAACGCCATTTTGCAAGCGAAGGGCAAATTTTTGGACCTATTCCCGACTGTTTCTGGAAAAGTTGGGGTACCGCCCGCCCCCTCTACGGAAATCCTAGATTCGCCAGTGGCCGTTAAAATAAAATAAGCAGGCAGTGCTTACGCTATGATCGGCTAAAAGCGCAATCAAAGATTTCAGGTGCTCAATTGTGCTTTGTTGAATGCCAATGACGGCTAAACCATTTGTGGCCATAAATCTGGTAGGCAAATTAATGTCAATCCCTGACATTGAACCAATGTAAAGGACACCGCCCTTGAACAAAAATAAGCATCGATAATTTTTATACCAAGTATTTTGCGCTAATTAAAAAATAATTAAAATTTTTCATCGTTTTCGCGGAAAATTCACGCCGTAACAAGTGAATGTCAGTCAAATAATACCCGAAATGTCAAGGGCAACGTGTTCTTTATTGAGTACGTATTTTTGTTCATGAAGCACACTGCATTTTCATTAATTTGAAGAAGAAAATTTTATACTCAAGATGTTCAAAGTAGCACTTCTATCCGTGTTTTCCAATAAAATTCTATACTTTGAGTCAGAATATCAGAAAAACATATAAGCATATAAGTGTGTTTCTTTATCTCGACATAAACACTTACTGATATCATGATTTTATAACAAAATTTTTATTTTTTTGCAAAACGGAAGATTGGAGAGGACAGTTCGATCATTTTTACGAATCAGAAGAGTTCAGTGCCTGTCTATCTTCAAAATGGAGTTTCGAAATTTCTCTAATTGTAAATTCTTGTTGATACAGTCGTAGATACAACGTAGTACTACAAAGTGTGAGAGCTCATTTGACAAGGGACTAGACATTTAAGAAACTTTAAAGTAATCAAGATTTGATTTTATTATTAGGACTGATAGTGCTTCTGGCAGCGACAAGCGCACATAACGGTCAGACATGCTATTGTAGTGGTACACTTACCTTACACCACAGAGTTAAGCTAAAATAAATCTTTTTAGATCTAAGAAATGAGTCAAATACATACCTGGGCGTGGGGGTTTGGGGGTATGCACCCCTCAGAAACCAAAATACCGCCCCCCCAGAAACCAAAATAGCCCTCAGAATTCAATTTTTGAAAATTTTTCCGTTTTTTTGCTATTTTTTGATGCCAATGGATAGTGCTCGATGAGAAACGTTGAAAAATGGTATTTTTTCGCCATACCACTATTTTTAATGCCATTTTTTGACTTTTGAAACAAATCTTGCGTTTTTGGAAAAATCTTGCACCCCAACCAGAACTTTGGTGCCGCCCACCTATGGTCAAATACAGCGTTTTCAGATTCTGATTTGAACGAAAATCTGGAAATTACTGAATTTATATCAATTGTTTTTAATAGTTTTGCAATGAAGCTTCTAATAGGTTTTTTGTCAGGCGTACAGATGATTTGACGATTTACCTTAGATAAACACCTGAGAGACCTAGTAACCGTGCGAGGCATCGACGGGAAATCGTAGATGACGTGAACTCCAGTCTTCATTGTGTCTCTTGTTCGAATAACTAGTTGCTCTTCAAATTCTTAATCATTAAAAACAAAAATAAATAAAACGTAATTTATAATAATATAGTATAATAAAAATAATACAAATGACGTCTTTAAAAGAATAATTTGAATAATATAATATGTATAATTCGTGATGAGTTATTGAGAAAATATAACGTTATATTAATGTCTAATCGCATATTGAAACGAATGCGACGAACGGAATTCAAATTGTGTGAGTTATAATTAATTGCAATCCGACAAATAAAGTATCAACTCGAGGAACAAGAAAGTAGGTGCATCACTAATCTAACAAAATAAATTATGATATAAAACGAAAATAGTGATATTTACAAGTGTACATGGCGATAAAGACAAAGTAATGGACTAAACACGAAAATAGCTCGACGAGTTTATATTTGTAATATTAATTAGAATGTTGCTCGATTACAGCTTTTTCATTCATATGATAATAACCTCACTAAATATGCACTGAAGTGTAAGTAACACAAAAGTCGGCGGAATCGATCAGACATGCACGTATGGATATAGTCATCAGACCAAATATGCGTATGAGTGGGTGTGGGGACATTAAGGGGACTGGACCTCAAAATAAAAAAAGGGAAAATTATATGCAAAAAATATATGTAGCAAAAAAGACTAAAAATTGATGAAATTGACTAAAAACCGTGGATTAACGTAATTTGTACGCTATTTTAGCATTTATAATATTTTTGAGGCCGTTTTGGCTCAAAAAGGTTTCTGGCTGCCCCTCCCCTAGACCAGCCACGCCGTGCTCCTAAGGTCTAGATCCCCAGAATAGGAAGATAAGAAATTTTTGTGGTTAAAACGAGCGAAAATAAAAGCCAGAAATTGATGAAAACCAAGATTTTTTTGCAAATAGTATGAAAATAATCAGAAACTGCGGACATGCATAGCTTTCACGCTATTTTACCATCAGTTTTTGAGACTATTTTGGCTAAAAATAATATATTGGCTGACCCATCAGCCATATTGCTTATCTGTGGTACTGAACTGACCATTTTCGTCCCAATGGACTACGTTATCAGCTCCGTTGCGTTCGGCCAACGAAAAACGTTCCTCCTTCTGATCGGCTACAGTAAGCGTCAACTTTTTGTCTTCAATCAGATCGTGAAATAGATATCGTGCCAGTTTAAGCAGCCAAAGTGCTAATCCACCAGCGCCGGCGATTAAAACATTGCAACGACCTTCAGAAAAACTTTGTGTTTTTTATTTTATTTTTTTCAATATTAGAAACCCGGATCAATGTCGATGTTCAAATTTGACTGCGAGGTCGAATACTGCGTGAATAAATTTCTTATCTGACGCTTCTGCAAACGTTTTGTCTATAATCTGCAATTCATTGGAATCATTTAACATTCCATACACGCCTTTTAGTTTTCGGTATTTTCGAAAATAAAATCAACTACCGCCGCGTTTTCCACAATTTTCTTGAACAAACAATAATAATCTCCTAGCATAATGCTACACATAAGCACGACCACACTTGGGCGTGGGGGTTAGGGAGGGGGGTATGCACCCCCCAGAAACCAAAATACCCCCCTCCCAGAAATCAAAATACCCCCCCCAGAATTCAATTTTTGAAAATTTTCGTCTTTTTCGCAATTTTTTGATGCCAATGGATAGTGCTTGATGAGAAACGTCGAAAAATGGTGTTTTTATCGCCATACCACCATTTTTAAGGCCATTTTTCGACCTTCAAAAAAATCTTGCACTCCCCCCAGAATTTTCTTGCTGCCCACGTATGAGCACGACCAAGAATATGCTGTAAATTTCATAATTTAGACGAGTCTATGGCACTAATAAGAATAAAAAAAGGTAAACAATTTAATGTTTTTTTAAAATAGTCTTTGCGTCCTTTTCGTCTAATTTGCTTTATTCAGGTCCCCCTGCATTGCATCTGCTCAGGCCTTGTACACTCAGGTTATTAAACGTGCAATTATATGTTTACAGCTAAATTAGGAATGTGCAAACTTATGCAAGATTCACTGGATAAGTGAGTGAATGATTTAAAAGAAGAAAAAGTGAGTAGTGAAAAACATTATTAATTCCATACACGGGCATGACTCAGCAGGTGAAAAACCTTTCAAACGTCAAAAATTGGCGACTAGGACGAAAAACATGGCATAAAAAATTGTGAAAACATGGAAAACAATCCCAAAAGTTTAATTCTGGGGATCAAACCCTACCGATTCTCCCACACCCATGTACGATTACTGCATTCTCACTACTTCACAAGACAATCATAGTACACATGTAGTCGAATCCTGGGGGTCTGTTTGGTGTAAAAGTGGCAAAAATTCCAAAAAATGGCAAAATATCTAATTCTACGAGGAGGGTCTGAGGAGTCTGCCGGATTTCTGGGAGAGCCTACTCCTCCTCCTCCTCCTTCCTTACGTTTAAATCATACCCGCAGTGCCAACGAACGATAAAACAACGGGCAAGCTCTGGCAGAGGGCTGAATAAGCTAAACATGCACCTCCGGGCAACATGGCTGCCAAGTGCATCGGAATTGTTGGCGGGATTTTGATCAGCTCACTCAATTTCTCAACGGCAACAAAATCAGTGTAGCTGGAATACAATTTCAAATATTCTAATATCTGACTGTATCCCTAGTTGGACCGCTTAATAAATTAAGCTAAATTGAACATTCCGAGGATAATTCAAAGAAGTAATGCAAATGAAAAGCAATGCCTTATTGGATAACTGACATAGTATGTTTTCGATCATCAAGACATGCACAAGCATAAATGAAGACCACACGTTGGCGTAGGGGGAGGGTTAAGGGGAGGTGGTTGCAGCCTTCATAAGTTTAAATCCCCGCAGATTATTGTAGACTCCTGAAATTCTATTTTTAGTAACATTTTATGGCGATTTCGCCTACCCAGACCCCCAGACTTTTCTTGCTGCCCATGTTTGATCACGACCAGACATGCACGTGAGGGGACGGGTTTGGGAGGTCCTGACCACAGTTGGGCGTGGGGGTTTGGAAGGGGAATGCGCCCTCAGAAACCAAAGTACTTCAGAATTCTATTTTTAAATTTTTTTGTTCTTTCGCAATCTTTTGATGCCAATGGATAGTGCTCGATGCGAAACGCTTTAAAATGGTGTTTTTTCGCCATACCACCATTTTTAGGGCCATCTTTTGACCTTTGCGAAATCTTGCACCCCCAGAATTTTGGTTTTGCCCAACTATGGTATGCACTCCTCAGAAGTTCGGATACCCCAACCCCAGACACCAATAGATTTTTATGGGTCGTTACTTTCTAAAAATTCAGACCCCAAGACCCCCACGCCCATGTGTGGTAGGCATACGTGTTCTTGGGGGAGAGGTTCAGGGATTTTGACCCCCGGCAACTAACCCTCTGCAAAATGACCGCGACCACAGAATTGTCGATGTTTTTGTGAAAATTGTAAAAAATGTGCCTTTTTAAGCATTTTTAGCTCATTTTCAGCTCGAAACACTCAAATTTTCGGCGCATCGCGCCAGATACACATGTTTTTACTATATTCTGCTCAATTCACTCGATATTTTTTCAAATTTTTTTTAAATTTTTTTGTTTTTATGTCCTAGAAAGAACGAGCATTGCCCGAAATGTCAAAAAACAATGTTTTTGACGCATACCCATCGTTTTTCGGCCGAAAAAGGCTCTTTTTGAAAATGTTCTGGGCCTGACTCCTCTCCCAGAAGTTTCATGCTGTATATGTATGGTGGTAGGGGTGCTACTCTTATCGAGATCTTTCTTCGCAGATCTTGATAATCAAAGCTGAGAATTACGGGCGATTCGAATAATAAAGTTTTGGCCTAATAATTTAATTCCTTAATAAGCGCGAGATTTTAATCTTAAAAAAGCATAGCTAAGTTGAAGAATAATTATTCTTTCTGCGGTTCATTCGCGTCATCAAAGAGCAGTAGAAAAATTCATAAGACGGACGGATTGTTTACTGCATCGAAGAAAAAGTCAAGGTCACCCGATTTGGAACTTTAAATTCGATATTAATCTGTGCAATAAAAATACATTTCTGAGACTAGATCCCTGTGATGGCCGGTACGCGTAGTAATTTATCATAAATTTATGCATCATTACTTTAAACAAGCCAATGAACAAACCTTACGGTCAAAACTTGTTTAAGTGATAAATTACTTGAAAATTACCCAAACAACTTCTCAAATAGAAAATTAAACGAAAAACATGCGCTCAAAAGTAAGATTGAAATTTCTACACGATCGTGCAGCAAATAAGAATCTTATCGTAGCGTGATTAAATTTTGCGGAGCTAAAAATTCAGTTTCGAGGAGAAATTTTGTCCAGCGAGAGAATTATGATTTATTTTCGTTTTATTCATTGATTTCTATTTTAAAGCAGTAGATCTATTTTAGCGAATATCAGCACGAACCCAGATTGCCTCAGCTCTGCTGATGGCCAAACAAGGACACGATCACCGACATTTAGGTCGAATTTCGCGATATCCGCATTTTCACCAAAGCATTCTATAACACCAGCTGCTTCGTACCCTTTATAAAAAATATATCTTTCAAGAATAAAAACATAAAGAAGACGTTTTACCAATTTGTCTCAAATTAAAATTTTCCGATTAATCTACAAGACACGTATTGGAAGAATCAACGCATTAAAATAAATTCGATATTTTCACAGACAGAAAAAAACAAAATTTAAAGTAGTCTATTAAGCAGTCAATAATCATGTGAAGTTTTTAGACAACATACTCGTCCTAATCAAACATGTTTTTTCTTTCCGTTACGCTGATGAATGAGAAATCAATGATTGCACAGTGAACGTGATGCAAAAGAATAAGCAAAATTAAATGTCGGCGAATTTAAAACCGCCTACGCGCGACGAAAAATTTTGGGGACAAAGGTCAAAGCAAAAAAACATATCAGCAAACTCAGCAGGACGCAAAGTAGCAAAGACAAAAATTTTAAATTTACGTAAACGTATTATGACAAGTAATATCGATTAGCATATAAAAATCATCGAATGGACGAGATTTTGCAATTTAAAACTTGAAGAGTTGAAAGCTAAATGCTTACATAAAGAAAGTTTTCCAAGTTTGAACTCTTAGTTTTGATTTGATTCATCAATTTTCTCTAAGGCTAAAACTTTTTCAAATAAGAATTAGGAGAAAAAAGAAAAGACTAGAAATGAAGGCTAGCCTAAAAATTTAAAAGAATTGATGACTAGACTAATAAAATCATAAGGCTCATTCGAAAAATTGTGTTTTTCTTGAGAACTCGTACGGGCTCGCCTGGTTAAATTATTGAAAAGTATACATTTCATCGATACGATTTTTTCATTTTACTTAATTTTCTCGTGTTTTTGCAAGTGCACATGGAATGCTGATGATAAATAAGCTGTTAAAAAAACTAGGCGTGATTTATTTACCCGGAAACAACGAAGTGTCTTTAATGCCATCCGTGTATCTCGCCTGTTTCGTATTTTTCACTTCTGTGCCAGTCAAGCAAGCGCCAGCATAGTGAATCTATAAAGGGTGAAAAAATTTGATACCAAAAAAACGAAATCCGCATAGATTAATTACAAAGCTTTCATAAATCGAACAAAAAAACTTCGTCCGCTTATCGCACGAACTTTTCGCGTCATTTATGTCACTACTTGAAAGCGTGCCAGGCTCAGGGTGATACCCAAAATTTTTTTGAGACACACGTGATCAGAAGAAATAAGAACAAACTATGATGAAAATTGCTGCATGCTTCGATTCAGATCATAAGACACGTAAGCCAATGTGACGTAAAGACTTCGTGGAATTCTGCGTGCGAAATAAGGCATATTTTATTCTATACTACCACTACTGATAAAACGAGTATTGACAATAATAATAACAATAATAATAATAATAATAATATATAATAATAATAATAATAATAATAATAATAATAATAATAATAATAATAATAATAAATAATAGTAATAATAATAATAATAGTGATAATAATAATAATAACACAACAACAACAATAATAATAATAATAATAATATTATTATTATTATTATATATATTACTATATTATAATTGTTATTATCATCACTATTATTATTAATACTGATATTATTCAAATTTTTTAAATGTTGTTAAGAATATGAATTTTTGCCGCTCAATAGTTTTGAGCAAAAGATGACCAAATCATGATAAATGGCTTCAAGACCAGGTGCGTGCGTTTGGTTCGTCCGTGGTAAACACATCAATCATTGGTCGAAAACGCAGCAAAAAAAGTTTGTGTTTTATTAAAAGAGGATCAACGGCTATTCATATCATGTTTATAAGTTTAGCTTGGGTCTGAAAAAGTGAGAAGAAGAAAAGAGTCAACATTCTCACGCTTGCAATTTTTTAGGAAAGCAACTGCGCTTTACAGAGGATTGATCGCTTTAACGATTGAATCATTCTTTTCATTTTATAAGCTTCCCGATCGTCAATTCTGAAATAAACTGACGTTTTTTAGAAATCGCCATAACTGGATTTACAAAACTCTTATCTCAAGAAATTTACCTTCAGTTAAAATCTAATAGTATTTCTAATTAGTTATTTTCAATGAATTTTGTTCGCGTGTTCAGTGTGGCGTGTTATCAGTTACTCGAGACCTTAATTTTATATTACTTCATTGTTAAACGAGAAACAATAAAAAACTTAGGAATCAAACGCAATAATATTTATATTTTATGGGAAGAAAAGGTTGGAATCAATACGATCCAATGATCACCTACAATTAAAATAAAACGTGTTTTGCATAAGAATATGAATAAATAAGGCCCCAATTTCAGTATGAGGTTTAAGCCTGACTAAAAAGTAAGGTAAACTCAAGTTGGGCTTATAAGTTTCAAGAAGAATGGTTTTATAAGCCATAAGTCAGCATTATCTCAGGTGCATTCCAAAATTCCCTTTATCAGCCGATCAAGTATTAAATTAAATACTAAGTTTTTAGCTAAAATGACATCGAATACCAGTATAAACGCTAAAATAGCATTAAAACTATGTTAATCTACAGTTGCTCGTGATTTTAAAGCAGTTGTGAAAAAATGCTTCATTTTCATGAGTTTGTGGCCTCCAGCTGTCTAATTTTTCTCAGAAAATTTCCCACTCTCCCAACTAAGGGTGGGGTGGGGGGTAAAGACCTACCATCCCTACCCCCACGTGCATGTTCTGGTCATAACTTCTTTTACTATGCTTTACGCGCACGGTTTAAAGTTAGATTTATGCCACGACTAACTTAATCGCGCTAAAAAAGGCAGATTTAAGTAAACCCGACTCATGTTTTTAAACTCAGAATTATTTTATCGAAACAGAGCATAAACTCACTTTAACTCTGGCTCCATCTGGCGGTATTTGGGGCAAGGGAACGTCGTCGAAAACATGCACGTCGTTCAAATTCTGCTGAGAGCCCAGGCTGAGCCTGCGCATCATTTTTAGCGGCAATTAAAGTGCAAGGAATACAGGATCAGCAAAAACAAACTAAATTAAAAAGCAAAGCGTTCATTTAAGTAGGCACACATTTAATTCGGACAATATGTCACGTGATTTAATGGAAAACAATGCAAGGAAAAAACGAGTTATGTCAATGTTGAGAAAAACATGAAAAATCACAGCTGCGCCTTGAGCGATTTTTTTATATAAACGGACGATGTGCGATGGAAAATTGAAATAAGCTATTCAAAGCAGCAAACAAAAATTACGATTGTAAACAATATGCGTCAGTAAACGCATATTTCCAGCCAGTGCCATCAGGCATTTCGTGCAATTATCATCCGAAAAATTAATGTGACAGTAAGACTTGTATTGTTTTCTTTGGCAAGCAATTTTACTCATTAACATTTTCTCTCATTCAAAATTAGTTATCTTATTATAAACTTATAAAATAAAGTATTTTACAGTTGAATATTGACCAGACATCCACGCTTGGATCAGGAATCTCAGTTAATAAGCTTTTTTAAGTAAAAATGATCTCAAACTGGTATAAATGCGAAAAATAGCGCGAAAAATATGTTAAATCACAGTGCGAGTACATATCTGATCGATTTCAGGCACTTTTAAAGAAAATTAGTCTTTAAAAAGTACTTGAAATCGACTATAAGATTGTAATTCAAAATAATAATTTATGCTATTCTGGCATTTAAACCAGTTCTTTGAATATTTTTGTCAAATAAAGAAGCTCAAAAACTGACCCCCAGACCGGTCATGCTATGCATCTATGATATTGACCATATTCGAACAAGTATTGAGATATTAAATCAATAAAACACCCAAATTTTGTTCAAACAATTGTTATTCATTCTTTTCATTCTTTGTATTGAAATATTATTATTCGAATGAATATTTTTCAAATAGACATTTTTGCTCAAATACACACAATTTTATTTACATCATATAATTATCATGCAACTAATAAATAAACATTTAATTCAATATCAAAAAATTTACAATCCAGTAACAAGTAAATATTGAAACTGTCCACGCGAAGATAAAATCAAAAGTGACGTGCGAAAAATGAGGAAAAGGAAAATAACAAGAAAGAATCAATTTGTTCAAAGAATCTGTTACGTGAATGAGAAAATATGAGCTTCATTAAAGTTTCATATTTCCAGATGATACTAGGCTACAAAAATACATGAAAATCGTTTCGTGAATAATTTTTTGAAACCATGTGCTGTTGATGCAGCATTTGTGTACACAAAATATGCCAGCTTTACAGAAGCACTGGTAAAAACATTTTGAAATAAAGAAAAACTGGGAAGTTTTATCGCTAAGCAAAACAGCTGCTCTGGCAAAATAAATGAACCGACAACAACATTTTTGTGACGTCAGCGACTTAGGTCGCCCAACAGCTAAATAGAACTTGACATGTGATTCGGACGTTTTTTAAATTAAATAACGCCGAGTCAATAAAGAATAATCTACGAAATCTCGAAAAAATTCGCGACATTTGTTCTTGAACAAAAAACATCAATCATATACGCTGATTTTTGGTTTTTTATGAGTTTCAACGGATGTTTAATCGTCAATTTAGAATTGAAGTTATTTAATGCATAACCTTTCTAAATTATGATAACGCAAAAATCATTCAAAAACACTGAAAGGAAAATTTGGCAATAAAGTGAGTAGAGTTTTAGACCGCTTTTTGACCATATAAATAAATATATTCAGATTTTAACGAAGATGTTTCAGTCGAATTTTAATTTCGCAGGAGCATGCAAGGCTTGCCCTGCGAGGAGTCTACTAGAAATTTTTTGAGTTAAAATAACTTCAAAAATTGGCATAAGGTCAGAATAGCGTAAGATACTTTCTAGTCGACTTTAAAGTACTTTTACAAAAAGTTTTTACTTATTTCCCCCGGAAAAGTCTAGTTGTAACTCTGTCAGCCCATTTGAAGTTTTCCATAGAGTTCCATCTCAGGTTCCAGCTAAGCAAATTATGTACATGCTTCTCAAACGATTTTGTGACATGAGCTGGCCATTGCACAGGCAAATTAGGTTGAAAAAGTTAAAATTCATTGGCGCAAAACTTTAAATAAATAAATTTGAAAAAAAGTAATAATGCCAGTACAAACAGTCGCGATAAGCTCGGAATGTAAGACACAATATTCAAAATTTTAAAGGAGAAAAGTTTAACAGCATTCAAAAAGTCCTACAATAAAGGAATATTGTTAAACTTTCATGCCGGCTTCCTCTTGTTTAAATGCTGCAAAATAAATTATGTGCACTCTCGATTATTTTTAACATAGGGGTTGCTTTAAACTCTTCTTACTGATGTTTAATGATTTGCTTAACTTGTGACGCATCCAAGCGACTGCCGCAATAAGCTAACCCGTAAAATATTCTGCTAGAGAAATAAGCATAGGTGCGTGGCACCAAAATTGTGGGGGAGGGGGTGCAAGATTTTTCAAAGGTCAAAAAATGGCCTTAAAAATGGTGGTATGGCGAAAAAATACAATTTTTCAACGTTTCTCATCGAGCACTATCCATTAGAATCAAAAAATTGCGAGAAAACAAGAAAAAAATCAGAAATTGAATTCTTTGAGGTGTTTTGATTTCTGGGGGAGGGTATTTTGGCTTCTGGGAGGTGCATAACCCCAAACCCCCACGCCCAGGTATGGTAATAAGCCGTGAAGCAAAAATGGGCCATTTGGAATGGAACAGATAATAGTAAAGATTATTGAAACATTCCAAATGTGTAACCAGTGGATCGATCTGCAAAAAAATCATGTTTCTCTCTACTAAATACAATTGTGATGATATATGCTTCGAAAAATGTCTTAAAATCGTCTTTTACAGGAAACCGTGATGCACGTAACGCATATAATTTGAAATCAATTTGATCAAAGAAATTTTCATTCAGCATTAATAGTGAAAAATTTAAGTCTTTTAAAAGTCAAATCTTTTACATAATTTATGACTTGCATCGGTAAAATTTTCATGGGGTAGAATCGGTTAAATTTTCATGTGGAAATGATTTGAGTGATTATACATTAATGAATGTGTTAAATGCGATGAAAAACGCATTTACGACCAGCATCAAAAGATGATATTTCGTTTTACAAGAATTTCTTTAGGACCCCAACCGACTTAAACATGATTATGTTTACTCCTCTATTCAAAGACCCAACGATCTCATTACTCACATGCAATAAAAATTGAAAATTAATTAATAACAGTCTTTCTCTTAGAATAGGCATTGTGAAATTGTAGAAAATAAGAAAAACAATAATTTTCCATAAAAGGTAAGAAATCAGGCTGCCTAAATCGAGAGTCAAGATATTATTGTGTTATTCGCATATTTAAATACATTTTAAGGCCGCATTAAGTTAATTTATCAGGAAACGTGTTTTCTATCCCGACAGTGCAATAAATGTTTAGCATAAAGCCCATAGCAAGAGTCAAGAAACATGTTAAATTGACAGGCGACGCGCAACATTGATATATATATATACCATTTCAACTCAGATGACCCTCTGAAAATTAAAATTAAAATTTCGAATTACTTGGAGGAGTTAAAATTAAAATTAAAGTGCTATTTATAGAACTGAATAATGATTACAGCAAATAGCATCCATGTACGAGACACTGATTTTAAAATAAATTCGCAGAGTGGCTAAAATAAACGAGCGATTAAAATTCTCCAGCAACAATAAGAAGCCACATATGTACTTATAAACTACAAAGCAAGCAAACCAATTTTTAGGGATAAACATGTCAATCAGGAAGACTACATTTTATTCATCAAAGCGCGGTGTAAATGAAGAATGAAATGCGCTTCTCATTTTATGCGCTCTTAGTAAAAATCCGCAAAAATGCTGGATTAAGCATACGAACGTGTCGTTCACGTGAAAATCATGATGCTCGTTTCGCAGGCCATTGATAAGTATGGGTATATTTGACCACATTAATAGTTTGAGGGCACGTGAAGCGACCAATAGTATAGCAATTGAGTAAAATGCAAAATAGTCTTTCGTTGTTCCCAGTGGCGGATCTAGGATTTTCCTAAGGGGGGCGGTACCTCTAAGGGGGCGGAACCCTGACTTGGGCGGAAAAATTAGCCGTTTTGACCCGAAAATCGCTAAAAATCGCTCCAAAATGCTTAATTTTGCGCACTATTTTGGGCCAATGGGGGCGGCCGCCCCCCCCCCCCCCCCGCCCCCACCTAAATCCGCCCCTGGTTGTTCCTGCTCCAAAATCCGACATCACCTGCAATTTCTGTAGTTCCGAGAAAAAGTCGTCCATTTTATGATCAGATTATGCATATTGGAGGAGTTAATTCCATAGCATAGATGTACGGCACATTCAATCCGAAGTGTGAGGATGGGAGAAGGCATTTTTTAGATTTTTTGGGCAATAAAAACGTCAACTAGTACACATAAATGCTAAAATAGCGTTAACACTATGGTAAGCAACTGTAAATTACAAGTATTTTTGTAGAAAATTTTCCTTTTTTATCGGTTTTTAGCCTTCATTTTGTCATATTTTTCTTTCCCAGTTTTCCAATTCATGGCAGTTTGGATCCCGGGCCCCCGTATGCATCTCTAGCCATTCCTGACATTAAAATGTCTCCGAAATCGTTGCTTCATTTAAAATTCGAAAGTTGCGCGATCGAATAACGAATGAATTATCTAGCTTATTTAAATTAATTCTCACTTTGCTGTGCACATTGTCTTTCGTGCTCGAGGCAAGATTATAGAAAATATTCCCGTGGCGTTATTTGCTGAAAACTTAAGCTTTTAAGATGTAACAACAAACATTTTTATTCACTTAAGCCCGGTTCAGACGTAAAAGTCGGCGATATCGCCGATTTTTGTCGGCGATATCGCCGATTTCACCGATTCTCGGGAAAGTCGGCGATATCGCCGACGAAAATCGGGAAAGTCGGCGATATCGCCGACTGAAAATCGGGAAAATCGTAAGAATCGGGGATATCGCCGACAAAAATCGGGAAAGTCGGCGATATCGCCGACTGAAATCGGGAAAGTCGGCAATAGATACATACATAATGACCAGCACAACAGAACACAAACCGACTAAAATCGGGAAAGTCGGCAATAAGTACATACATAATTTTTAACGCGTACCCTTTGTTTTTAGCCCAAAAAGGGACTCCAGAAAAAATTTTGCTTTACACCCCTCCCCCCAGAAATTTTTTACTGTGCATGTCTGCGGCCAAGTCAGAAATTTTCTGGGAAAAATAGGGCAGAAATAAGGACAAAAGGTGATAAAAATCGCAATTTTTTCACAAGTGTCTGAATTTCGTTCTTTATCATGAATTGTGGTAGAATTGGCGCTAATTTGACTTTTCTAGCACTTTTTCAGTCGTTTTTGGCCCTAAAAACCGAAAAAATTTCGACCTTATGGTACCGGCTGACCCCCAGATTGACCATGCTGTGCATCTATGGTCTGGAGGCTCTGAGCCACACGTGGGCGTGGGGGGTTTGGGTGTATGCACCCCCAGAAGGCAAAATACACAACATGAAAACCAGAATACCTCCCAGAAATCGATTTTCGAATTTTTTAGCATTTTTCGCGATTTTTTGATGCCAATGGATAGCGCTCGATGAGAAATATCGAAAAATGGTGCTTTTTCGCCCTACCACCATTCTTAAGACCATTTTTTGACCTTTTAAAAATTTTTACACTCCCCCAGAATTTTCGTGCTGCCCACGTATGCTCTGGGCCCCCAAGAATCTGAAAGTCCCCTAAAAATCAATTGACCTCGGAATTCAATGTTTAATGCGATTTTTGGCATTTTGGCCCCATTGGACTTGTAGGTACGTACGTACATACAAATATGTAATAGCTACAAAGTGTCAAGATGTGTGCAGAAAAGTCAGTTGAGTATCTCAGCTAATTAAAATTCATGACGTAAGATAGTAAGCAGTATAGTTTTTCCGTACTCGCAGCTAAAAGTACGTAATATGTGTCTTAATCAATAGGATTTGTTATGTAGTCAGGCACCTAGATTGGTGGTACCTATATATGTACTTTATGATGATCTACATGAACAGCTACGTGCTTAAGTAGACAACAGCATACCTAGCGCATACTTCAATGCACCAAAAATCGGCGATATCGTAGAAAAATAGGATGGGTTCCTATTCTTACGATTTTAGTCGGCGACATCGCCGACAAAAATCGGGAAAGTCGGCGATATCGCCGACTAAAAATCGGGAAAATCGTAAGAGTCGGCGATATCGCCGACAAAAATCGAAAGTCGTAAGAATCGGCGATATCGCCGACAAACATCAGGAAAGTCGGCGATATCGCCGACTAAAAATCGGGAAAATCGGGGCACTTCTGAACCGGGAAAAAGTGTCGGCGATGTCGGCGATATCGCCGATTTTTACTTCTGAACCGGGCTTAACTCCTCAAAATTTTTACTTCGAGGACAGAGCGAGCGGCCCACTAAGTTTCATGCGTTTGTCACATAAATTCGGGCAAAAATTTAAAGGTTTTTTTAACCCAAAATGAGCCTTAAGTACGGTAATGAGTGATATTTTGGTGACCGGCTCCAGCCAATAGAGTCCGATTATCACGAGGGTGATGTACATATGTATCATTGGGCACACTCAGAGTTTTTAGGGACAAATGACTTCCCTGGCATACGTGGGCAGCAAGAAAATTCGGGGGGGGGTCAGGAAAAAAAATTGCCAAAAATGTTACTAAAAAATAGAATTCTGGGGTCTACACTGATCGGTATGAGGGGGTTTCCAATTTCTGAGGGGAGGGTACATCCCCCACGCCCATGTGTTTCCTGGGACCCGCGGGGTTCGTCATGAACAAAGATGCACAGCATGGCCGATCTGGGGGAGGGGGTCAAAAATCAAGCTTTATTGGGCCAAAATGACTTCAAGAACTATAGTCTATTTCATTTATTCGAGAGCTTTTCCAGTAAATGTTTATGAAGGCCACTGTATGCTAAGTTGACGATTTACTGTAACTCGACAGGAAAGCTCAGTGGGGGCGAGCGGCTGTCATTCTTCCATTTTTAATGCACTAAACCATCAGAATAAAATCGATTCAAGCATTGAAACCGTGCTGGGACATACTGCAGTAAGTGCGCTAAATAAAAACCTAGCGGTAGGAATCGAACCTGGTTTGCTTCGGTGACAAACAGACGTTTTAACACTGAGCCTATGGGGGAGTTCGCGGCGGTTCTTAAGATGTTAGTCGATTCTTTAAACGTCGATTATGATAAGCGGAATGTGAAACTTTCATCTTCACGTTGCACTATCTGCTCGAAGATGAAAATGAATCACGTCGTAATAAAACTTTATTGAAAAACCCTTCCTTGCTAATGTTTCTGCGATCTCTAATCGACTCACAGTAAACAAAGAAAATAGAGTTACTGTAACCTCGGAAAAATTTTACTGGAAAAGCTCTCGGATTAATTAAACAGACTATAGTATGAGCGCTAAAACTACGCGTATTACGCTAGTTCTGAATAGAGCGTCAGAAAATTTTGGAAAAAGCTATTCATAACGCTCACTCAAATTTTGGCTGTTCGGAAAAAACATTATGCAAAAACTATTAATAAAGCGCGAAACATCTGAAAATTTTGGGCTTATTAGCTCAAAAGTGTGCTATATCTCTTAACGCGTTCCATCAAATGCGCCTTGAGAATCTCCAATTTTTCCTTTGAGGTAAAAATAATGCAATGCACCGAGAAAAAACACCTTTCTGTCTACATTAATACTAGTATTTAAAATATATCTCTTTCTTTATCTTTTTAGCAAGATTTTTATCTTTATCTTTCTTTTGGAAAAATCACAGGCTACATATCTTTATCTTTTTGATAGGAATTTATCTTTCAAAAAGATAAAGTATGTGCATAAGTTAGCATGTAATCCAAAATGCAGGTTTGACGTGAAATACATTTAGACGCATTCAAGTTTTATTGTAATACAAGAAAAGAAAACGATTGTTTAAACCCTATGGCATGCGGCCCAATTTAATGCCTGTACATCAACTTAAGTAAGCGGGAGTGATACCGATCTAAGCGGGAAGTACTTCTACTAGCACCCAAGTTAATCGAAGTTCAAGCCCAGGAAACATAGAGATGTTTGAAAAAATCAATAACTGTTGCGACTATGTATACTTTGTACAGGCGCACACAGCCAGGTTACTTAGTGAATAGTCGCTTCTACAAGTATGCTCTGAAGATGGCCAAAGCTTTGGTCGAAACGTCAGCTAATTGTGGTAGAGTCAATAAACAATGGAAGAATAATGGGAGCGAATCACACCCTACTCCAGCAGCCTTGGTTGGTCAGATTGCTTCCCCTCTGCTACTGAAGTCAATTTTCCGAATATTTTTGGTCAAGTGAGGCATAATGGGAGAAAATCGGCAGTTAATCAAACAACTTCAGCTAGTCAGATAACTTCTACTACTGCTACAACATCTAGGATGGGTGGAGGTAAGGGCGGGTTGGAGGGCCTGGTGAGTTTTAGACTTAAAAAGTTTTTCTTTATTCTTGCTTTTCTTTTCAAGATTCGTTTAAAACTAAATATATTCACATATTTGAAGAATAAGTATGATCATGGAATTGTGTTACTTTTAAGAAAAGTTGAGAAGCTTCAACTTCGCTATAATAAGCTTCAGTTGGATGTTGCATTTCTTAAGGAATGCATTGATAATGATTTGCTTCCTAAATTTCTGGCTTTCAAGGTTTCTAATAGGATGCTTAAGCGTTCTAAGTGTTACATAACATGCCAGAGGCTTCTGCTAAATGAGGAATTGAAAGGTAAAATCAAAGAGGTCGAAAGAGTCATAAGAGATTTGAAAGCACAGATAACCATGTTTGATTCAAGAGTATCCTGGCTGGATTCTCAGGTATCATTAACATACATTAGACGCAATGTGTCTAAATCTCTCAACCATGTTAGACAGTTGCATAGCAAGAAGGTAAAAAACTTGCTTATGCATAAAAGTGTTAATAGTATCGATCCTGACAAGGTTGTGGTTAATTTTAGTAACCGAGTTTTGACAGCTCATGAAAAGCTTGTCTTGTCTTATGGTATGAAGTACTCTATTACACCTAGGAAGATCGAGTATGGTGATTATTTGCTGCCTTTTGAGAAACTGATGGGTTTCCTCAATAAACAAACTGCCTTTAAGTGTGATAATGTAAAAATGCAAATGATCAAGAATCAATTGCGTGACATTGCTCTTAGCTCATACTTTAATTATGATAAGAAGCATTGTGATAATCTATCAAAGCGTGACTATGAAATCCTCAGCAATCTGTCAAAAGACAAGAATATCATTGTCCTAAAGGCAGATAAGGGTAACCAAGTTGTAATTTTGAACAAAGATGACTACATTAGGAAGTTGAATGATGTCTTGAATGATATCTCAAAGTTCAAAGTCATTGACTGCAATCCTTGTCAGTTTATACGCTCAGTTGAGAAACGCATATCAGCCCGTATACTGAAGGTTCATAAGCAGAATGGACTATCTGCTGATGTGTATAAAAGTATAAATCCTGTAGGATGCAGTTATGGCAGGCTATATGGCTTGCCTAAGACCCATAAGAGAGATGTTCCTCTAAGACCTATCTTGTCAGCCATCAACACTCCAACTTATAAGTTGGCTAAGTATTTTGTGCCAATCCTACAAGACGTAAGTACAAATGAATACACTTTATGTGACACTGGTAGTTTCCTGACAAGACTTAAGGCTTTTACATTCAAAAGCCATCATTTTATGGCTAGTCTTGATGTTCAAAGCTTGTTCACTAATATTCCACTCAATGAGACTATTGACATATGTATTAGGAAACTATTTGATGATCAGAATGTCATGTTAGTAAATAACATGAATCGTCATCAATTCAAACTGCTTCTAGAACTTGCAGTAAAAGAGTGTTACTTTACGTGCAATGGTAAAATCTATCAACAGATAGATGGTGTTGCTATGGGTAATCCGCTTGGCCCAGTTCTTGCCAACATTTTCTTAAGCTATCATGAAACAAAATGGCTCAGAGACTGTAATATAAAGATCAGACCCAAGTTTTATGTACGTTATGTTGATGACACATTTGTAGTGTTTTCTGACAGAAATCAGCCTACAAAGTTCTGTGATTACATGAATCAGCAACATCCTAATATGAAGTTCACATTTGAAACTGAATGTGAGAAGAAATTAAATTTCCTTGATGTTCTTGTTGAAAGGAAGTCTGATGATATTGTGACATCATCATATCAGAAACCTACATTTTCTGGCCTTTATGCCAAATTGTCTAGCTTCATTCCTTTTGCCTATAAAGTTGGTTTAATAAGAACACTTGTGAGTCGCATTTACATGATTTGTAACTCATATCAGACTTTTGTCTCTGATATTGACAAGCTGAAGCAGACTCTACTGCAAAATGAGTATCCCCTTGGCTTGATTGATAAGGTCATATCAGACTTTATGACAAAGGTTTATAATAAGAGTGATGAAATAAAAGTCGGGTGTGATAAATTATGCTATTCTCTTGTTTTGCCTTACACTGGTGTGCATGGCTACAATGTACGCAGCAGAATTCTAAAGCTTATATCTGCATTTTACCCTCAGATTAGAGTAAGGTTTGTTTACAAACCTGTCATGTGTATAAGCCGGTTTTTCAAAAACAAGGATGCTGTACCTGCTCAGCTACTCTCAAATTTAGTATATAAGTATACGTGTTCTAGCTGTATGGCTAGTTACATTGGCGAAACTCGCCGACATTTTGGGAGTAGAATTGCAGAACATACTGGCATCTCATTTGCTACAGGAAAGCCAATTCAGGGTGATAGCTTATCTGCTATTCACAAACATATCTCAAATAGCAATCATTCAATTTCATCAGATTGCTTCAAGGTTATCAGTCGAACATCCAATTCTTTTGATCTTTTAATCAAGGAGTCATTATATATAGCACGTGATCGTCCTATTCTCAACAATAATGTTTCATCATATCCTCTAAATTTGTTTTAATTTAGTTAAATCCCATCTTTTTCATTTTCTTATAGTTTAAAATCTTTTATAATTCTCTTCATAATTTAATGGTATGTTTAAACTTTAAGTTTCTCTTGGTTTACAACTCTCGCTTAGCAAGCTCATTTTTTAAAACCATTACTTAGTGAATAGTCGCTTCTACGTTTAAATCAATTTACACCGATTAAAGAAATGCCTGCTGTGCGCAAGCTTTAATGAAATAGAGTAAACAAGTATCTTTTTTCGGTAAAATAAGGTATGCTTCAGTAAAAAGAGGGTATGTGTAGGTTACACTGCGATTGTTTTCATCAGACTAATTTATTTTCGCAGCAAACGTAAACGAAAAACGTGTAATAACAATGTAAAGTGAGTCAAAATGGAAGACGCCTAAGAACACGACGGGAGGAATTTTTCGAATCAAACGCCGGGCATTTTTTGCGTCGCTCGGTCAACGGAAGGACTATGCGGTGATCGAGCTCTCGTTAACACCGGCCCATGCAACTTGCACATCTTTATCACTACGTCCTCCTCCTCTTCACCATTCGTAGCGGTTGCGTTTAATGTAGGCCCGTTTACGAATCGCCGATCTGTGCAATAAATTTTTGTACATCATGCTCAGGCGCGGATTAAGAGGGTGGGGAGCGGCCCCCTTGTCAAAAATAGTTGGGCGCTATGCAGGCACGTATCCCTGAGGGTAAGAGGGGTTCAGACCCCCACTCTAAATTCAGAAAAATCGGAAAAATAGGGCTTTTAAAACGTTATTTTGTGCTATTTTTGGCCTTTTTGGGCTTAGTCCCCCAAAATAGGACGGCTAGCTACGTGCCTGGCGCTATGGAGAATAATGTGCATTTCCGATGATGTTATAGTCCGTTTGATTCAACTTTGCGGTTTTCTTTTGAGTTTTGCCGCAAGAACCGGGCTACGAAAGTGGTTTGAAATTTCGATGCATTAACGAGGGTTAGCAATAACATACATACTTTTCCATATAACTCGACCTACTTTAGAATATAATATTTACCGTGTTAGGCGTGTAACACTTTTGAGAGCCGATTTAAATTTTTCAAGGAAACTCAAAGGTTAATGAAGCGGGCTGTAGCCGTTTTTTATCACGATTTTTCAAATATTTCCGCGCCGTACTCATTAATTACAATTACTAACATTCTTGACATTATAAAAAATTTGTTTTTACGTAGCAGAGTAGTTTCTGCACAGAACAATGAATTTTTAAACCTTTTCTAAAATGATTTCTTGAGTATTTTTCGATGTTTTGTGCCGATTTTTGCACTAATTTTGCGCGTTATTCTTAGAAAACTTCCGAAATTTTCCATGTTTTTTCGGATAATTGATGATTCTGTGTACCAAAGTACGAAAAAATCGATAGGTACTTTGAGCACAATGAACGAATTTTTCGAAACTAGTGGGAAAATTTGGGGTTCCGCTCCGCTCCCTGTCAGAAAATCTTGGATCCGCCGCTGATCATGCTTGATATGATTTTAGCATGCTAAGCGACCATATATGGGCAGCACCTAAATTCTAGGGTCTTAAAGTTTTTAAAGCTCAATTATGTAGAGAGAATAGAAGCAGGCACGTATCTCTGGGGAAATTAGAGTGGGGGGGGGGGGGGGTTCGACCCCCAAAATTCAGAAAAATAGATAGAACTTTTTAAACGCTATTTTGTGCTATTTTTGGCCACTTTTGGGCTTAGTCCCCCCAAAAATTGGTGTTGGTCCCCCCAAAATAGGACGGCCAGCTACGTACCTGAATAGATGGTAGGGTCAAGAGACACAATTTTTCGACGTTTCTCATCGAAACAATCGATTTTTTGCAGATGAAGGTTGGACGGGCGAACCGCTGACCATTGCCCAATTATGTATGGAAGCCAGGTACGCGATCATATATACATGCAGCAGGCGGAGGGTGGAGCACCCCCCACCCAAAGTTAGTTGTTCCCATCTCCCAAAAAGCAGAAGAATTTTTAACCCCACCCCGATTTTTGGAAAAAATTTGCACTTTTGGCCGTTTCTAGGTATGTTTTGGTCGTATCTGGCCAAAAAATGGAGGTCCTTTACCCCCACCCCCTTAATCATGACCGGGGATACCCCAACCAGAATTTCAAGCCGTAACATAAAAGCGGAGAATCAGGCATCGTAGCTGGCCGTCCAATTTTGGGGAGGGGCCAACACCAATTTTGGAGGGGGGGACTACGCCCAAAAAAGCCACAAATAGCACAAAATAACGTTTAAAAAGTTCATATTTTTCCGATTTTTCTGAATTTTTTTGGGGTGGGGGGAAACCCCCCATTCTCCTCCAGAGATACGTGCCTGCAGAGAATGCATCATTTTCATCCCAAATTTTTGTAAATATACGAAATAAATTACCGGCCGCGTCGCGACAGGACGCCGACGAGGGGATAGCATTGTTGGCGCTGCCGTATTCGATGACAAGCGGCGGCGGCGGAGGCGACGCGACGCCAGCCGCCGGATCATAGCCGGCGCTGCGTAGTCGAGTCGGTCGCATCGAATAGATCACTGAGCCAATTAGGACGCACGCGAATGACACGAAGTATAAGTAATGGAACTGAAAGAGCGAAGAATAAGACGGTTTTGCGATTATTTTTACAATTTTTTTTGCGATTTTTTTAAATTTTATAAATTTAAATCATTTTTCAAAATTTTAGACCCAGATTTAATTTCTAAACTTCCGGTAAAACCGCGGAAAATTGGGGAGCATACCATAGGTGGGCAGCACCAAAATTATGGGGGGCGGGGTGAAAAAATTTGTAAAGGTCAAAAAATGGTCTTAAAAGTGGTCGTATGGCGAAAAGAACACCATTTTTCGACGTTTCTCATTGAGCACTATCCAATGGCATCAAAAAATCGCTAAAAAAGCAAAAAAAATTTTCAAAATTCGAATTCTGGGGGGGGGGGTATTTTGATTTCTGGGGGGTATTTCAACTTCTGGGGGGTGCATACCACCAAACCCCCCACGCCCATGTGTGGAGCATACTCCACGTATAAAAATTCAATGATTATTATTGAATTTTTGGAACACTTCCGTTATCAGTAAGCGCATTATCATTCACACTGTTGCTCTCTGTTAATGTTATGTAAGTTACAGGCATACATGGTCTTGGAGGAGATTCGGGATATTTTCGCACCTCCCTCCTACCCTCCTCAGAAAATTTTTTCACCTCCCGCAGAATTCGCGATTTTTCAAGAGTTTCAAAAAATTCGTAGAAAAGGTGCTGTTTTAAGCGTTTCTAGCCATTTATTTGCTTAAAAATGTCAAATTCTCGCCATATACTCATTTCATGTGCCATATTTTGTTCAATTTAATTGAATTTTGTTGTTGATTTATTGGTATTTTTCCGTGTTTTTATGCTCTAGAAAGATAGAGCATCATCAGAAACGCCGAAAACGACATTTTTGACGCGTATCTACGATTTTTAAGCCAAAAAAGCCATTTTTCATTTTCACCTCCCACCAGAATTTCCATGCTGTGCATACCTGGTTACAGGCTAGGAAAAAATGAGAAAAAAGACAAGAGAGGCGAATTACATTGACTGCAGCTATGTAACCACACGTGGGCGTGGGGGGTTTGAGGGGGTATGCACCTCTAAAAAGCAAAATACCCCAAGAATTCAATTTTTAAATTTTTTTTGTTTTCTTCACAATTTTTAGATGCCAATAGAGAGTGCTCGACGAGAAACGTTGAAAAATGGTGTTTTTTCGCCATATCACCATTTTTAAGACCGTTTTTTGGCCTTTGAAAAATTTTTCACCCTCCCCCAGAATTTTGGTGCCGCCTACCTGTAAGTGAATCACCCTGTGAAATAAGCTGACCAGATTTATAGAAAAACATAGCATTTTAGAGCAATTTGCACTTGACAATACACATAAACGAGTTATGTACAACATGGGCAGCAATCAAATTCTGGGGGTCTGGGTGGTAAAATTAGAAGAAATCCGAAAAACATGCCAAAAAGTAAATTTTAGGGGCATACATGTACCGGCTCGAAATTCGGGGGTCCCGGCCATTTTTAGCGCGGGGGGGGTAAGAGACCTCAAATTTTTGACCAAAACGGCCAAAAAAGGCCTAACAAGCCAAAAAATTCATTTTTTCCAAAAATAGGGCGGGGGGGGGGGTTAAACATTTTCCGGCTTTAGGGGATGGGGTGGGGGTAAGACGTCCGACTTCAGGCGGGGAGATTTCCCCACCCCCTGTTACAAGTACGTATAGGGGTATATCAATTTTCAGGGGTCTAGCGGATTATGCGTAGATACGTAGCTTCCTCACCGCATAATTAAAAATGAATAATCCTGCCAACAGCGTATAAAAATCGGCGGTCAAAATCGACAAGTTGTACATAGCAGCCGAAGTTCGTTGCAAAACAATAGTAACCAACGAATAAAAGGCAAACATAAAAACGGCGAAAGCGAGGTACAGGCAAACTGCGGAATGGAGGAACAAAAACGTATTAATTTTATAAAATATTTACGAAAGACATAAATTTGGGATAAAAGACGAAAATTTTTAAAGCTACAACATTGTCTGAAACTTCATATTAAGAAAATTCAGAACGTTGTAGTGAAGTGAAGTGAAGTGATGATGTGATGAAGTGACTGAAGTGAAGTGAAGTGATGAAATGAATGACGTGATAAATAAATAAATAAAATAAATAAATAAATTAATTAAATAATAAATTTATTTATTTATAAATAAATAAATAAATAAATAAATTTTATAAATAAATAAATAAATAAATAAATGAAGTGACCGAACACAAAAAAATTCAAATTCTCTTTAATCAGCCCGAATTGATTTATTTTCTCCGTCTTTAATACCCAAAATGAATAAACTTCTCTACTTTAAGTAAAAAATAAAGCTAAAACGATTTTTTCAAATAAAATATCTTGCCTCTTTTCTAAAAAAGTAGAAACCTTGCGCGAGATTATAAAAAATAGAGACAATGACATAACAATGACCCATCATTGAAAACATTATAATTAATTTGATACAATTAATTTTATGTACATGACGAAAACACTTGAAATTGGTTTGCAATAATGATTGATTATTTGTAATGCTAAGTAATAATTTATTTAATATATCACGCAAAATAAGTAGTAGCAATCAGTATGTTAATAAAAAATAAAAATCAATAAACCCCAAGTTGCAACAATGCACTTCAAGAATAAAAATTTATTTATCAAAAAAACATTAGAAAATTAATGTCTAATAGATGTGAAACAAAGATTAATTTTGTCAACAAAAGTCGCCTTTGTAGCATAAATAATTAAGGTGTCGTTAAATTTCGATTCACCTCCAAAAATTTGTTATTTTTACGGTAACGACCATAGGTGGGTGGTACCGAAATTCTGGGGGAAAGCAAGATTTTTCAAAGGTCGAAAAATGGCCTAAAAAATAATAATATGGCGAAAAATATGACGAAAAAAATTTCAAAAATTGAATTCTGGGGGCTTTTGGTTTCTGGGGGTGCATACCCCCCGAACCCCCACGCCCAGGTACGGTAACGACTGATTCACATTGTTTTCACCTTCGTTTACAAATACATGAGCGGTTTAAAATTTGAAAGGAGCTCTCCCTATCTACTTTAATTAATTAGCAGACTTCGAATTTATTGACCATAGTTTAAAGTCAGACTTATGTACGATTAAAAATTTAAAATGCCAGAAAATACAAAAAATATGCGTACGAAATGTAGGATTGTGAAGATGAAAACTTAATCAGCGAAGGATTTCGACTAACTCCTTAATAATTCATATCAGGATTATTTGATCTACTTTGATTTATTCGATCAGGGTGTTCCACTTAAGTATCACTGATTTAGTTTTCCTGCCATCAAGTCAATACTGATCGATAAATGATGAAACTATTATATAAAGCAGGTCAATAATTATAAACTACAATGTGATCACCACCATTTTCAATCATTTTGTGAAGGCGTTGACGATATTCAAAAAGAACCTTTTCACGCATTTCTATTGTAACTTCGTCGAATGCTTGAATTATTCGATTCTCCAACTCAGGAATGCTTGTTGGACGTGTGGTATAGACCTTTGATTTATAAAGCCTTAAGGGAAAAAGTCACGCGGTGTCAAATCAGGTAATCGTGGTGGCCAAGGCATGTTACACGATCCACAACCCATCCAAGTGTTTGGAAACTGTTCGTCTAACCAATCACGATGGATGGTGGTTAATTGTTAATTGACATAACCATCGGTATTGGTCGCCTAATAATCCACACTGGATTGCTGAACAAGCGCTCCATTTCTCAAGGACGACTGTCTGGGCAGCTATTGGCCACCATGGGGTTTTTGGCCCATTTTTCTTTGAGGAATCGATAAACAGTGCCCGTTACTTGGACATGCTACAAAACCAATTTGTCCCAATTTTATCAGAAAAAATCTCGAAAGCGACGTCATTTTTATGCAGGATGGCGCTCCGCCTCATTGGGGCCGAATGGTTTGTGATTGGTTAGACGAACAGTTTCCAAACCGGTGGATGGGTCGTAGACCGCGTAACATGCCTTGGCCACCACGATCACCTGATTTGACACCGTGTGACTTTTTCCTTTGGGGCTTTATTAAATCAAAGGTCTATACCACACGTCCAACAAACATTCCTGAGTTGAAGAATCGAATAATTCAACCATTCGACGAGGTTACAGAAGAAATGCGAAAAAAACCTCTTTGGAATATCGTCAAAACCTACACAAAATGATTGAAAATGGTGGTGATCACGTTTAAGTTTATAATTATTGACCTGGTTTATATAATGTGGTGAAAATTGGTAAGAATAAATTCTAATGGCCAGAAATGATTCTTGTAAAGTTTCATCATTTATCGATCAGTATTGATTTAATGGCAGGAAAAGTAAACCAGTGATATTTAGGTGGAACACCCTGTAGATTATAAATCACTTTATCATATAATGTTTATCTTGAATTTTATTTAGAAAAGCCTTACAAAAACTAAAAAAGGAATAAAAATATATGTTTTCGTCACGCCTTAAAATACTTACTAACTTCGTATCGATGCCACGGAACTAACGACAATTTATCGCGTTCGATTATGGCCCTTAAATCGAAAAATGTGGATTGTTTACAACCGTTGATAAGAAAATTCAGCTCAAATAAAACCAAGAAGTAAATAAAACGAAAATAAATAAGGGAAGCTAACAAAATTTGACATGACGAGGCTGCGATTTGGAATTAAAATAAATAAAAAACACTAAAACTGATTGACAAAGGCAAAAGGATTGGTGTAAACAGAATTGTTATGCCACAAGACGCATCTCGCAAGAGTATGTATTTCCAGCTATTCGTAGTTATGTAAATAGAGACTCGGCACCACACATGGGCTGGGGGATTTGGGGGTATGCACTCCCAGAAGTTGAAATACCCCCAGAAATCAAAATACCCCCAGAATTCATATTTTGAAATTTTTTCTTGCTTTTTTAGCGACTTTTTGATGCCATTGGATAGTGCTCGATGAGAAACATCTGAGAAAAACTAATAAATCTTTAGAACGGAGAAAGACTTTTTTTCAAATGAACAAAATTATGCAAGCTTAAAAATGTGAATAGTATATAAAAGACTTATTGTAGTGTAGAACTTTATATCTATAAAAAGCCAAAATCAGACATATATTTGTAATGCCCTTTATAAACATAAAACTAACAGTCCGAGTAGTCTATCTACATTCTCAGCCATATTAGCATAGATTATTGATGTTGATTAATGAATTACTGTGTAATTAAGACACGGAAACTTAAAAAAATGATTAATAAATAGAATTAAACCCTGAATAGGCTTTACATACCTCTTACTTTAGCATTAGGCACCATGAATGAAAAAATTCGCGGAAATTTATGAAAATGATTATTTGATTCAGATTATAAATCATTTTATCATTTAATGTTTATTTTGAATTTTATTTAGAAAAACATTTATTGAAAAAATTATATTTAAAAGAATTTAATTTTTTATTTGATAAAAATTTTATTAAAAAATTTATTTTATCTAAAAAAGCCTCATTTTTTCGCATACTGCTATTTAATTATAAATAGGGCTAAATAAAAATAAGCTTTGATAAACAAGACGGAAATTATTTCAGATTTTATATGTATTCATACCTAAATTCAATACAAAATATGTTCTATCCAAAATACAATTATGTACAATCATGATAAATCAAAGCGATCCAATTTTAAATTTAAAGCAGGAGGTAAGGCTTAGTCGCAAGTGTGTAAAGTAGGCAAGTGAATAGCTGAGACAAAACTAAACATTATTACAAGAAACCCAAGGGTTACTTCAATGAACCTGTGTGCAAATCTAAATTTTGTATATTTGTTAAATAGAAAAATTAAATGGAAACAATTTTCGAAATTCGTCGAATCAAAGCTAATCGACTAGATTAATTATTTAGACTGAAGCAATGACTATTGTACAACTTGGGGCGATAACTAGAGCAAAAAGTATTTGAAATGACATCACTAAAGTAATCCTAGAACGCAACATAATACTATAAAAAAGCAATAAAAATAAAAAACGACAAAAACAACAAATAAACCATAAAACTATATTGTATAATTGATTAAATTCAATTAAAATTGAATAAATTAATACATATGTTAATTATTTATTTTTTACATTAACTCAATATTTGCATATTTTTATTATATTTTTTTACGATTATTCATTAATTAATTGATGACTTACAATTGTATACCAGAGATAACGCTGCCAAAAAGGCCAACCATACCGAGGTATTCGATGCGGCTATACTGTTTAACTAATTTTTCCTCGGCCACATTACTAACGCCATACAAAGCAGCACCGGTGAGGCAACAGAGATCTCCGAGTAATTTGTTCGTAGCTTAAGTATAAGTAGAGAGGATGAGATATAATAATAAAAAAGTGAAAGGTGAAAAAAGCGATAAAAGCCTAAGCAGCATGCACGTCAACTTTGAAAAGCTAGGTTTTTGGGGTTTTTGTGGGTGCAAAAATTTCGAAATTTTGGGTATTTGGTCAGCAAGTTTCATCATTTTTTCTGTACAACTTAAGAGCGGTATTACTGTAGTTGTTCCCCTGGTGCCAACTCTGGCTGTTGTCCACGCCCTGCAGTGCTTTTGGCGCATATGCAGTTTTTATTTTCACCTGTTTTCTTTCAGTAGGCATTCGAATGGTTTTTTGATGCACTTTCTAGAGATTTTGGTATTTTTAGGATTCATTTTGTTGAGTTGTGTACACACCCTGCTAGTGCTGTGTTATTGAGTTATTTTTTTGGTTTGGTTTGATTGATTCGTTCTTTCTTCTATTGTATTCTCACCATAGGTGGACAGCACCGAAATTCTGGAGGAGGGGTGAAAAATTTTTGGGAGGGGGTGAAAAAATTTTCAAAGGTCAAAAAATGGTTTTGTTTGGCGAAAAACACCATTTTTCGACGTTTCTCATCGAGCACTATCCAATGGCATCAAAAAATTGCTAAAAAAGCAACAAAAAATTTTTTCTGGAGGGGGTATTTTGATTTCTGGGGGGGATATTTCAACTTCTGGGGGTGCATACCCTTAAACCCCCACGCCCATGTGTGATTCTCACTAATTTAGCAAAGACTTCCGGCTTATTTTCCGCGCTCGGGAAGCTTTCTTTTTTCAAGTGTAGGTTTTTAATGGCGAATAAAAAGTTTCTTCCGTATTATTTTTTGACCTTCGTACATACATACATAAATATGTAATCAAATTTTTATAGCGATTTCGTACCTGCCATTAGATTTCAATATTTTATTTTTTAATTATATTTCTATAATATTTTTGCATTAGATTAATACCTCGACTTAATAATTTTGTTTACTGTGAACATGTTTTGCGGCCGATAATATGTATGCAGATTTTATTTAGAAATATTTCTCCAGAAATATATAAATTTAGAATAATTCGAGCATGTACGTATAACGTAACAATTCTCCATTTTAAAAATGGACAGTGCGTGCCATTTTTGTGAAAAAGGAACATATTAGTTTTAGAAAGATTTACATATGTATGAGCTATTTTACAACGCTATTAATGAAGTATTTTCCTAAATTATGTAGACGGTTTACAATTTTACAACTATTTTATGATTTATGAGCTACTTTACAATTTCATTATGACATCAAAGACGTTTAAAATGCTAGCAGTTGTTCATAAAGAAGAACATTTTTTATTCCGACATTTAACAGCGCAGTTGTTTACTTTGTTAAAACGAACTGTTACTTGCAGAGATACATGTAACAGGGGGATGGGTGATCCCCAACCAAAGTTGGTCGTCCCCTCATTCCCATAAGAGCCAGAAAATTTTCGACCCTCATTTTTGAGAAAAACTGAATTTTTCGGGTGTTTTTGGGTGTTTTTTGTCTTTTTTGGCCAAAAATTGGATGTCATTCACCCCTCCCCCAAAAGGCCGGGGACCCCAACCCACAAATTCGAGCCGTTACTATAGGTGGGCGGCACCAAAATTCTGCAGGGATGGAGGTGCAAGATTTTTTAAAGGTAAAAAAATGGCCTTAAAAATGCTGGTATGGCGGAAAAACACCATTTTCCAACGTTTCTCATCGTGCACTTTCCATTGGCATCAAAAGTTGAGAAAAAACAAAAAAATTTCCAAAAATTGAATTATGGGGGTCGTTTTAGTTTCTCGGGGGGGTATTTTGGTTTTCGAAGGGGAGGGGGTGCTTACCACCCAACTCCCCACGCCCAGGTGTGGCCGTTATATACGCTATGTTTACATACATACATACATACCTCCTTCGTTCTTTCCATTGATAATATCACCCCAAACTAGACATCCGATACCAATAAGGCAAATGGCAACGCCAATCACGTGGACAAGGCGATAACGTACGTAAAGGAAGAAAAACGATAATAATAAAACGACTGGAATGGTAAAACAATCAAGGACCTGAAAGAAACAAAAAAATGTTAAAGCTAGAAACTAAATGTGCAATCAATGTGAAATCAAAAAAGCACTCTGGAAAACTATGAAGAATATATGACAAACACTGTTTTTTTATTTTGTACAAGGTCCATATGTACATGTACGAAGACGTTACCGAAACGTCTTTGTACATTTTGTACATAGAAAATGCTAATGCATTGTAATATATAGAGTACCTATGTGTTTTGTGTACTATTTAAATACACATGTTTCTGCCTGTACTGGCGTGCTCTAGCAATTTATCGGTTTCTGACAATCAAAATTACAAAAATTTATCAAAAAAGAGCAAGCGTCGTAAAATTCTGGTAATTTTCGCCGTTTTCATATAGATTTTCTCTTTTCTTTAAAGCAGATACATTGTTCAGATCGCTGAATTTGCACTGGAGCGCCAAAAATTTTGTTAATATTCCCTAAAGACACAATTTTGAAGCTTTCTAATGACAAAAGAGAAAATTGTCAAAGTGGTTTAAAATTGTTTTCTCATCCTTCCCTTGACATTCAAATAAAGTTTAGACTTGACAGACAAGACAGCAGAGCCTTAAATCGCTGAATCAATGTGAACTTGAGAGGCACTGAAATACTTTAAATATTTAAAGTCAATGCTAGAGCTTCTTAAAGAGAAATAAAATAGTTATAGACGTGAAAACCATGATATTCTAGACTTTCAAACTTAATTTTTGCTGTTTTAAAAACATGCAGAACAAATCATTTTGTGGATCCTATATTTTTAACTTATTCCGATGCAAAGCACAAGAAATCCCAGTAAATTTCTGATATTTCTACTGATTTTATTTCCAAAAAACCTTTTGTACATGTACAAAGACTGTCCCAAAAAGTCTTTGTGCATCCGGAAAAATCTTTGCCGAATACAAAAAAAATAAACTATGATGACAAATATAAAAAATAAATAAAAATCATGTGTGAACTTGCGTAAAGTCACTTTTTGTAGTTTTTGTGCTATTTTTAGTTACAAAATACTAAAAGCCGTGTTTTATTCTTAAAAGGTTACTCCCTCGAAAAACGGCCGGCTGACTACCCCTACTCAAACTTTTTGGCTGCGGCATTCGAGGTTGACAGAAAGGGTCGATATTTATAATTAAATATTTACAATAAAATATTTACATATTTATAAATGCTTATAATTGAACTTTAAATGTATACGATTTTTTTGCAGCATTCATAGGTATATAGGGTGAGAGAGGTATTCCGTTTCCTTAACTTTTGGAAACTTATAGCTTTATAGCCAGACACGTAGCTGGCCATCCTCTTTTAGGGGGACCATCACCAATTTTTGGGGGGACTAAGCCCAAAAAGGCCAAAAATAGCACAACATACCGTTTAAAAAGTCATATTTTTCCGATTTATCTGAATTTTCATAATTTTAACGGACCCCCTGCCCATTCCCCCAGATCTTCGTGTCTGTATATAGCTATTTTGGCCGAAAAACATGTTCATGTAGCCTTTTTGGGCTCAGAAAACTAGCTACATAGCTTTTTGGACCCAGAAGCAAACCAAATGTGAGCTCAGTAATGCTGTTTAGTGTTCATTTTTCTGACTCTCAGCAGAGTTCATAGCTATTTTCCCTACTTAAAAATAGGCTGAATGGCTATGTTTAGTCCAAAAAGGTATACCATCGTTTTTTCCGACGTAGAATCGTTTTTTTGCAAAGCAATCACACAGCTATCTTCGACTTTTTCGATTTTCACCCCTCCCTGAAAGTTTGAACTTGCGCACCTGCGCTTTACAGTAATCCTATCCAATTCATAAGCTTGCCTGTATGCTAGCTAAGTCGGTGTACTGATACGCTCGCACCATTAAATAATTAGCCTGAACATCAATAAATGCCAAAATGGCGTATTTCCACCAACTGTATCTAAATACGGTAATAAGGCCGTTGGTAGTCGACGTATCAGGTCTGTAGGCCAGTAGCGTACCGTAAACCAGGCACAACAGAAAATAGCTAATGAATGTCTGCGCTAAAATAATAGTGGAACTCATACATGTAACAGGGGTTTGGAAGATCCTCCCACCTAAAGTCCATCGTCCCTTTCATCTCCAAAAGTCAGAAAATTTTTGATGCACCCTCCGTTTTTTTGAAAAAAAGTTGTAATTTAGGCCATTTTTACGTGTTTTTTGGCATTTCTGACCAAAACTAGGAGATTAATTGGAGGTTTACCCCTCCCCCTCCTTAAAATGGCCAGGGATCTCTCCTCCCAAACGTTCGAGCCGTTACATGTGAGCCGGAACATTTATACACACGTTCGCATTTATCACAAAGCATACCTTTTCATTTGGCATTTTTCCATTTTGAATAGTTCTACTTTATTATTTTCGAATTTTAAAATTATATTCAATTTTGTATTTGGTTTAAGACTTATATATATAACTCAATTTAAAACAACGAGAAAAATGTGATATATCTACATAGTAAATATTGTTAATGAAAAATTGAATCATCAATCCGAAAAGTATGCATTAAAGCAACGAGATAATAATTTAGAATATGCAAATTTTCGGAAAAATTGACGTGATTACAAAATTCAACACAATTAGCGATCATGAATAAGGCACTTCGCACTTACAATTAATTTATAAAATTCGTAAAAGAATTAATTATTAATACTGTATCCTTTGCCTGCTTCATTGCCTACATCACTTTAGAAGCACTCGGTACATTTCACGAGTTACCAGCATACGTGGGCAGCAAGAAAATTCTGGGGGAGGGGTGCAAGATTTTTTTGAAGGTCGAAAAATGGCCTTAAAAATGGTGGTATGGCGATAAAAACACCATTTTTTGACGTTTCTCATCAAGCACTATCCATTGGCATCAAAAAATTGCGGAAAAAACGAAAAAAATTTTCAAAAATTGAATTCTGGGGGGGTATTTTGATTTCTGGGGGGGGGGTATTTTGGTTTCTGGGGGGTGCATACCCCCCAAACCCCCCTCACGCCCAGGTGTGGTTACCAGTGTAATTAGACAGAAAACAAAAGTATTTGCTTTACACCGTACACACTATATAATGGGACACTTAAAATCTAAATTATTGCGGATCATGTACAGAATAACAATTCTAAGGTGGGTGAGGCTGAAATATTGCACTGCGTTTTTGTCTAAATAAAGGTGGGTACGAGCCAAAAACATAGTTTTTCGGCGTTTCTGACGATGCTCTATGGTTCTACAACATAAAAACATTAACATATTTCGAAAAAAAGCAAAAACTTCGAATAAATTGAAGAAATGTAGTTAAAAAATGGGTAAATGGCGCGAAGCGCCGAAACTTCTACATGTTTGAGCCATAGATAGCTAAGAACGCATAAACCGACACCTTTTTACAATTTTTATGAAACTTTTGGAGAATCGCAAATTCTAGGGGGTGATGAGCTCTAACCCGCACAATTTTCTGTAAAATTTTGGAAAATCGCCAATTCCGGGAGAGGGGGTAAAACCCTCAACCTGCCAAGATCGCGTATGATTGTACAGCATTCAAATAGATATGCAAATTAGCCGATGTAGACATACCGGTAGGCGTGTCGACTTTATACGTTGAGCTTAAAAATTGACTAGTCACTCCGGTACCACACAAGCAAAGCGACAAAATTTGGCCCAATATTAGTGTTACAAGGACAGATCTTAAAAGGTTTAAAAATATTTAAAATTCTCATGAAATGTTAACTAATATTCAAAATGATTAGGTATCATAAACCGTTGTTTTGTTAAGGTAGGTGGTAGCACAAATACCTGGGCGTGGGGGTTTGGGGGGTATGCACACGCCAGATATTAAAGTACTCACTGAATTCAATTTTTGGAAATGTTTTTTGTTTTTTCGCAATTTTTTGATGCCAATGGATAGTGCTCGATGAGAAACGATGAAAAATGGTGTTTTTATATATAGAACACACAATTATTCATTTCGGCGCTATGCGCTGAAAATTTTGCGAATTTCAGACCTTTTTTGCAATTTTAGTCTTCCCGAAAATCTTTGCACATGTACAAAGACGGTCCCGAAAAGTCTTTGCACATCGGGAAAAATCTTTGCCGTGTACAAAAAACACTGTTGCAAAAACGTCTTAGCGAACAATAGTACAAATAGCTACTAGCTATATCAAACAAAGAGAAAACACAAATAGCAATCAACGATGTCACAATGGGCGAGAAGAAAAACGGAAATAAATGCTACATGATAAAATATAAAAACACGTAAACTAGTATGATACTAAAAGCGATAAAAAATGTAACATTGTACTATTAATTCAATATTTTTGGCCTCCAAAAACTGAGTTCAAACTAAATTTCTTGACGAAAATCCCGGGTTTTTCCCGGGTGCCTAAAAAATTCCCGTGGCTTTTCCCGGGTTTCCCGAAGTGAGTGGCCACCCTGCCTATTCTATGAGCAAAAACGGCTTCCAGGTCGTCAGAGAAAGTGAATAAATGTAATTAATAGGTATAATCCGGCGCGCGGCGCCGGAAAAATTTGAGAAATTGTGGTCACTGACGGCCAAAAATCATTGCAAATTACATATCCAGTCTTTATCTCGCCAAATATTTTTGGCGAATGGAGGAGGGTGGGAACGGCCGCCCCGGCCCCCTTAAATCTGCCGCTGTAATAGCGGAAAAAAGTACCTGAGTGAAAGAATTTAAGTTCAACGCTTAAAAATATCTGCATGCAATTGAAATTTTGCTATTGTACTCGTATATACGTCGTTTCACGCTTTTTCATGATTCGAACAATAGGTTTTGGTCCAAAATAGCTTGAGGATTTTTTCAAAAGTTCTGGTCCCCTCATACCCCTCCCAGTGTCCCAGTGTGCATGATGGATAAGCATCCATTCCGCAAAATTATTCCTAAATGCTGTCAGCGCTTATCCCCAGCTTCCAGAGAGAAGGAAATACAAAAATACCTCAACCACCGAAAGATCATTAATTTAACAGCATTTTCGTATCATTAATCGTAGAAATGCAAATTCTCTCAAAATTTTCCATAGCATTATTGAGAAATGCTCAAAAATATCGTCAGAAATATCAGACCTCGTCCTGAAAGAACATAACGTGCAGTAAAGATGGCTAGAAAGAAAACTCGAAATTATATTTTAAAATTAATCATTTACCCACCAACAAACTCGCTTTATCCCCCTCCCTGAACTTTTGACCGTGCGCATGTAGGGAGCATAGGTAATTACTTCCATTTAATGTAATAATCTGCCCACAAAAAATTTTGTCATAAAATAACAAAGCAGTGGGCTCAGGCTATCGTAGTATATAATTCTACTTCAATTCTTGTAATTTTTCAAACTTATGTTTATTTATATATAACCTGATGACGCTTCAAATTCATATAATTAATAATAAAACAAATACAATAAACTTAATAAGCTTAGTATAATTAGAATTAATCTTATTAAGCTTTATAGGCTTAGTACTTAGTGGGCCTTTTAAAATCGAATTTGCTTTTGCACATATGTGTGTATGAAATGTCGTTCACTACATTCAGTAAGTCAAATTGTTAGTCAGTTATTAAAAATGATCATAATACACACGTATATAAAAAGAGAATGAGCGTGCTAATTACACTTTTGAGTAAATAATAGATAATAAGCGAATCAAATCTGAAATGAAAAGAAAATTCTTTTGTTGCTTACTTGAACTTTTCATTCCGACAACAGGGGCTGCAATCCACGCCTTCAACAATATCCTCTTCGGCTGAACTCATACTGATTTACCGAGTACAGTCTACAAAGAGTAAACTTTCGACTAATCTCAACCGAGTACCATCAATATAGAAGACCGCCTGAGCTTTGTAGGCTGCTGATGATATAATCACATAGTTTATTCACAGCAAACCATACCATTCCACTAGGACCCTGAAAAATAGAAAGCATAACGAAGCAATAAACATACCCTACGACATGATTTGTTTTTAGTTGAGCATTTTGAAGGAGAGATAATTCTCTTAGATAGCTAAGAATTGCACTTATATGTTCGAAATTATTCTCTGATTTTCTCGCAGAAAAAGTAACTAGCACAAGACGATGTTGATGGATAGCCAAATGCGGCAGACTATTGAAGGAAAACAGATAGATTTTCCAAATCAGCAAGCGCTGCACATGCCTTCGCAGACTTATATCGGATATCAGCAGTGTAGGTAAAGTAGGTATTATTCGTTATATCAGGCCAAACGTGATTAAAAACAGAAAAACCACTGATTTACAGCGAACTTTAATATCTCTGACATGGGCTTGACATATGATACACAGAGGCCCGCAACCAGAATTTTGTTTTGGGAGGGGCAAGGCCGAAATTAATGACCAAAATGGTCAAAACAATCTATAAAACGTTTCTTCCCTTTAATATAACCCTTTTAAAGCATTTTTAGTCAATTTTGACTGTATTATACTGCTTTTATCTCGAATAAAATACAGAAATTGGTCAACTTTGAGCGGTTTTTGAATAAAAAAACAACATGAAAGTAGAAATTTCGGGTCGATTTTTTTGACATGTTCACTGCCTTTGGCCTCAAAAATGATGCAAAAAAACGCCCCGTTCAGTTCAGAATCGCCGAACAGTACTTGTCTGGCCGACCCTACGTCACTCCCGCATAGGTCGACGTTATTCTGTGTGTTCCTATGTTTTGTACAGTGCCCACCAAACACGCACGTGGGGAGGGGGTTGGGGGTCTACCCCAGAATAAAAAAATGGAAGATTTTGTGAAAAAATAGGGCAAAAGGAAAGGCCAAAAATGGATGAGAATTAAAAATTTCCTTACTAAAAACTGTGTACTAACGTAGTTTTGTCGCTATTTTAGCGCTTATACCAGTTTTGAGGTCATTTTGGCCCATAAAAGCTCAACTTCTGACCCTCTCAGACCGGCTGACCCCCCTAGATCGACCATGCTGTGCATCTATGATGCCTACTAGAGGTGCACTGGTGCCACTTTTTTTGCCCGTGCCGATAGCAATACAGTGCTATACTTTGAATATGAGAATGTTTAAGGGGTTTAAGTATCCATAATGCAGCTATGTTGCGTAATGCGCATGTGTACATATATAGTTGATTATTTTGTTCCTGTCCAAGTAAGATCCACCAGCTTTCGCCATAGTAAGCTTTCTCTTCATATTATTTTTTCACTGCACATTTATGATGTATGAGTCTCGAAATTTTTTCAATTCTACCTTTCGTTGGGCATAAAAGAATGGGTAGGTTGTTAATTATGCTCTAAGACACTAGGAATTTAACCTCTAAAAAACCTTTTTACATTACAAAAATTGTCCAAAAACCCGTGAAAATAATAAGAATTTTCAATCATATTAAAAATCTTAAACAAGCTGTCGATAAAAGTGCATTGATCAGCGCGGCGCAGCCTTAACAGGGCATAAAAAAGGTTGCGCTTGCCTTGGCCAGAGCTATGGCTAATTGTGTAAAAGGTGGCGCTGGCCATTGCCAACTGGGTAAAAGGTGGTGCTGGTCTTGGACATGGCCAAGTAAGTAAAAGGTGGCGCTGGCCTTGGCCCTCGCCAACTGGGTCAAAGAAGGCGCTGGCTTGGCCCTGGCTATTGCCAAGTGAGTAAAAGGTGGCGCTGGCCTTTAACTTGGTCATACAAGTCGCAAGGCAAACTTGGCCTTTGTGAGGTAAGGTGATAAAAAAAGAACTTTTATATAGTAATGATGAAATATTAAAATACAACTTGAACTTCATTTTTGTTCTTTATGGCTCAGTTATAAGTAGAAGGCATCTTAAATAATGTGCCATTATTCTAACAGGTGCGTTTGAAAATTTTTAAATAATCCAAATAATTTTTTTGGAGTAAAATTAAGTTTTAAAATGCAGAAAATATAAAGTTCAGTACATATGACTTTCGATTTCAACAAAAATTTCAGCCGAAGATAAGTTATTTTTCTAAGAGAATAAAAATTATTCCATAGATTCATCGCGTAAAATTAAGTTTTGTCAGCTTCTCCACGTATGCTATAGATTTCAATAAATATTTTTATGGAAAAAATTTTCTTCGGGAAAGATAAAAACAATGCATTATTTTTATTGAATTTTTCTAATTATAAATGAACCATTTATTACCAATTAAGTTTAATAAGTAAATCTTAAATAACCTATATATTACACACAGTTTAAATATTAATTTAATGTAGGTAACAATATTAATTGAAATCGAAGGCTGCAGAGAAATATATATTTTATGCATCGTCAAAGTTATTTTTAATCGGAGAATCTAAGGAATCATTTTCATCTTCAGCCAAAATTTTTCCCGAAATCAAAGCTCATAGAAAACCACGATCTCTGCATTTTAAAAATCAATTTTACTCAAATATGACTCAGATCATTCTAAAATTTTCAAACGAACATGTTAGAATAATCACACATCATTTAAGATGTTTCTAACTACCTATAACTCAGCCATGAATATCTGAACTGAAATAATTTATTGCTGAAAACGCGACAATTACAAAGGATGCAATCATACGTGAGCAGCAAGAAAATTCTGAGGGGGTCCAAGATTTTTTGAAGGTCAAAAAATGGCCTTAAAAATGGTGGTATGGCGATAAAAACACCATTTTTCGACGTTTCTCATCAAGCACTATCCATTGGCATCAAAAAATTGCGAAAAAAACGAAAAAAATTTTCAAAAATTGAATTCTGGGGGTCTCTTGATTTCTGGGGGGGGTCTTTTGGTTTCTGGGGGGGGGTACAGACCCCCCAGACCCCACGCCCATGTGTGGATGCAATACAGTAACAAAAGGTACGGTCAATAAAGTAAAAACGTACAGCAAAAGGCGACGAGCGAATCTTAAAAATGATGATTTAAGCTCGCCCTCTAATAAATTTGGATAAGTCGACATCAATAAATCTACATTTGAATATATTTAAGTTGGGGGAAGAAACTTCAAAATCAGAGAGGTGATTCCAAACAGAGATAAACTTATAAAAAAATCGAATTTTTCTAAATTAGAACGAACAAGAGGGACAACTAGCTTAAAGCGATTCGTACAGCTGGGACAACTATTTAAAGTGATTCGTGCAGCTAATTGTATTTTTATTAGGCAGAAAAAATCTGTCATGGAAAGACAAGATTTTTGAATAATAATTTGAAACATCATACCTTGGCATATATGTATGAAGGCGACGTATTTCTAATCGACACAAGTTCACTTGGTTAAGACGTGTGTCGTAAAAAAGAGGGCTATAATATCCAACTATGTATTTAGTAAAGTTACGCTGAAGAGCCTAAGCCTGTTTATCTTACTAATATACAAGGGTTCCATGAAGCACAAGCATATTCGAAGACCGGTCTGACGTAAACTATGGAGGCCTTAACGAAATTATTTTCATCACGCAAAAAAGGATTTTCTAATCAAGAGAGATCTCAAGAAAGCTTTTTTGGTTATATTGCTGTAATGCTTCATGAATTTCAGGTTTTGCGAAATTAGGACACCTAAATCGCGAACAAAAACAGAATCAACAGTAATAACTTGCGTATTGAGTGTGTAGGGGCAGTGCATTTAGAATACGATATATGTAAACAATTTTTGGTGGCCCAAATAGAAATTCGATTTGAATCAGTCTGAAGTATTTGATGAATACATGAGAGATCGAATATTCTAAGATCATCCGCGAACATAAAAGTCGAATTTGACAAGTTTACAAAGACATCATTAAAGTTCAACCCGTATTCTAATGTTTCAGCATAATTATACAAAAGATCTTTTTTAGCTACCTCTTAGCTCACAGAGGCTAAGTTTGCCCTGCGACTTCTATGGCCATGATGATCAACGCCAGCGCCAGCGCCACCTTTTACCCGGTTGGCGAAGGCCAAGGTCAGCGCAACCTTTTACTTACATGGCCATAGCCAGCGCCACCGTTTGCCCCGTTGGCAATGGCCAGCGCGACCTTTTACCCACTTGGCTATGGCCATGGCCAAGGCCAGAGCCAGCGCCACTTATGCTAAGGTAAGCGCCAAGTGACCTAGGCCAAGGCCAGAGCAACCTTTACCCACTTAGCTATGGCGCCAGCATTACCCATGTGCGCCCAGGCCATCACCAGCATCACCTTTTACCCACGCCCGACTTAATATCAATTAAAAATGTAAAATTAAATCAATCCGGCGCTCGCCGGAAAATTTCAAATATTTGGCTCTTTAAGACGCATTTTCGCATTAAAAAATTGACCAAATCTCGCGCAGCCCATTCATCAATGACAAGTGATAAAATTAAATCGATCGCCGGAAAATTTTGACATTTTACCTCTCTAAAACGCATTTTAGCATTCCAAAACTTGTCCAAAAATCCGTGCAAATGATGCGGATTTTTTATCTTAGAAAACTTTTAGAACAACTTGTTGATAAAAGCGCTGTGATCGGCACGGTGCGGCCTAAACGTCAATAACAAGTATAAAATTAAATCAACAAATGTTTGATATTTTGGCCCTCTTAAACGCATCTTTGCGTAACAAAAATTACCAAATCCATTCAATAGATGAGAATTTTCAATTATAATAGAGTTCTAGAGCAAGGTGTCGATAAAAGTGTTGCGATCGGCGCGGTTCGCGGGAACATCAAACATCAACATCGCGTTTTCAGTAATAAATTGTTTCAGTCAGTCAGTCAACATTAAAAATAAATCAATCCGGCATGGAGCGCCGGAAAATTTTAGAACGCATTTTTGAATTGCACAAATTGTCCACAAGATGAACCAAGCCCAAAATTTTTTCCACATCGTAAAATTTTGGTTCGCAAAAACATGCCCGGCCCGTGCATCAGTGAGGCCTGAGGCGAGAACAAAAAATGGGGCCTTTTAACAAAAATTTCTCATATAATTTTATAATGTACATTCACTCATATTTACTGTATTTTATTTACGTTACATAACCGGAGAGACAAAAGCACAATGTTAATACACACATACCTTATAAAGGCTTTTGTCTAGCTTTCAACGCTGCAAATTTTCCAATAAGTTCATAATAATTTATCAGCTTTCCTTATTTTTGTTCGATATAAATAATAGCCAAATTGAAAAGTTTCTCTAACCCAAGGTTGACAGTATAGATGTGTTTTAATAATTTTTACTTTCGAGAAGCTCCTCTCTGCACCAGCTACCGTAACAGGAAAAGTCAGTAAAATTCGCAATGCGATAGAGCAATTTGGAAATATTTCAGCTGTTCTTTTTTATGAACGAATTTCAATGTAATCGAGCATACTTAGGTCGGATTTCGATTCAGATGCCAATAATTTTTGGAAGCGTGACCAATCACTTGCCAAGTTACTTGCAACAATTTCATTACCATCAATTAAACAAATTGACAGGTTGCTGCAGTGTTGCTCAATGTCACTGACATTTTTTGAGCATAATTTTCTAATATTGAATAAAAAGCCGAATTTGTCACGAAAACTTTCAAGTAAAATAAATCTTCCGTTCAAAGAGTTTAAGGCTGATGTTTGAAAAAGTCAATTTCAAACTGTTTTGTAACATTTATTGCTTAATCAAAATCTTAATGATCAAAGTGCCGCCGTTTTTTGCATCGGAGGTTAAACAAAAGAAGAAAAAATTCGCACGAAACAAAACGAGAATGGGGATTTTTTATCACTTATTAAAAAATAATCAGAATTCAACACATGCAATTTGACGAAAATGTAACTCGTACAGCCAAAATGAAATTAGGTTATCAACACGAAAATAGTCCAATTTCATATGCAGACTAAAGCAGTGGCGGATCCAGGATTACCCCAAGGGGGCGGACGGTACCCCTAAGGGGGGGCGGAACTCTGACTTGGGCGGAAAAATCAGCCATTTTAACCTAAAGATCGCTAAAAATCACTCACAAATCCTCAATTTTGCGCACTATTTTGGGCCTATTGGGGGGACGGCCGCCCCCTAAATCCGCCTTTGGACTAAAGCCTTTCAGTAATTCAGCAAAATTTCGAAAGTGGAAACAAAACGCAGGCATTGCATTTTAAAAATGCAGAAGCATCAAGTGTTTTAATCTACAATAATTTCTCACAAAAATGCTTAGGAACATGAAGAACATATGGTTCACCGTGCGTGAAGAAAATTTCGTACATTGATGATATTTTTACTATTATGCAATTCGATAAAAAGAGCTCCATTAAGTATATGTCTTTCATCACGTATGCGCCCTTTGTAGTCATCCAATCGTGACAAAGTTCTGTCTGCAATTTGACGTAGGTACTGTTTTAAATTAAGCAAGACGGAATGGGACGTTTTGGCGCCGCCGTTTTGGAGCCACACTCTTTGTAATATTATCAATTATTTACATTTCATTTATGATAAAAGTATAATACAGATTCTGAAAGCCCATTCAATTCTTTACGTGATGGTATAAATTACTTTTAGAATATCTTTAAATTTAGTGAGATAATTAAATGCACACTGGATTTTCTACAGTTTTTCAGTCGTACACAAATGAATACTCATCTAATCAAAAAGAACAAAATGTCATTTTGTAGCTTGTAGAACCTGCTTTCTGAATATATAATTTATTTTAAAATTGGTTCAAAATTGATTCAAATAGAATAATTTATAAGTTGCTGGCGCCAAAACGGCGGCGCCAAAACGTCGTAGACCCCAAGCAACATTATAAAGAAAAGCAGTAGGCACCTATTGTCAAAGCTAAGCCAGGGAGGCCTCGATCCATTTTTATTGTGTTATGATTTGATTGTTTATACCTAAAATACATTTAATTTAGAATTTTTATCAAATTAAAATTTAGATAAAATTATGAAATATTTTAGGCCTTTTTGTCCTGAGGCCTGAGGCACAGGCCTCGGTCGCCTCACCCACGGGCCGGCCCTGCGCAAAAACCACCAAATGAGGGATAAAAGACTGCTGGCAACACCACCCACTGCTCCGTACTATCCAACAAGACGCTAGTGTTGCCAACCCAAAGTTTCAAAAACCTCAAATCACTGGCCAAAAAAACCTCAAAAATTAGAGTAAAACCTCAAAATTTAGAAATGAATTCTATCCAGTGTACAATAAGGTTTACAGGCTTTGTAACTATTTTCATTTAAGCTTAGCCCAAATTTATGTGGTTCTGCTTAAGTGGATCTAATTTTATAGCTTTCACTCAGTTCAGGGTGGCCACTGGTTTCCTAAAATAAAATTACCGGGTTTTTCCGGGTTTCTCGGGTGATTTATGAGCAATTTCCCGGTTTTAAATCATGCTTTAAACGCACACGATACATGCAGAAGTGTCATGATAAGAACATGAAAAAGGGTGAGGCACAAGCAACTTTCAATCAAACAAATGCAAATACTACCCGAAACGTTTTGGAACAATCATAATTTCTTTTTCAATGATGCTAACGAGTTGTTGATAGCAGTTCTCGCAGCCTATAATATAGTACAGTAGCGATTTTAGTGTGGTAAAAGAGGGTTTTCGATCTTTAGTAGTGTATTTCAGCTAACTTCTGGGTTTCTCACGCCAAAAATTACTAAGAATTGACTCAAAACGGCGCCAAGCGCCGAAAAATTTGGCATTTTTCCATTCTAAATGCAAATTCTGCCATTTTAAAGATATACAGGACCAGTGGCGAATCTAGGATTTTTCTAAGGGGGGGGCGGTATCCCAGTTTTCCAAAAAACAGTCAAGAACAGATCAAAAAATTTGTCCTTAATGCGCAGAATAGCGTTTTTTGGTGCATTACATTGTATACTTCTACATAAAATCACTCGACGCAATATATTTTCGGAAAATTTTAAAATGTTAGATAATTCTGTGCGAAAAAATCATTAAATTTCTTTGACTTTAACAAAAATCTGGCGCGAAGCGCCGGAACATTTGTGGAATTAAGGCGGATAGACGTCTAGAAGCATAATTAACTGCTTGATTTCCTATATTTATATCACTTGATGCGAAACATCGAAATTTTTGATCGAAAATAGAAGAAAACTATGCAAAAATAGCTGTTAAAATTGTTTCGAAATCTACATGAACAGAAAATGGTTTCAAAACAGTCTTTTTTGTACAAGGTCCGTTTGTACATATACAAAGATGGTCCCTAAAAGTCTTTTGTACGTTTTGTACACACAAATTTTTGGGTACTATGATATAGTACGGTAGCGACTTTAGTGTCGTAAAAACAGAGTTGTTCGACTTTTGGTAGTGTATTTGGAGTATATTGAGAATAAGGCGACCTTGTCAAATTTTCAAAAAACGTGATTTTATGCTTTTTCAAACAATAATCTTCAACTTAGAGGTCGAAAAACTGTCGGGAAACCATGTGAGTGAAAAAAAATTTTGAAAAAATTTTTGTCAAAGATTTTTTTCACTCTCATGGTTGACAGATCGTGTTTTCAACATCTACATTAAAGATTATTGCTAGAAAAGGCATAAAATCACGTTTTTTTTGAAAATTTGTACTTAAGTATTAGCATCTATGCATCGACCTGAGCGGGAGCGACCTCGACCAGCAGCTTTAAACACCTTTTCAGATATACTAAGCCTAAGCCTAAGTATAATAGAAGTAAAAACGGCAATATTGAGAATAGCCCAGTTCGTCTCAATTAATTTGTTATCCTTAAACTAATGAGGTTCAACAGCCTGTAACTCGGTCAATAATGCCGACCGACAACTAATTCTTTCAGATTTGAATTCCTTGACCCTTAATTAGATTAAATCATCCATGCAAAGTTAATTTCTAGGAGGTCACCTTATTCTCAATTTTAGCCGTGTATTTTGGCTAATTCCTGGTTTTATGAGGGCAGAAATCATTGAGAATCGTCTTAAAACGGCGCGAAGCGCCAAAAATTTGACATGTTCCCTTTCGAAATGCGATTTCTGCTATTATAAAAATATATAGGACACACAATTACTCATTTCGGCGCAAAGCGCCGAAAATTTTTGCTAATTTCATACCTTTTTTGCAGATTTTGTCTTCCCAAAAATCTTTGTACATCTACAAAGACGGTCCCGAGAAGTCTTTGTACATCAGGGAAAATGTTTGCCGAATACAAAAAACGTGCTTCCATGTCGCCAAGAAAGTAAATAAATGACATTAATAGGTATCATCCAGCGCGTAGCGCCGGAAAAATTAGAGAAGTTATAATCACTGACGGCCAAAAATCATTGCAAATTGCTTATCATTCTTTATCTCGCCAAATATTTTTGGCCAATAGGGAGGTGTCAATATGACCACTAGAGCTGCTCAATTCGTGAATTTTGCTACCCATGTCTAAAACATGGTGAGAATCAAATCGACAACCTCTTAAATAAAGACCATTTTCTGCATAAAACCTGTGCAGAACAGAAGAAATAGATGCAAAATACGCTTTAGGTTGTATAAAGACTAAAAATCGAGCGTTTAAACCGCGCGCTTGGGAATAAGTAGACTCTAATCATAATTTTGAAATTTTTAGCGATTTTGGCTACAAAAAAGCGAGGGGGAGTAAGGGGAAAAATCATTCTTATATTTCATTTCGGAAGTCACGTGTTCCCCCTATCCTTCGGATACGGGCCAGATTACCCCTGTTAGATTATTGGACAAAGAGGTCTATACCTACCTAGTCAATGCAAACAATACTCCAGTGAAAGGAATTTATAGATTCTAAGCTGCGTACAATAAATGCTTTGTATGATTAGAAAATCGAAGATAAATTTGTTATTCATAATTAATTATAATTACGTTTGGCACACCGTTCCGTAGTCAGGTCAAGTGTTTTACCAAATGGGACAACACAAAAAAGAAATCCATTTTACTCAAGTATAGGTAGGCAGATGCAGTTGTATTTATTTTTTTCAAATCAAGTTTTACATTGCGAACATGGGCCTGACTAAAAAAGAAGCACAACACATGTTTAGTAGTATGCGACGTAGATAAGTGTGCGGAATCAGAACGCATGCGTGTATGAACATTATTCAATTGGAAATAAAAGCTAAGGAGTTTCTGAAGAATATGGTGTGAACTGATTTTGCGCCATTCCGGCAGAACTGCCATACAATTGCGCAAAAACGATACTTTGTGTCACTAAAAGACGCGGAAAAAATAGTAAACCAAATCCATACAAAACTCACAGAGTTACGGTACTTCAAACATCATACTTCGACATTCATTATTTTGAGCCACTTTAAGGAATTTTAGCAGTTTATCAAAGGTTTCCAATTTTTACTAATTAATATTTTCCTGCCATTTTCAAGGTCGCAGATTACAAAAAATTAAGTTATACCTACTGCGTGGAAACCAAGATTAGAGAAAATTTTTTTGTAATTTTTCGCCCAAATTTTCGAGAAATTTTTTTAATTTCACTATTTTTAGCATTGTTTACATCCAGTTAAAGATTTCTACTTAAATACGATTCAAACAGCATTTTTGGATTATCTTAAAGTTCCAACCATTTGAAGATTCAAACAGTGGAATGCAGAATAACATGTACCCAACTTAGGTCGACCTAAGCATCTATACATCGACCTGAGCATCTATACATCGACCTAAGCATCTATACCTCGACCTAAGCGGGAGCGACCTCGACCTAAGCAGCCGAAAACACCTTCTCAGATAAACTAAGCCTAAGCCTAAGCGTCATTTAAGCAGAAACTTGAATTTTCCCATCATCTAGACAGAAAGAACATGCAAAAAAATTGTTTTTCAAAATTTAAAAATTTTCAAACAAAATTTTTTTCCGTAAAATAAAAGTTATTTTTTTCGTAATCAGCGACCTTGAAAATGTCAGATACATATGTTTTCTCGGAACATTTTAGATAAACTGTAAAATACCTCACTTTAATGTAGCTATATCCTGAGTAAGTCTATCTTCACCAATATTGGTCCGTTTTTCATAAAATTTTTTTCCGCACTTTCTTTATGCATGTCCTCCTCATTTCAATCAATATCGTTCCTTTCCACGTACATCTGCAAGTTTTCCGTTCACACCATATAGTAAAGTTTAGCCAAAAGGTAATATTGACGTTAAAACAAATGACTGAATCCTACTCTGTGCACCTGCACAAGCCACAAAGTAAGCAAAAAAGGTTAATTCGAACTTTTTCAGTTTGGAGTTAGTAATGAAATTTCTTGTTGTTGTTGTTGTGCTTTTCATACGTTTTATGCATGTGGTAGCACTCCTGCTTAGGTTATTACTCCCATGTTGGTTGATTATTAAGAACTCCAGCTTACTTTGAGATTATAGGCGTTACCATGGAACTCACTAGCACGTTTTAGTTCACTTCAGTGTCACTTCCTCCAATTCAATCAATTGCGTCACGAGCAAAGCGAAGTTAAAATTAGCTACAGCAGTTAACACAATATTTTAACTGTAATCGATATCTAGCTCGCTTATTTCAGAGAACCTCGGATTTTCACCAAAACCCCAAAAAAAACCTCAAAAATTTTCAAAAACCTCAACAAAAACCCCAAAAAATAAAAATCTCAAAAAAACCTTAACCGTAAAATAAAACCTCAAAATTTGAGGTAAAACCCCACGGTTGGCAACCCTGCAACAGTGTTGCCAGGTCCCAAAATTCAGATTCTCCTGCACAGAGGTAAAATTGGGAAAAAAATTCTCCTGCAATTCTCCTGAAAATATTTTGATTCTCCTGAAAATTCTCCTGGCTCATATTTTGCAGGAAAGGTTGTACAGCAGATCTACAATTGAATGTTTACATGCATATCAAAGCATGCTCAGGCCAATTTACCTTGGTTCACCCAACTATTTTATTCTGATCTCTTGCCTGTTAATCCTTAGGACACTCGAGGCTAAATAATGAACATTAAATCTCTCACAAAAAGCTGATGGAGCATATCTGCATTATACAGGCAGATGCAAAAATAATGGAAGACTAATGCTGCACCACAAAGTATAACATTTTATTCAACATCAACAGCTGACAAACATTCAATAACAGATTCCTGATCTTCATCAGGAGCTACATTTTTGGTCATGTAAATAGAATCCGTAAAGCGCAACAACATCTGTTTTGATGGCTTAAAGCTAGAAAGGGATATATTCCATAAGATAAAGGCAGCTTTGTACACTTTGTGCGGCCCATCTTAAGTAAACAAGCTAAATAATTAATAATCGAGCAATATGCAGAGGTCTGTAAGCACTGTGAATATGTATGACTTAAGATTTATGTAATAAGGGAAGGGATAGACAGCAGTGATTGACCGGGTACCCCGGCCCGGACCGGGCCCGGCCGGTCATAGCGGGCCCGGGCCCGGCTGAAAACCACCGAGCCTCAACCGGGCCTCAAAAAATTATCGTTAATATTTAACACGTTTACTATTTCAGCTGTTGTCCGTATTTCTTATGAATTTGCTAGCCTGTGATTCTATTCAAATCCATTTGCTTTACTTCTGCCCACCTGCTCATCATCATACACTTGTCAACTTCATAAATGCATTCATCTTCTATACAACGCTTCAATCGGAGGCGTAGCCAGGATTTTGGTTTGGGGGGCATACACAAAAAAATTTTCTTAAGATTAAATTTTGCATTGAATGTTAGTAAAGTTATGTACCTATAATGAAACTGAGTTTTTCGACCTTTAGTAGTATAGCCTAGCTAATTTATGGGTTTCTGACAATCAGAAATACAAGAATGTTAATCAGCGCAAAACCGCTGGAAAATTTAGAAATTTTTGCCCTTTTCATGTAGAATTTACGGTCTTTTAATTGACAAACAGTTCGGAAATCAAAAGAGGCACAAAGCACCAAGAAATTTAGTAATACTTTACTGTCCGTAACATTTTGTAGTCTGTGAATACTAATATTCTGTGATATCTTGCCTGATTTGGACTATTAAATGCAATGCTGAAGCTTTACAAAAAGAAAGAAAAATAACTAGCAGCGCCATGCGCCGGAAAATTATTGACGTTTTAGCTCTTTAAACACAATTTATACCGCTTAAATCATACAGAACAGACAAATTAATTTCGGCGAACCCGTTTTCCTTTTCGTCCTCCCAAAAATCTCGCTGCACATGTACAACGAGATTTTACGGCGGGGGGGAGGCTGCAGTGGCGCGCTCAATCGCCCCCTAGAAAATTTTGTAAAAAAAGCACTTCAATGTTAAATACTATCACTAAAATTTTAGCAAAATCGGCCAAATCTCGGTTCTAAATTAAGCCCAAAACACTTAAGATTGATGAAGTCCTACATTGTACAAGATTTCTGAGCTGAAATGCGCTTTTCGACCTCTGCTAAGTATAAAGCGCAGCAAAGGGTGCTGCCAATAAGATATAAAAAAGATCTATCAATGACAATTTTGTTCTTATCGTTTTCAGGCCCATTTGTGGCCTTCTTATTAATGAGGCGCAAAAACATAAGAAAATTTGGCCATTCCTTTCATTTAAAATAGGATTATGTGTCCTGTCCTTGTAAAGAAAGACAAACAAAGCAAAGAATAGACAAACTGGTACACAATCATTTTCGAACATTTACTGTTATACTCAACAAGCATGCGCAGTTTCATTCAACGAACAAGTAGAGCAATAAATCACTAAAGTGATGTGAATTGATCGATTATTTTAGCTAATTTAAGCTTTTGAACTCATTGAATCTATATAACAATAAATATAATAGAGACTCGGCGCGAAACGCCGGAAAATTTTTGACGTTTTTGCCTTTTTGAACTCAATTTTCTGGACACAATTATTACACTCGAAAAGTCAGCACAATTTCTGAAAAATTCCGGGGGGGGGCATGTTCCCCAATGCCCCCTTGCTACGCCTATGGCTTCAATACGTGTCCTATCCTATACCCAATGTACGCTATAGTTTGAGTTCTAAAATCCAAACAGCATATCTTCTATCCGACCATATCATAGTCGCTGTTATGTATGTATGAATGCATAAATTTAATGCTCAATTTCCTTTAAATATCTACATGATACCTTGTGCTTTTTCAAACCGTGTTTAGTTGCACGTGCATTTTAATAATGGAATTGCGCGCTATTGTATTAAAAACTTTGTTCTTGCTTGAATAATGCTACCTAAATCCTTGCTAACTACTTAATTTTTTTTAGAAAGATTGAATAATTAACAGAGCTTAGAATTCAAAAATCTTCTTGATACAGCAGTAAGCCTTGCATTTGACAATTAACAAATGTAAAATCGGTCTAAATATGTATCTTATGCATAACATTATATTGGAAGCAAGGCATATTGTTAGTATATAAGCGCGGGCCCAGGCCCGTTACCAAGCCCGGCAGCAAAGCCCGGGCCCGGGCCCGATTTTTTTGAGCCCGGTTGATCACTGATAGACAGCCCATTTAGGCACTGATTATTGGCCAATGTTGGCCCCGAATTTTCGTTAAAGGCCAATATTGGCCAATAACGCGTGCATTAGGGAGCCAATTTTTGCAAGATTCAAAATTCTTAAAAAGCTGCACATTCGTGGGTTTCGAACCCCGTACTTTCGTGATGGTAAACTCACGCGCGGCACACTGCGCCATAGCAAAATTGTGATCAATATTCTGAAGAATGATACTAATGCTATCTGTTATATACAGTACCTATGTATACGCAGTTAAGCTACTTTTTTGTTTGAAAAAGATTGCTTATGCTATCTTTTATGCCTAAGTAGTTTCTAATTGTCGTTGGTTTTCCTTGCGTATTGCAAAATCCTACATATGTCCCTACATAAATACATATGTACGTACATGTGTGCATAAATATTATAATGCCATGTCAGCATACGTGGGCAGCAAAAAAATTCCGGGGGGGGGTGCAAGATTTTTTGAAGGTCAAAAAATGGCCTTAAAAATGGTGGTATGGCGATAAAACACCATTTTTCGACGTTTCTCATCAAGCACTATCCATTGGAATCAAAAAATTTCGAGAAAAACGAAAAAATTTTCAAAAATTGAATTCTGGGGGGTTATTTTGATTTCTGGGGAGTATTTTGGTTTCTGGGGGTGCATACCCCCAAACCCCCACGCCCAGGTGTGCATGTCAGTATGCGAATTTCACATAGCTAGGTAGAGGTTACCTATCTATGTAGCAGGACAATAGGTATAGTCTGTTTCATTTATTCGAGAGCTTTTAGTCAATTTTTTAAGGGCTACAGTAAGCGAAACAAGACGACTTACTGTAATTCGGCAAATCAGCTCAGTGAGGGCGAGTGGTTGGAATTCTTCCATTTTAAATGCACTAATCCGTCCATATAAATTCAATTTAGGCATTTAATCAGTGCTTGGACATGCTACAGTAAGTGCGCTGAATAAAAGCTGTCGGCTGGAATCGAACCCCGGTTGCTTCGACAATAAGCGGACGTTCTACCACTGAGCCATGCGGAAGTTCGGCGTTTCTTAGCATCTTAGTCTATTGTGTTTAAAATGTCAACTTAGGATTAGCTGAATACGTGATTTTATCTGTAAGTTGATTGATCTGCTGGAAGACGAGAATTAATTATGCCACTAAAAATGTAATTGAAAAACCCTTCTTTGCTACGTAGCTACAGTGAGATCTAGCGACCGAGAGTAAATAAGAAAAAAGGATTACTGTAGCCGTCGAGATCATTCACTGAAAAAGCTCTCGGATAAATGAAACAGACTATACGTATAAAGGTACCTACGCAACTATAGTGTGTTTCATTTTATCGAGGGTTTTTTGAAAAGTTTAAAGTGGCTACAAGAGTGTTTTATACTAATGCGACAGCAAATAGGTATATTCTATCGAATATCGAGTTGCATTATGATCTTTGATACTGCTAAGAGGCAAGACTGCATCATATAAGGTATGTACTTATCGGTCACTTTAGTGGCCTGGTTTATGCGGACTAAATTCGGCGGAAAAAGCTTTCCAATAAACGAAACAGACTATACTTAATTCTGGTCATACAGATTCGGCGTGTGATATCTTACGCTTTACAGTAGGTTGAAACTCTCTTAAACATTTACTTGAATGTAAATAGTATTTTTTCAGCAGGTTCTAATTTTTCTACATAATATGTTTATCATTATATACAGTATTTTTAATAATATTGGCCCCTAATGCACGCGTTATTGGCCAATATTGGCCTTTAACGAAAAATTCGGGGCCAACATTGGCCAATAATCAGTGCCCCCATTTAGGAATAGTTAAGTCTTCAATAATATGTCTGAAATGATATATCATTGTATACGCAAACCTATTATAGACATTATTGAAAGTGTAATTTTCCATGTAGACAGGGAGATGGCAACATGTGTCTAAAATAGAAAAATATCAAAGAATGTTGTAAGAACCAAAATCCTCTAGTGAAACCAGGCTATTTAATCTTCCACTCACTTGTAATTTAGACATTACATATGTACTAGTTGTACATATAACAACCCATGCTAAAATAATATCCAGAAAACATGTCAAGATTTGTTGGGCTCGCTGCCCAGTTAATGATTTTATGTTTATATTCCTTTGCAAAGCATTAAACTATGTACAAAAACTAAGTTAATGTTTTAAGCTCTGAGTGCTGAGAAAATAATCATTCAGTTTAGAAATCATAGGTTTTTGAATAGTTGCCACTTTTGAATAAAGTAAAAAAGATATTCTCCATATTTATTAGCGATTCTTAAGACATGTACTGACCTAATTTCGAAATTTTTCACCAAGAACTGAAATAAAAATATAATCACAGATGTAAAAGCTTACATATTTAAAATAAATGGATGAATGACTAAGGAAGCACGAAACTTATTTGGATATAATTATAACTTAACACTTAGGTCTTTACTATGAACGAAATAAATTCTTAATGTGAAAGATCTAAGTATAAAATTATATACAACTGACTAACTACAGTAAGAACAGTAAGAATGTTATTATATGATAAATCATTATAACTTGCTGTTTAAGTTCTGAAAATTCTCCTAGATTTTTAGGATTCCACTGAATTCTCCTGACATTTTAAAATTCTCCTGCATTCTCCTGCATGTTTACAACTTCTCCTGAAATTTCTCCCGAAAAGCCCATTCTCCTGCTCCTGCTCCTGAAAATTTTAGATTCTCCTGAATTCAGGAGAATTCTCCTGCACCTGGCAACCCTGCCCTGCAAGACACACGTTTTTAAGTCATTTCCTACAGTACATACAATACTTTTCGACATGAGACGAAATAAGTAGGCGCTTAACATAAAAATTGCTAGCACACTTGATAAAATAAATAACAAGCTGCCACTGATAATTTATATCGGGACGAACTTCATTAGAAATTACCGTTTTATATAAAATTAGACTTTTGTGATCGGCTTTAGTTCCACTATTTCGAATGCTGTTGTAATGCTCTGCCTCCATAGTCTAAAGATTTTTGTTAAATGTACATGCGAATCATGTTCTAATGTTTATGCAAAGGAATTGAACACGCATTCGAAGATTGTTTACTGTGATTATAATGTTATAATAATAATATTTTGGACTTATACGGGCTGGCCGCCGCCCGAGTTGCACCGTATTTTTCCGCTTTCGGCATGTTTGCAGGCCCGTATTCAAGGTGGATAGGGGGCCCGTGCACCCCTGAAACGAAATATGAAAAAGATTTTTTCCTTCACTCCTCTCTTGGGTTTTTTAGCCAAAAATCGCAAAAAATTATTGGCGCTTCGCGTCTAATTTTGAAATTATAATCGGTGTCTATTTACTCCTCAGCGCGCGGTTGGAACACTCTGTTTTTTGTCTTCATACAACCCGAAGCGTATTTTGCATCTACTTGTCTGTTTTGCGGCAGTAATTATTTGCAGTCAACTGCAGGTAATATAGCACCAAAAAAGGTTCCAAATTCTAACTGGGTAAATAAATTGGATATTAGTATGCCTGGTGCACAGCAAACCTACCCTTTGTGTGTGAATATTGATTTTACGTGAATCGAAGTTTCTCGATCGACGACACCACTTCATTTCGAGATTGCATGCAGCGTTTGTTATATTTTTTAAGCGAATAAACAAGGAAAATAGAATTATTCTGACCCCTGTTACTAATGCGTTAGGCTTAGGCTTAGTAATGTGCATTCATATTGCTCCGCTCGCTTCGCTCTTGCTTGCGGATTCACATTGATGCTAGACATGGGCTAAGCCTAAGGCATAAATGGAAATAAACGTAATTTTAATAAACGAAATAAACATAAACGCAGTTTTTGCTCCATTTATCTCAGGCTTAGCCCATGCGCTGGCATCAATGTGAATGCAAATAACTAAGCCTAAGCTTAAGACATTGGTAACACCGCTCAGACAGTCCCCCGACTCGCTCTTATCACATTTAAGGTGATTTAACTCGCTTATGTGTTGAAGATTATGCTTTGAAAATGTCTTGAATGGAACCAGCGCATGCAAAAACCTATAAAATCTGCGAACATGCGATACTATTCGAGTTTGCTGCAAGCAAAGTAACCGCACACACAAAAGGTAGGTGTGCACCAGGCACAGTAGTACCAATAAATTGTGCTCTATTTTGTTTAATTCGCGCAGTGTATGTAACAAAATTGCTGATTTGCATTTGCTTTTGAGTTCTTACATAATATGATTTGATTTTTATTACTGAAACATGGTTGACTGACTGATACTTTTAGGGATTCTTTGTTAGTTGTAAATTTTGGTTATTCAGTTTTTAGAAACGATCGTGAAAAAAGAGCTAGTGGAGGAGTCTGTATTATCTGTAAAAATTGTCTCTGAAATTAGTTAATACTTTCTCAAATAAGTGTACTGCTGGAATTATTGCCTGCGATCTTTTTATTGGTTCGATTACATATAGGTTCATTTTGTGCGATAGACCTAATTATTCTCTACACGAAAACCAGTGATTTTAAAGTACCGGATATTATATGAACTAAAAGCGATGTATTATCTGAAAATGGTATGTCTTTCAATTTTTTCGAAACCGTAAATAGTTATGGATTATATCAACATGTACATTACCCTACCTTGGGTCAAAATATTCTAGATTTAATATTCACATCTGATAAATCATTGATTATTGATTGCTTAACAAGACCTCCTTTTGCTACAAGTGATCATGATTCTGTTATTTTCAAAATTTTACTACTGTTTGAAGCCAGACGACAAGTAGCTTTTAAACGTAATTTTACATAAGCTGATTATGTATCTATGTTTACTTTTCTTGCCAACATTCAGTGGCCATTGATCTTTTCTACTTGTGTGACAATAGACGACTTGTAAAATCGTTTTTATCGGTGACGCAATATCTTATAGATTCTCTTGTTCCGTTTTCCAAACCTGGTAGATTTAATAAATATCCCAAAAATATAAGACGACTGTTGTCAAAGAAATTAAAATCTTAGAGAAAATCTGAATTTGATACTATGTTCGGGAATACGTTCTCTAAATACGGTAGACTTGTAAGGATAGCTATAAATTGTATTGTTGATTGCAGAAACTTTAAACAGTTTAGGGTTTTGGTTTCAAAGCTTCATTTATTAGAATTTCTTAAGCGGCGTATGTAAGTGCACTGCCTGTACGCCTTGGCTTTACTTACATACCAATACACTTTACTTTTTTGCATTTATTTGACAAGTTTCGCAATTTTTTGTTTATCTAGCACTTCAATTTCATCTGATTTCTATTATATTTTTTGTATGTACCAGTAACCACGTGTCATGCATGTTCTCATATGTTTCTATTTGTGAGCGCTTTTTACATTATTGGGTACGTAAACTGTAGTATTTAAAGTAACAGCCGATAAATATTATTATTAGGTATTATTAATAAAAAGGAATATTATTGTGCACAGGAACGTAATGTTAAAAAGAGGATCCGATCCTAAGCATTCTTATCGTTTTATTAATAGTAAGTAAAGTCCGTCAAATAATACGCCTGACATAGTTGTTGGCAACTATTATTAACTCAGACTTGCAAAAAGCGAATGTTTTTAATGAATTCTTTGTATCTGTCTCTACAGTTGATAATGGTATCCCTATCAATACCACAAACTTAAGCCACAAAGATATACTTGATGTTAAGGTAGATTTTAGTTTTGAATCTGTACTAAACTCCATTCAGAATCTTAAGCAAAGTTTCTTTATTGGGCCTGATGATATTTTTTCATATTTTATCGAAAGATTATGCCCATTACTTGTTGAGCCACTTTGTTCTATTTTCGAAGTTTCTTTTAGAAGTGGTGTAGTACCTTCTTGTTGGAAAGATGCGGTTGTAGTACCTGTTTTCAAGAAGGGTGATTATTCTTCAGTTGAAAATTACCGTCCAATTTCTCTTTGTTGCGTCACTTGTAAAATTAAGGAGTATATTATAAACAGAGCTTCAATTGCTTTTTTAAAGTTGAAAACATCTCTTTTCACGGCAGTTTGATTTTCAAAAGGGAAAGTCATGTTAAACTTAGCTTTCGAAGTGTAAAAAAATTTGGGTTAAATCACTTGACGCATCTATTCCTATTGATGTTGTTTATGTCGATTTTAGTCAAGCCTTCCACTCTGTCGTTTATTCTAAATTGATAGAGAAGTTGAAGCATTATGGGATAAATGGAATGCTATTAAAATGGTTAACTTCTTTTTTGACAAATCGTACACAAAAGGTCAAAATTTTCGACGCTCTTCATGATCGGAAACCAATTATAAGTGGCGTACCTCAAGGTAGCGTTTTAGGACTCTCTTTGTTTCTGTTGTTTACAAACGATTTTGTTCAAGCTGTTGAGAATAGTGAAGTCTGTTTCTTTGCTGATGATTTAAAGCTCTTTGATCTAACTCAAAATTTTACTTTGTTGCAAAAAGATTTAGATAAGCTGGTTTCCTGGTCTGAAGAAAATTAGTTAAGCATATCTCTCCCTAAATGTTCTGTTTATATCTAGGGTACGCTAATCCTAAAGTTACATATCACATAAACCAACGAACTTATCATCTACTTGTCATTGTACTAATATATCAGCAAAAGCTTTGAGAATGAGTGCTTTGATTTTCAAATGTTTTGAATCACGTGATCTAGAAATGTTGGTTCATGCTTTTAAGAATTATGTTCGGCCTATAGTGGAGTATGCTCCAACTGTATGGAGCCTCAATTTGCGTTCTGATATCAACAAGGTTGAATGGGTACAGCGAAAATTCACTAAAAGGTTAATTGGATATATGGGACATTCTTATGAGCAAAGGCTAAAAGCCTTATATTTAGAGAGGCTTGAACTCCGTAGAATTTATTTTGATTTAATTGTTACGTATAATATTATCCTCAATAATTTCTTACCTTCTGAAGATTTTTATAAGTTTTATGGCCATTCGCGTACTAGGAATGCATTTGCAAATCAGATCTATTTAGAAAAATTTCGACTTGATTATAAAAAGTATTGTTTTGCTACTACTAATACTAACACTAATACTAATACTTTATTCGGAAAAAACAAGGGTAAAACAAAGTTGCAAGGAAAATAAAATAGCATAGTGTAAAATGCGAAATGTGCTGGACACACAGGCAAAATAGATTACGCTCACGTGTGCCCCATCAAAAAATTCCCGAAATCAACCTTTTTCAAATTTCTCTTAAATGTCTCAACATTTGGAGAACTTCAAATATGTTGTGGAAGATCGTTCCAAATTCTAGCTGATCTAGTAGCAAAACAATGCTTTTTACAATCAAGTCAAAATTTTTCTAAATAGATCTGATTTGCAAATGCATTTCTAGTACGCGAATGACCATGAAACTTATAAAAATCTTCAGAAGGCAATGGATTATTGTGAATGATAGTATAAGTAAAAATTAAATCAAAATAAATTCTACGGAGTTCAAGCCTCTCTAAATTTAAGGCTTTTAACCTTTCATCATGAGAAAGTCCCATATATCCAATTAACCTTTTAGTAAATTTTCGCTGTACCCGTTCAACCTTGTTGATATCAGAAAGCAAATAGGGGCTCCATACAGCTGGAGCATACTCTACTAAAGGCCGAATATAATTCTTAAAAGCAAGAACCAACATTTTACGATCACGTGATTCAAAACATTTGAAATTCAAAGCACTCATTTGCAAAGCTTTTGCTGATATATTACTACAATGAAAACTAGATGATAAGTTTGTTGCTGCGGAAACACCTAAATCTCGAATTGAGGAATCTGTGTCAGATAACAAAAATTGGTTTATGTGATATGAAACTTTAGGATTAGCTTACCCTAGATATAACACAGAACATTTAGGGAGAGATATGCTTAACTGAATTTCTTCAGACCAGGAAACCAGCTTATCTAAATCTTTTTGCAACAAAGTATAATTTTGAGAAAAATTAAAGAGCTTTAAATCATCAGCAAAGAAAAAGACTTCTCTATGCTCAAGAGCTTGAACAAAATCGTTTACAAACAACAGAAACAAAGAGGGTCCTAAAACGCTTCCTTGTGATACGCCACTAATAACTGGTTTCCGATCAGAAAAATATCAAAAATTTTGACCTTTTGTGTACGATTTGTCAAAAAGGAAATTAACCATTTTAATAACATTCCTGCTGCGGTTATGGGTACGATATCAATTTAGAATAAACGACAGAGTCGAAGGCTTTACTAAAATCGACATAAACAATATCAATAGGAATAGATGCGTCAAGTGATTTAACGCACATGTTTGCACACTTCAAAAGCTGAGTTTCACATGACTTTCCCTTTTGAAAACCAAACTGCCGTGAAAAGAAATTAGTTTTCGACTTTAAAGAAGCAATTAAAGCTCTGTTTATAATATACTCCATAATTTTACAAGTGACGCAACAAAGAGATAATGGACCTTAATTTTCAATTTAAGAATAATCACCCTTCTTAAAGATAGGTACTACAATCGCATCTTTCCAACAAGAAGGTACTTCACCATTTCTATGAGAAACTTCGAAAATAGAACTAAGTGGATCAACAAGAAATGTACATAATCTTAAAATAAAATATTAACAAATACCATCAGGCCCAATAGAGAAAGTTTGCTTAAGATTTTGAATGGAATTTAGTACAGATTCAAAACTAAAATCTACCTTGACATCACGTATAGTGCTGGCCTCTAAAAAAAACCATTTTCATGTTTTTGGCTTATAACTCCAGAACAAATAGCATTGAAGAAGTCAACAAACATCTATTTTTGACAGCTGCCCTAGGCCTATAACTTGTTACATGGAAGAATTTTTAAGCGCCATATTTCATAGCAAGCTTGCATGAAATACGAAACTTTGAATAAAAACCACTTTTTCCTAAAAAAAAACCATGGGAACTAAAAAAACCACCCCCAAAATATTATGCTAAGTGCATGTTTGGCAGCGTAAAACAGTTAGTTGACCTTAAATGATCACAATTTCGAAAAAAAAATCATTTTTTACGATATTTCCGTTCATTTTATCACATTTATATAAAAATCAATAATTTTTTCTGAATTTCATTAAAAGTTCTATAAATTTCACAAATACAGTCTTCAATTAATAAAAAAGACTCTAGGTAAGTCTCTTCTACATCCTCTGCAAGAAATCAGTGCAAAATTATGCAACTTGATGAAAAGTAATTTCGTTGCTATGGCAACGTATACTTAGCATTGGTCTTTTTTTAGGTTACAGTGGTTTTTTTAGGTTACAATCAAACTTTTTTGGCAGTTTTTGGGGTGATTCTTATTTTTTGTGAAAAATAAATATCAGGCATCATGAAAGGTGCTACGAGGCACATTCCTGCTAAGTTTTGTAAAAATTGGCGCTGGTTTTTTTTAGGTTACAACTGGTTTTTTTTTAGGTTTGGCTTTGAAGGTATACTGTAGCTATGTGGATGACATAAAAGAACTAAATTTTTTTCTGACATTAGTCTGCAAGGGAGTCTAACGTGAAAACATAAAAGATTCCAACAAATATGAATACGGGTAGAAATACTGACCCTCAAAAATGCTTTAAAAAAATCATAAAAATGGCAATTTTTTGGAACTTTTCGACAAATTTATATCTCAAGTTTCTGAATGATCCGGAAAGCGACCAGGGGTCAATTGTAATCCTCATGGCATAGCTTGTTCGCCAGTATAATATCATCAGTCATCTCCTTTTGGTTATGGAAAAAACGGGTGGTTTTTTTTAGGTTACAAATCGACTGGTTTTTTTAGAGGCCAGCACTATATATCTTTGTGACTTAAGTTTGTGGTATTAATAGGGAAACAAACCATTATCAACTGTAAATACAGATGCAAAGAATTCATTGAAAACATTTGCTTTCCGCAAGTCTGAGTTGATAACAGAGTTGTCAACAACTATGTCAGGCATATTGTTTGACAGGTTTTTCTTAGTATTAATGAAACGATAAAAATGCTTAGGATCGTATCCTTTTTTTAACAGTTTATGTTCCTACGCACAATAATATTCCTTTATAGCTTTCCTTACAAGTCTACTGTAATCAGAGTAACTATTCCTGAACAGGATCAAATTTAGATTCTCTCCAGAATTTCAATTTCTTTGACAACAGTCGTCTCAATTTTTGGGATACCTAATAACTCTGCCAGGTTTCGAAAACGGAACAAAAGAATCTATAAGAAATTACATCACCAATAAAAAAACGATTATAAAAATCGTTTTTTATCAGTGATAAGTTACGCAGTCAAAAACCAGTGGCCTAGATGGCGGGTAATTTAGCACACAATGTGAAATTATATGCAGTCAGGTTGAATGCATATTGATTGGGAAGCAGGTGCTTCGCTCGCATTTTAATCTATAGTAGATAGATGATTTTAGAAAGCACTTTTATTTGAGATAGTCTGGCACATTTGCTTCTTCGCTAGAGAATGTATTTTTTGCGCTGCATGGGTAGCACCTTTAATAGCTGCCCAGTCACCTAATAGCGCATTTTGATCGGCCAGCGTAAGCTCTGGTTCTGCTTGATAGATATTGAGTAGCTGTTGCTCTTATTGTTTTCATTCTGGGAATCGTGTTACTGTAGTAGAATTAAAATGCTTTGAGAAGATGTGCATTCCTACAGGAAAGTACATAGGTGCATGCCTATGCATTGAGTGTCTATATGGGTACTTTATTTTTAGCCAGTTTTGTCCTTTTCTTGCACTTAAACCACCTAATTTTATAGTTGTTATGTTGACAATTTCGATGAAGTAAGGCTTTGTGAATGCTTTTGGAATCCTTATTTCACATCGTTGAATACAATCAGGAATGAATTCATAACTGCACAATTACAGGGTGGTTCAAACAGAGCACATAAGATCATAATAAACAGACTAGCAGTATCATAGCCAATTAATCTTAGGATGTCAAATCATGTCCAATAATTGACATAATGGTTGTTTAGCCAGCTGTAAGATTACATTTTAACGCAAGAAAAGGGCAAAAATGGGAAAATGGCTAAAAATAAGATATGTAGACAGCGTAGACATGTACCTTACTTCCCTGTTGGTACGACATATTTTCGAAGCATTTTATTTCCACGGCAATAAAACAATTTCCCCGAATAAGGACAAAAAACAGCAACAGCTACTCAATATCTATCATGCAGGACCAGAGTTTACGCTGTCCCATCAAAATGCGCTAATGGTTGACTGGGCAGGCTACCCATGCAGCGCAAAAAAACATTTCCTAGTGAGGAAGCAAATCTGCCAGACCATCATAAATAAAAGTGCCTTCTAAAACCACCTACTACAGGTTGAAATGCGAGCAAAGCGCCAGCTTCCCATATTCATATGCATTCAACTTGACTGCATATATTACATTGTGTGCTATATTACCCGCAGTCTAGCCGCTGGTTTTTGACTGCATATAATATCACATTGTGTGCTTTATCACCTGCAGTCCAGGCCGCTGGTTTTTGACTGCATATAATTTTACGTTGCGTGCTATATTACCTGCAATGCAATCTAGGCCGCTGGTTTTTGACTGCATATAATTTTACATTGTATGCTATATTACCTGCAGTTGACTGCAAATAATTACTGCCCTGTTTTGCACAACATAGGTGTTTTTCAAACTACGATTAACCGCGAAAAATGATTGTATCGCTTTAAAACTATTGTTTTCGAGCATTTCTGGCAAATGTTAGCCTTTTTGGACTAAAAATAGCTATATTTAGCCCTTTCTTGAGTCGGAAAATAGCCAAATTTTCTTGAAACCTATAAAAACGTCTATATAGCATTTCTGGACTAACACGGTATGTTTTTGAGTCCAAAAAGGCTATATAGCTAGTTTTTTAGCCCAAAAAAGCTATGTAGCAATTAGTGATGTCCCGGTGCCGCTTTTTTTACCGGTGCCGGTGCTACATTAGCATATTATATAGTGTACTATGCTTCTTCAAAAAGGGTTAAATTTGTACCTATTTTTCACCGGATATATGTACATATTAATGGCAAAATTTCATTTGGCTAGTAACGACTTCATTATTTTTAATTTATGAATACATATTAATTTTCTCACTTAAGCATTAAACAAACAAAAAATTGTAATAAAATTGAAATTCGAAGAAAAATAGGAGTTAAATAGTGTATTATAAGTTTAAGTGTAGCACTATCAAGATTGACTTGAGCAGTAGTTGATTCTTTAGTCAAATCGAAATTTGGTTTTAGTGCATTAGTTAAATATTCAACTTCAACTAGTAAGAAACAAACATGAAAATAGCCACAAAACTTGTTGAGGTTAAACTATTTGAGTTTATCATTTCACATTTTCAAAAGCCTCTGAAAACAAACATGGGATATATTACTAATGCAAAAGACTTACATAGAAGTTCATTTACAAAGTTTTAACAAGCTTTTTCTGAATAATTTGTAGGAAAAAATTTTGCATAAAAACTATTTTAAAATTCTAGCTGCGTTTTACGGTCTTCTGCTCAGAGAAATGGGAAAATAAAAATGGATTTGATGAAATTAAGTTGAAAACTACTCTGTAGTACTCATCCTTCTTGCCTACAGATGATAGAATTAGAAGAACTTTCCACTCTATATGTCGATGTTTTTAATTTTAATTTACTTTATTTATTAGTGTCCACGCTTCTTGCTGTTAATTGATGTTTTCAATAAGATGTGTTTCGTTAAATGAATAATTCATTTTTAAAGCTCGAAGACTTGTTCTGAAGTTCAGTCAAAATGCTTCACTATGCTAATCAGAAGATTTTATTAACAAAATGCTACCTTTTTGCGCCTTTATTCATTGAGTTGGTGATAAATGAGCTTCAATTATTCTTTTTACACTAATTTTTTCTCTTTTATCTAGCACCGGCACCGGCGCCGGTACCAGCCTAGCACCGGCCCGGTGCCGGTGCTTAGGCACCGGCGCTGGTGCCGGTGCCGGTGCCCAGGACATCACTAGTAGCAATGCTTTCCGGCCAAAATAGCTACCTATATAGCTATCATTTTTTAAAGCTCATTGGGGAGTAATACCCCCTCTCACCCCACCCAATGCCCATTTATGCTGCATAGGTTTTAAGCAGAAAATGGGATTTGTTCAAGAGGGTGTCCATTGGATTCCCACTTTATTTTAGGCATCTTGGTAGCAAAACTTAAAAGTGTATAGCTCTATGTAGTAGCCGTTAAAGTCGTTCTTTAATTCTTTGGTCGCTCCTTATGTTTTTAAATAGTTTTGGTCTTGCCACCCCCTTCCCTGAAACAAAATCCTGGATACGGGCTGTATATTTGTCAACCGAAATTTTGAAAAATGGGAAAAAAATTTGGGTTCGGTCGGCATTTGTGGAAAATTTTTATAATGCAAAAAAGCGTTTTAGAGAAATAAAATTTCGAAAATTTTCCGGCTAATTCTTGTTAATAATGTTTAAGCCGCGCCGCACCGATTGCAGCACTTTTACCGACAACTTGCTCCGGAACTTAAGTGTGATTAAAAATTCTCATTTTCTGCACGGTTTTGTGATGCAACAATGCGTTTTAGAGAAGTAAAATGCCAACATTTTTCGGCACTTCGCGCCGAATTTATTTAAATTTATTACTTGTGCCATTCATGTTTAGGCCGCGCCAGATTTCGACAATTTCTGAAATGCAAAAGCGTTTTATAGAGATAGAATTTTAAAATTTTCCAGTGCTCCGCGCCTTATTTCTAAATTATTGACTTTTTATTGTCAAAAGCGACTTCAGAAATTGCTAAAATGCTCTACTGAAGGTAGGCTAATCAAGTTTTAACAGAAATAACGTTATACTGATCTTGATTGACTTCCAACGCCGCACGATTTCAGAGTAAGAACCGATGGCCTTTCATGCTTCACTACAGTCATTCTGAGTGTATGTCAAATAATGTCTCTTACACTAACATCAATGGCAAGGCAACATTGTGGAAATACAATTCAAAGATTAGGTACCAATGGCGCCGGAAATTAACGCATTAAAAAATTTTCATATTCCCTGCATCAATTCAATATGCAAATTAGAGCTGTGCCGGGACCAGGCCCCGGCCCCGGCGCCGGGGCCAATGTTAGAGTTGATTATAATGTAGAAAATTGATAATGTTTTGGGTAGATTTACCTTCAAACTCAATTTCAAGCAAACCACAGATCTTGCTAATTCAAATCTTTATTTCACTATGTAAGATTGGTGCAAAGTTCTAGTTAATAATCAAAATTGACATATTTTAAATTGCAATTCATATAGACGAGCATTTCCAGCTTGCTTGGTAGCAGACAGCTACGTCTATCAGAACAAATAGAATAATAAGCCTAAAAAAAGTGCAAAGTAAAGCACATTGAAAAACGCATCCAAGTCAGAGGAGTTAAATCCATACATGGGCAGCTCAAAAATTCTAGGGGGTCCAAAATTTTTCAAAGTCAAAAAGTGCCTGATAATATATGGTAGAGCGAAAAAACACCGTTTTCTCGCGTTTCTCAATGAGAGCTATCCATTAGCATGAAAAAACCGCAGAAAAACAGAAACAATTTTGAAAATCAATTTCTGGGGGGTCTAGCGGATTTTTAGGGGGGAGAATGTGAATTCTGGGGGGTCATCCCCCGATGCCCATGTTCTGTTATATTTTGTAATCCCAGCAAATATTAACGCTTGACAAGCAAGAATATATGCATAGGTACATACATATAAGGGGTAGGGCAGGGTCGTACTATGAGCATGGTAAAGCACGCTATTATTGGCCCCGGCCAGGCCCGGCCCCGGCCCCGGCAAAAAAGGCGGCCCCGGCACAGCTCTAATGCAAATTTACTTACTAAAACGTTTTTGATTTTAAAGGGGCGGCCTTCATCCGCTCTCTATAAATATAGTCCTGAACGTATCCTATACATAAGTGTTTGTATTAAAGAAGTCTTCAGTCTTTAATCATATGATTAAAGACCAAGTCCAATCATTCATTGACATCGATCAGATCTCTGCGTTTACTATTTTCGCTTGAGTTAAATACTCAAATATTCGTAACTTGTCTTTGTTATCAAATAATAGGCTCATATTTGACCACTGTCTACTTTTATAATCAAATCTATAAATTGATCGTTTGACGTTCACGTCCTCATACTTCATAATTTGGAAAAACGGAGCACCTTATAAGAATCTCTAAACGTCATAGGTATGTGAACAGGAATAAGCATGTGATTATAAAAACACTGCTTGCTTGTAATAGTTTAGGTAAGATACTGATATAAGTGAGCATTAAACATTGAATATTGTATAGATAAATTCTCAAATGTTCTGCAATGTTTCAATTAAATGTATAATTTACATTTTTGACATCTAAATAAAATATAGTGTTACTGATGCGTGCACGTGTGACATCTTCATTTCGTAATGGATGGGGAACATACATTCCATTCATGCACACGGTTCAAAGTTTTGGAGGGACTTAATCGAGTTTGCTGGGGGTGCAAGATAAATTTTTACGGCTAATTATGGCATTGAAATTATGAGTTTATGTTGATTTTTTGATATTTTTGTCGTTCCTTACTGCCCCCACAACTCGTAGAAATGTTTTTTACGTTGTATTTTACTCTTTTTGAATTCTCGTGATAAAGTTCCCCTGAAAACATGATAACAAGAACGATGGAATGACGTGGACTATCAAGTATGCTCAAAAATAATGGACAAGAAGTGTCTGAATGAATGATTAGACAGAGTACTACTCGCAAAATACTTCAGATTATACTACTGAGCATCGTTTGGCGCTGTTTCATTATTCCATCAATAGGTCTTTGTCCGGAAATGACCTGAGGGGGTATGCGTTACAAAATTCCTGATAGGAGGATACCACCCATGTGTGCATGTGAGGGGGAACCCATGAAATACCTGGAATGAATTTAAATGATTTATAAAGTCAAAATTTCTGATGAATTTTTTTTACCGATAAAAGTGACGAAACGATTAAAGATTGAATAAAAAGTACTAAAGAATACACCTTTTCTACGAATTTTTAGAAAATTTCAGGTAACTTTCGGAAAATCGCAGATTCTGGGCAGGGGAGTTGAAAATTTCTCTGAGAGGACCAAAAACTCCCTAAACCCCTCAAGATCATTTATAATTGGTACACGTCAAAAACACTGTTTTTTGACGTTTCGAGCAATGCTCGTCCTTTACAAAACATCAAGAACATTAAAAAAGTTCGGAAAAATTTGAAAAGTAATCGAGTAATTGGATTGAAAAAATTGTCAAAAATGTGTGTATGGCGCGAAGCGCCGAACATATGGGGACTTTTGATCCAAAAATGACCTAAAAACACTTGGAAAGACTCACTATTTTACAATTCTTGCGAGAAATCGACAATTTTTGGCTCGGGATCGCAGCCATAGATGGGCAGCACCAAAATTCTGGGAGTGCACGATTTTTTAAAGGTCAAAAAATGGTCTTAAAAGTGGTGGTATGGCGAAAAGCACCATTTTGCAACTTTTCGCATCAAGCACTAGCCATTAGCATCAAAAAAATGCGGAAAAAACGGAAAAATTTCAAAAATTGAATTCTGGAGGTATTTGGCCTCGGGGGTGCATACCCCCACCCCCCCTCTTACGCACACATGTGGTCACTGCCAGACATGGGCAGTAAGGGAAATCTTGGGGGGGGGGGGTGAAATCGCCAAAAATTGCCAAAAATGTTACTAAAACTAGAATTATGGAGGGGGTCTACCACTGTTTTTTTTGTACGTGACAGATTTTGAGGCTTGTACAAAGATTTTTGGAACCATCTTTGTACAACGTACAAGGACTTTTTGGGGCAAAGTTATAGTAATTTTAATGCTTCTTAGAGTATTTTTCAGCTAAACTCCGAAAAATTTTCGGCGCTTAGCGCCGAATATCGTTATTACAATCTATATTTAGCTCCAAGCGCGGACATTAAACACTCCAAATTTATTTTGTGAAATTTCAAGCATCTTTGTACAGACTTATCCATCTTTTACTTCTATCTCTACTGTTTTATAAAGATTTTATGCAGAAAATAAGAACTATTTGACATGCGTGCACTGCTTTCTGCTAAATAAGATAAAATTGACTTTTTTATCCTGGTGTTGTATTAATTCGTAAGCGAACTGGTGCCTATTATGAGATTCAGTCAGTATGTTGCAATTGCTGTATCATTTCTGATTGTGTAGTACAAGTTATTTTTGCTTTCCGAGTCAAGTTTTATGTGTAAATAACCAAAAAGTCATGAAAATGCCAGCGCTTCGCGCCGAATAATATAGTAAGCTGAATTTAGGACGAAGTAACACTTTTTGCGAAGCATGCGGGTCGCGAATAACAGACTGTTATATGTAAAAATGAGTATATATAATAGTATATCTGTATATTATATGTACGAAAAATTTTTCGCTCGTATAAAGACTTCCGGAGATCTTCGTACATGTACAAAGAGGCTCGTTCCAAAAAAAGAGTGGGATCTACTGTAATCTGCGGAGGGTATTGGGTTTCAACTTCTGGAGGGGGATGTATACCCCCAAACTCCTTACCCCACGCCCATGTATGATCGTAGCCATTTTGCGGGGATCAGTTACCATTCTGGGAGATGTTAAACCCCTCCAAGAATAAGTTTGGTAACCATCTTCTGGGGCTGCATACCCCCAAAGCGTCCCCTCTACGCCCACTTGTGATGGTAATCATTAGCCATGCATTAATAACTTCCTGACGTAATGTAAATCCGATCAAGGTCAATCGAAAATAGGAACCTAGGTTTGGGCAAAAAGATCGTCCTTTATACAAATGAGTTAGACTCCTGAGTAGGTGTCAGATTCTGGTATTGTTTTGTAGCCTATTTACTGGAACTTTGAGTTTGAATCACTCTTGCATTTGGGGTCAGTTTCCGAGTTCTGAACTCATAAACGTGGGACGCGTAAATGTGATACGACTTTATAAGCCGTAAAGCGAAAATAGGCTATCTGGAATGGAATAGTAGCACACGTGTAAAAAGGGGATAGGGATTCCCCACCCAAAGTTGGTCCGTCCTCCTATACCCCTAAAGCCAGGAAGCTTTAACCCCCGCCGCGATTTTTAGGAAAATTAGCATTTTTTGGCCGTTTTTGAACAAAAATTGGGAGTCACTTACCCCCGCCCTCTGTCTACAAATGGCCAGGAAGGGACCCTAGACACAAAATTTTGAGCCGTTACATGTATGAATGTTAGTTTTAGTTTCGTCTTTCATGCACGACTATCATACATGTAACGGCTCGAAATTTTGAGAGGCGGTCCTCGGCCATTTTCGGGGGTTGGGTATAGATGATCTTCCATTTCGGGTCAAAAACGCCTAAAAACGGCCAAAAAGTTAAATTTTTTCCAAAAATTGGGAGGAGTCAAAAATTTTCTGGCACTGGAGGGATGGGGAACAACTGACTTTCGGTGGGAAGACCCCTCCATCCCTCTTTACACGTCTGACGACTATTGACCTTGTATTTTATTATATATTAGATGATCGTCTTCCATATAACGTTATTTAATTTATATCTGTGATGTTCCTTTATTCTAGACGCAAAATGGCTTTCACTTGTGCTTTACTGCTTTCGAGCATCCTCTCATTGTTGATCATTGCTTCCAGAGTGTACTCTAAAGAGGATGATATGAAGATGATTACTGATAAGGTAGTTTTCGTGGTTTGTGGAAATCGGACAGTCAAAAGTTGGAATAACAACGAGCACGATTTCTTTACGCCATGCAAATGAACGGCCAACCACGCAAATGAAGCCAAACGCTCATTTGCGCGGCTTGCTAGGGGAAATTTCAAAAATTGAAAATTCGCGGAGAATTATGCTAAAAATTGATAGCTTTTAAGGTTTTCTTTATCTTGAATCCTTCAAACGTTTTAGTGCTGTGTAATGATAAAAATAATGAAAAATCGATGTATGTATCCAGCCTCGTATCGAGGATTTTTTCAAATGGTATCGCAAACTATGAAGTCGGATATCTCCAGAACTTAAATGTATTATACTTGAATTTTGTCTTTATATATTACATACTGTGTTGCCTTTGCTTGTTCCTGCTAGTGCTTTAATTTCTGACTAGTGTGTTAATCCACTCCAGTGTCGGATAAACTAAAACATACTTGTGAAGAAATGTTTTGTCTTATTGACCAAGTATGGATGCATTTAATGATAATCCTCCAATTGAACAACTAACATGAATAGGGCAAGATAGAGTTCTCAGTGGGGGTGAAAGTCTGAAACGGTCATATTGCAAATGCTGGTCATAATGTAATATGCACACATGTAACAGGCGGGATGGGGATCGATTTCCCCACCGATAATGGTCGTACCCCCCGTCCTACCTTCAAAGCCAGAAAATTTTTAACTCCGCCTTCCCATTTTTCGGAAGAAAAAACTTGCCTTTTCGGCCATTTTTATGAGCTTTTGACCGTTTTTAGCCAAAAATTGAAGGTAAACCCCTTAACCCATTCCACAATACATGGACAGACCGTACAACCTCATTCAATCCGGTTTTAATGGTGACTGGGTCGGTATCAATGGGAAGACTTGCCAGTATCAAGGGAAAATCTTGCAAAATGTCATACAAATCGAAGAAAAATTATGTAATACACTGAATTGATTATAAAACCAACTAATCGGTCAATCAATTAGAAAAAGGAAGATGAATCTGGGAAAATAGATGAAAATGAACTAGTCGGTCATCCAATAAATGAATGACTAGCGAACTAATAATCAATAATCAATCAAACAATTAATTAATCATTGAAGCATCGAACAACTAATCAGCCAACCAAACGACCATTTTTGTGAAAGGACAATCAAACGAAAAAATGGGCAGCTGGTTTCAGTGGAAGACCGGCCTTTGTCCGTGTATGCCCCATACTCAAAATTTCGAGACGTCACATGTATGATAAGATGGGGTTTTTTTAAAGCTAAAATATCAAGTCATGACCTTGCTTCGGCATCTTAAATGTCTTTCTTCACGTAAGTTGAATGCTCGTTTTTGGCCGTGTATTATGTGGATAATTCACTAGGTATGACAGTCAGTTAATATATGTGGATGAGTAGCTTTTAAGTTTCGAAAAAAGAGTACTTTGTTAAAGAGCTGTACCGGGGCTGGCACCGGGGCCTGGCTGGCCCCGGCACCAGGGCCCCAATTCGGGGCCAGGCTGGCCCCGGTACCGGAGGTCTGAAAATTTTAATTTTTCTTCAGATGCAAATTATTGCATTGATTGATTGAAATAAGTACGCTAAACACTTAGTTAATAAGCGGAAACTGTCGTAGTTGCATCAGTCACACTTTTATTTTTTATAGATGTCAACAAATTTAGTGCATTTAATTTTTGTGAGACAATAAAACTAATGGGATTCATTCACACTTAGTTTAATCAATCAAAGTCACGAATTTTCACCTCACAACAATCATTCTTGATTAAGGTCGAGTTATAACTTTCAGTCAGAGTTGCATCTGTATTGCATTTACGGTCTGAGGTCGTCTCGTCAGCATTGGCTGGGGGTCTTGGATTTTTTTCGGGCTAAAATTATTTTAGAAATGGATACGAAGGTATAAAACGCGTAATAAATGAGGTTCTGGTCGATTTCTTCAATCATTCACGAAAAAAGCCTTGTTTTTTGTTTGTTTCTGGCCTTAATCTTCTTATCGTGATTTTTTGAAGAAAATCCGCTCTTTCTACCATAATTCGCATACGCGTTCATACATGTACATAACGGCTCGAAATTTGGGGGGTTCCCAGTCATTTTAGGGGAGGGGTGACCTCCAATCTTTAGCCGAAAATGGCCAAAAAAACGCCTAAAAACGGTCAAAAATTCGATGGGAGATCACAAATTTTTCGACTTTGGGGATGGGGGACGTCCGAATTTGGATGGGGGAATCCCCCACCGGCTTAATTCTGATTAAAGTGACTTAACCCTGGTGGCTGAGCAACGCCGCAAAGGAAACTGGACCAACTTTATTGGTGTTTTGAAAATTTCCTGGTGAAAATATGGCAAAATGAAGGCCAAAAATGAATGAAAATTGAAAATTCGATCAAAAGTGTTTGAAATTTATTCTAGCATTTATACTAGCTTTGAGGTAATTTTGGCTAGAAAAGCTTCGTTCTCCACCCCTTCCATATCGACCATGCTCTGCATCTATGGTCATGATCATAGGTGGGCAGCACCAAGATTCTGGGGGTGCAAGCTTTTTCTAAGGTCAAAAAATGGTCTTAAAAATGGTAGTATGGCGAAGAAACACGATTTTTCAATGAGGACTATCCATTGGCACCAAAAATTGCGAAAAAATAAAAAAATTATTCTGAGGGGGAGTATTTTAGTTATTGGGCGTATTCGAACTTCTGGGGGTGTATACCTCCCATCTATGCCCACGTGTGGTCATGATGACCAATCCCGCAGGTTCCATGGATATCATTTGTACCTGGATAATCTGAGCGTACCCATATATGCAGTACACTATATATCTCTATATAAAACTAATTGAGCGTCTAATTTTTTCGTACTATGCCTCATGAATTTCTTGATTACTTCGCTTTAATTTCTAGGACATTTACTTGTTTTGTTAAAAAGCTCAAAAATCAAATGGATAAAGTTAGAATTCTGCAATAACAACTCACAAATATTCACTGTAAGAAGAATAAAATTTTCAAACTGAATATTATTTACCTTGAGTAAAAGTGGTATGCCCAGCAACTATAATTATTTTTATTTGATTATTATAATTATGATGATGATTATTATTATTATGATTAATATTATTATTATATTGTCATCTTTTATCACTATCACTACTCTTATGATAGTGTATGTGACGAATTAGAGCTGGGCACACAAAAAGTGTCAGCACGGTATGTCATATAAACGCAGTACATCACATGGTATGCTTCCAGTTCCCGGCGCCGGGGCCTTAGTTTCGATTCCAGCCCCGCTAAAAAAGGCGATTCCGGTACAGCTCTACTTTGATAGTCGACTGACCTGGTTGAGTGAGAAAGTGGCAACTCAGCTGAATTTCAAACAAAATGCATTGAAAACTTTAACAGCTGAACCTTGTGCTTCCCCAAAATTGTCTTTAGTACCCGGTTGAGGGTCGTCGTAACTATAGATGCACAGCATGGCCGATCTGGAGGGGAGTCAGCCGGCCGGGGGGAGGTCAAGAATTGAACTTTTTCAGGCCAAATTGACCTCAAAAGCCGGTATAAGCGCTAAAATTGCATTAAAACCACGTTATTATGCAGTTTCCGATCAATTTAAAATAATTTTGAAGAAATTTCTAATTTTCATCCGTTTTTTGCCTTTATTTTGCCCCAGCAAAATTTCCCACCCCACGTGCATGTCTGGTCGTAAACCCTCTTCTAGTGATACCCCTCACCTGGTAATACCCCTCTCACTGCTCCTTACGCCCGAGTGTTTCTATACATTCTAATGTATATTTTAGTATAGTATAGGTACGCAAGGTCAAACTTTCGGGGGAAGGGGTGGTTTAAAACCAAAAATTGTTATGTGGCTAAGTCCTTCGTAAAAACGGCTCTCTTGTCCTTTTGGGCTCAGAAAATTAGCTTAATAGCTATTTTGGGCTCACAAACGTAGCTATTTAGCCTTTTTTGACTAAAAATAGCTATTTAGCCCGTTTTGGAGTTGATGAAATAGCTTTATATCATTTTGAAATTCAGAAAAAAACAGCTGTATAGCATTTCTGAGCTCACACGGTATGTTTCTGAGTTCAAACAAGGCTGTATAGCCATAGGTGGGCAGCACCAAAATTCTGGGGGTGCAAGCATACCTGGGCAATGGATTTTGGTTCTGGAGGTACCGGGGTCCCTTTTGTTAAGGTTGCTTGGTTGGTTATTTGTTTGGCCAGTTGGTTAGTTGTTTGGTTGGGTAGGTGGTTGGTTGGTTGGTTGGTTGGCTAGTTGGTCTGTTAGTTGGTTAGTTGGTTGGCTAGTTGGTTGGTTGTTTCGCCGGTTGGTTGGTTGTTTGATTAACTAGTTGGCTGGTTGGTTGGCTGCTTAGTTGGTTGGCTAGTTTGTTTGTTGCATCATTTTCTCACTTTCATATTTTTGGGTCAAAAGATTCAACCTTAATCAAAAACTATTTTTTCTGGCGCCACCCAGCTGGGGTTCTGAAGGTACCGAAGTACCTTCTGGCGCCAATCGGTGGCGCGGGTGGCGCGACATTGCTCACCTGTGGGTGCAAGGTTTTTCAAAGATAAAAAAATGGCCTTAAAAATGGTGGTATAGCGGAAAAAGACCATTTTTCAACCTTTCTCATCGAGCACAATCCATTGGCATCGAGAAAATTGCGAAAAAAAACAAAAAAAAATTTCAAAAATTGAATTCTGGGAGGTATTTTGGTTTCTCGGGGTTGCACACCCCCCAAACCCCACACGCCCAGGTATGTGTATAGCTAGTTTTCTGAGCCTAAAAAGGCTACATAGCTAATTTTTTGAGCCCTAAAAAGGCTAAATAGCAATGTTTTTTTCGGCCAAAATGGCTGTATAGCTATCAGTTTTTAAAGCTTAGGGGGTAATACCCTCCCCCCGTCCCCCCTCCCCCACACGCTCATGTATGCAGTATAGTTATGCAAGAAATAGGTGTCCAGGAGCATTTTTTGCAGCAATAATGTCATTTTGACCTTTCGTGGGCCATCAAGGTTCCTAATAAGTACCTAATGACTGTATTATTAGCATGCAAATAGGCCAAATTATTCGTTTTTTCTTAAGGTAGTTTTCGATATAAAAATCGGCGAAGAAAGCGCAGGCCAGATAGTAATCGGCCTTTTTGGCAAAGTAGTTCCAAAGACTGTGGAGAATTTCAGGAGACTGTGCATTGGAGAGGTGATTAAATGCAATTTTAATCGTTGGCATAGCAAGCAGATGATTTAATTTACTATCTTCGTTAATTTTGCCACCATTTTAACCACATTTATTATCTACCGCCTGTTCACTTCTCTAAATGCAACTGTGTATTTGCAGCTAAAAATTTGGTGAACATTTTTTGAGCATTTTTCGTACAATAAAGACAATGTGCGAGAACAATTAGAGTGATCGACTTGAGTTTGAAATACTATTATTATCAGAAAGAGAAATCATTGCTACTACTATATATTATTTTTATTATTATCGTTAACAGTATTATTAGTATTATTATTTGTTCTTATTATTATTATTATTATTATTATTATTATTATTATTATTATTATGAATTATGTTTAAAATCAATTATTAATTTTTTGAATTAAATCTCTTTAACATCAGTAAAATTCTTCCCATGGACCATTATTTATATATCTATTCTTTTTAAACTTCAGGTTCTTACGAGTATATGTGCTTTGATTACTTTCTTGACCACTGTTCGGGTTAAATTGGGTATTTTGAATTTTTGTTAGGACTGTCTATCTTATCGTCTTGAATTTTTTATGATTAAAGATGTAATTTTATGAATTTGAAATTTTTTATTATATTCAAATCAGGGCAACAAACGCTACGAAGGAAGCAAGTTTCACCGAGTGATTAAGAATTTTATGATCCAGGGAGGTGATTTTACTCGGGGAGATGGAACTGGAGGTACGATTACGCTTTGTGTCTCAAATTTGTTATAAGGGTCTGCCTTCATGGCTTTTGTTCTTAAGTTATAAACGTAAATAGGCGTTACTTATAATAATAATTATTATTATTAATAAAATATTATTATTATTAATTATTATTATTAATATTATTATTATTATTAATTTTGCTTTCTAATCTGGTATGTTTGTATCAACTTGAAAAAGTTAGCATATATATTTCGCTTATCTCGCTTCTAAATAATTTACAATTTTAATACTTTTTGGCAGCAGTTCAGCTGTAAATAATTAAAATTCGATGCAGACTTATTGTGATTCTGGAACTTATACAGCGATATTTATATATGTAGGTATTTATGCATTCACTATAGCCATACGTGTAAGAACGGGGATGGGGGATCCCTCACCCAAAGTCGGCCGTCCCCCCTCTTTTCCCCTTAAAGTCAGAAAATGTTTGACTCCCCCCACCGATTTTTGGAAAAAATTGAATTTTCCGGCCTAAAATTGGAGGTAACCTACTGCTCCCCCTTTCCCCTAAAAATAGCCGGGGACCCCCTCCCAAAATTTCGAGTCGTTACATGTCTGACTAGAGCCCCAAAATTTAGTGCGAAAATCTACACGATTTGGTGTCAAATATTATGCAAAAAATTCAGTAATTTGGTTCATAATGGGCAGATTTTACTTGAAACAAAATTTTTAAACGTGATTACGCTGTAGATCTCATTGTTTTCGGATAAAAATCCTTGCCTCTGATCGTTAAAGATCAATTTGTACTGCGAAATCGAACCTTCCACATCGACTGGAACTTAAGGAGCATATAAACTCTTAAGTCCGTTTCAAACTCTTTGTTAGTTTCAATATTTCTTCTGCACTTTTGAAAAGAATTTTCAATTAGGCTGCTTTGACACATTGAAATTCCTCGAAAATAATGTGAGGTGCTGACCATGCATGGGCAATAAGAAAATTCTGGGGGAGGGTCTGGTTGAGTGAAATTCACAAAAATGTTACTAAAAATGGAATTTTGAGGGTTCAAAGTAGTCTGCGAGGGGTTTTTCGAATCTTCTGCGTAGGTGTTAACCCCCAGACCTCCCCCGACGTCCATATGGGGTGCCGACCACACGTGTTCGTGGGGGGGGTGGGGTTCGGGGGTATGCATTCCCAGAAACTCGAAGAGAAACGTTGAAAAATGGTGTTTTTTCGCCATACCACCATTTTCAATACCATTTTTTGACCTTTGAATATCTTCTACCTCCCAGAATTTTGGTGCTGCCCACCTTTGGTGCCGACTGTTACTAACTAGGTCGCATTAGACGCTTTAGTATAGGTCCATTTTTTACTATGCGATCTGCAGAATGCTCTTTTGCTACAGTGTGAAGCTTAGTTAAGACAGCAGCAAGCATATTTCACAATTCAAGGGAAAACTACTAGCAAGCTATATACGTTTGATAGACCAACTACATTAATAACGCTCTTTTTCTTAATCATCTGTGAGAGTTTGAACCTGATTTTTCTTCATTTTGGTGCACATTTTAACAAATTTACGAATTTGGTGCATTTGGTGCAAAATGGTCAAATTTGGCGAAATTTGGTTCAAAAAGTGCTAGATTAGTGCTAGAAATGTGTTTTTTCTACGTTTCTCGACATCCTGATTCACATGAAAGGTTTGAAAATTTGGTGCAGCGCAGCACCAGATTTTTGGAGCTCTAATATTATACTAATATAAAGGCGTGGAGAAATTAGTTAGCAGCAGAGTTTTTGCACGTGCGTATTTCGTATTAAATATATCCATTTATGCACAAATTTTTCTTTGCATGGGCAAAATCCCCGAAATTTTGTTGACGCTAAGCTAAGAAATTTGCAATGTGCAAAAAACTGGTAAGATATATATATATATATATATATATATATATATATATATATATATATATATATATATATATATATATATATATATATATATATATGTATGTATAATCAGTATATCCCTGATCTCAAGATCTCTAAAGTTACTGAGACTATATTTCAAAGACGGGCAAGTAAGGGTGTCCAAAAAGAGGGAAAGGGTCGAACTTCAGAATTTATCATGTAGTATGCAGCGGTTACATATCAAAGCATTCATGACGTCAGAAGGTTGATGAATAAAAATATAAAAAATCAAAAATACCGTGTTTCATGCGGATAGCTCACAGTTGAGCAGCATAGAATTGACAATTAGTGTACAAATGAATATGGAAAAATCAATATTTTCGTAGTAAAATGACCAGGTTAACTGAATTTCAAGTTAACTGAGCTGCATTTTTCAAAATTATTTCAGAATTTTCCCAGCAGCAGCTTATGATACCCCAAAATATACAAGGTTTTTAAAAATCGTAGGGAGGAAAATTATCCCCTTCTGACCCCATCTTATGCCCTCGTATATTTTTTTAAAGTAAGTCGCTTTTGAAGGTAATTGCCTGTCTTTCGTTTACTCTGCAACTGATTTATTGTTCAATTTTCCGCTGTCTTATTTATCCTGCTATGCATCGTCTAGTCTTGAATAAATTTACGTTGAAATCTTAATTCAAAATGTTAATTTATCTATTTGTTGCTTAAACGGATTAATCAAAAAATTAATGTATAAAAAAGCATAAATAAACAATGTGCTTGAATATTTATAAGCGCTTCATGTAGTCGTGAGATTTTTCTAAATTTACCATCAATTTCAGTTTCAATATTCATATTCACCCAAAAATCTTCCGTCTCCCTAACTTTTGTTTTCAATTAGGGGCGGAGATCAGAATCTACTTTGGGAGGAAAATAAGCTTTTTAAGACTTTTTTATTGATTTCTAAGCAAACCAATTTCTTACTCCTAATCCAAGGTCAAACGTTTCAGTCAAAACTTTAGATATATTACCATTGTAGGTTAGGTTCGAAAATAATAACGCCATTTCCTTCAATTTTGACCGGTTAAATGTTTGTTTCTAGTAATTAACGGGCATGCACAGCATGGGAATTCTGGGAGGATGAAACCAAGGAATTTTTCTGAAGTGTCATTTTTGGGCACAAAAACGGTGGATATGCGTCAAAAAATCATTTTTTAGCGTTTCTGACCATTTGCTAACTTCTTTCTAAAACGTAAAAACAAAAGATTTCGAAAAAACATTTAAAAAATCGAATAAATTGATCGAAGTATGGTCGAAAACTGAGCGAAAATTTGACGTTTTTGAGCAAGCAGATAGTTAAAACTCTTAAAACAGCATATTTTCGACGAATTTTCCGGAAAATCACGAATTCTGGGGGTTGAAAAATTTCTGGGGAGGGGCGAAAACCTTTTAAGGGGGTGTAAACCATAGCTGGGCAGTGCCAATTGCCCTAGCTGGTACTCAAGCCAAATTTATTTGATTGGTCGCTTAGTCGTCAAAGTGCTTGGTCATAAAGCTTGTTTGACATTGTACACTAAACTAGATTTTGAGTGACGGTTCTGAAAGTGCATTAGCGTAAATAGCTTATTTAACCATTTGATAGTGTTTCACTGCTTTTATTACCAACCACTTACTCCAGCATTATCGTGCATTGCACATCAAATTTTCCTACTCATAACTCAGGGCCGAATGACAGAAGGCCGGTTAATTTAAGCGATGGTTAATCTCTAATCTCCAGTAAGCTAATCATAGGTTAAATTTAACCAGTATATGACAGTACGCTGGTTAGACTCTGCTTGTCTAACCTAAGGTTAAAGTCTGGTAACCAGACTTTAAGCGGTAGTTGAAAATTTTTCTCTTATTCTCAGCACAGGAAATCAACGAGTAGGAAAAGATTCGTATGTATCTGCATGATTCGTTGCATGCAATTTTTGACTTCATTACGCAGTTATCCATTGTCCGACGCATTAATACTGTTCCTGCACTGTTTGCTACCATACTTCAATCTCCCTAAGCCTCTTGTGAAAAGAAAGTGGAGCGAAATTTGAATTTTTTTAGTCTAGAAATTCACTTTTTGACCGAATGCGTATCAAAACATAAACGTATTATTTGAAAATAAGAAAACGGACGACGTTACTACACAAACGGAGAAAAAAATTGAAATCAATCGTCGACGCGTTTGAAGAAAAGCCCGACTGTCGATCGCGAAGCAAAGTCCAGCTTGAAGAAAAATTTCGAAGCTTGAAAGAAGTTATCCATCCATGGCTAACAACATAAATAATACTTAACCAGAGATTTAACCCTGCTAGGAGCAAGTTAAAAAATCTCTGGTTAAATAAGTCGTTTTTAAGCTCCATTTAGTTTCAGCGGCCTTCTGTCATACCGATATTTAAACAACGGTTAACCAGATTTTAACCGATGGTTAAAGTAAACGGCTTTCTGCCATACCAAAAAGATTTAACCGGAGATTTTAGTCGACTTTTTCTGGGCTTGGTTAACGTTTACCAGCGTTCTGTCATTCGGCCCTCAATGCAACTGGCAGACCCCCTAGCTGGTAACGGACCTGCTCTAGCTAGTACCGGGTTGCACCTGGTTGCACCTATTGCTCAGTTGCGGTTAAAACCATACCTGGACAGCAGTCAAATTCTGAGGCTTTATCGATTTTTGGGGGTTCTAAACCCCTGAACCCCCCTTGCCCATGTGTGGTGAAAACCATCTAAAATCATGTAGGTGTGGTGATGAATCTTTTTTGACCATTTTAAATAATTGTTAATATTGTTTCTAACAGGCGAAAGCGTTTTCGGTAAGAAGTTTGCTGACGAAAATTTCAAATTGAAGCACTATGGCCCCGGTTGGTTGAGTATGGCCAACGCGGGCGAGGACACTAATGGCTCGCAATTTTTCATTACCACTGTTATCACTCCGTGGCTAGACAATCGACACGTCGTTTTCGGCAAAGTTCTCCAGGGCATGGTTGGTTTTATGCTAATTAATTTATTAAATTATTTTTTAAATTATGATTTATTAATTTTATCCAAATTTGTAAAATTTATGAATAATTTATCATTTACACAGTGTGGCTCAAAAATACGAATGGCATATCGATCCCTATATTTTGGTACTTGACCAAATTAAATCCGGTTTGCTTTTGTAAGAGCCTATCATTTCTGCAAGAATGCGCTAAAGTTTCAATTATGCTGATTACGCTGCTCTTGGTTTATACAAAATTAAGCAGAAGTCGTCTTTTTTCAACTTTTGTGCAGATTTTTTGCCTAAATAAGCCATCTTTACAACAGTGTAACTCTTTAACAGAAATAGCTATTTGAGCGCAGTTTTGTTTACATTAAATCAAAATATTTGTTTACTGCTCGCTTTATCAGGCACGTAGGTGGCCGTCCTATTTTGGGGGACCAACATTAATTTTTGGGGGACTGAGCCCAAAAAGGCCAAAAAATAGCACAAAATAACGTGTAAAAAGTCATATTTTTCCGATTTTTTTGAGTTTTTTGGGTTGGGTCCGAGCCCCTCCCCTTATCAGATACGTGCCTGCGCTTTATTTTTATTTTGATTTGTTTAGTCTTCGCAGAACAGGAGCGCATTAACCATGGGTTATTGCATCCTACATCGACGTTTTTAATTTCCTAGCAGTTGCCAAAGTGTGCAACCTTTGATTAAAGTTCAATCATTTCGCGAACCTCTAAATACCATAAAGCAAATTGTGTGAATGGTAGACAATTTTAGGGCTTTAAAATAAAATAAGTTGCATGTAATTGTCTCAAGATTCTGTTAAGTTACAGGGTTACAAACATACCTGGGCGTGGGGGTTTAGAGGTATGCATTCCCCCAGAAACCTCAGAAACCAAAATACCCCCTGAATTCAGTTTTTGAAAATTTTTTTGTTTTCTTCGCAATTTTTTGATGCCAATGGATAGTGCTCGATGAGAAACGTTGAAAAATTGTGTTTTTTGCCATACCACCATTTTTAAGGCCATTTTTTGACCTTTGAAAAAATTTTGCACCTTCCCCCTTCCAGAACTTTGGTGGCGCCCACCTATGGTTACAAAGACCGATAATGCTTTTGGCAGACGCTTTTATGACTAAAAAACGACTTCTGCTTAATTTACTGTAGAACAACAGCATTTCTACCTGCAGTAATAAAAATTTAGTACATCCTTACAGAGGTTATAGGCTTTTGAACAAAGCAAATTGCATTCAGTTTGGTTCAGCATTAAAGAAGTTATAAGGACCAATGTGCCATTCGTTTTTTGAGCGACCCTGTACAAATTTATAACAATGCCTGTTTTATATAGTACTTTTAAATTTATCAAATTTTCTAGTGATATTGAGGTCTCCTTCCAAAAATTGACTATTTCTTTGCTCATTTTTGATCGGGCATCTGCTCCTACATAAGCTGTTCAGATTTATGCTTGTAGTCAAGGATTTTAAGGTCTGAGTCCTCAGATTTTTAATGCTCGAAATTGACCAGAAGTTGTTAATTAATCTAATAGTTGTGCTATTTAGACATAATTTGCTATTTAGACATAATTTGGAATTGAAAAATTTCTTTTTTCATTAGATTTTCAAAGAAAACAAAAACTTAAAATATACAAAGAACGTCGAGAGTACTCTCAGAGTAAATTTTTTTAAATTTTGAGCCAGTAAACCATAATCACCGAATTTGCTATTTTTCTACATTTGTCTTATTACAAATCTAATTTTCAAGGCCTCGCGTTGTTTTAATTTTGCTGTATTTAATTGAAGGCTGAAACGGGAATAGAAGAAAATTGTTAAAAGTGAGAAAACCGATTTGATTAATTAGCCTATGTATATTTTAGCCTTTTTCACAACTTGTTCAAAATTATATTTATTGATCGACGTATTCTTCCAAAGTAAGAATCGGTCACATAAATTTACGTTTGAAAACCAAAAAGATCTAAAAATGATTTAAAATTAAAATTTGAAGCTGAAATTTAAATTTAAACTACCAATTTGAATTTCTTAATATAGAACCCCTGCAGATCCTGCTTGATGAGAAATGTCGAAATGGATTTTTTGCTTCTAGCAAACTTTTTGTCTACCTCTTGACCAGACGTGCACAGCATAGGAATTTAGGAATTCTGGGGGGGCGAAACCAACAAATTTTCCAAAAGTGCCTTTTCAGCTCAAAAATGGTGGATACATATTGAAACACAATTTTTAGCATTTCTATGTTCTATCATTCCAGAACAGACATGAACAGCAAGGGAATTTGGGGGGAAATCTTTAATTGCCTTTTCTGGGCCTAATCTGACAATGCTCTATCTTTGGGCATGCTTAGCATGGTCAATCTGGGAGGTCAGCCGGTTTTGGTGGGTTAGGAATTGGTTTTTTTGGCCAAAATGACCTTAAAAACTGTGTTAAAAGCGCTAGAATAGCGTTAAAACTACCTTTACACAGTTTCTGATCAATTCAAAGGATTTTTGAAGAAAATTTCCACTTTAATCTGTTTCTTGCCTTCATTTTGCCTCATTTTTCCATTGTGGGGGTACCTCACCTACACCAGGGCAATGGATTCAACCTGGTATCAATGGTAGGCCGTTTGGTATCAACGGTCAAGGCTGCAAGTATCAACAAGAATTTTAAGTAAAAAAATCAAAGACAAATGCAAAATAGAATCAAAATATATTGAAGCACAAGAAATGGAAATAAATAACATAAAACAATGCATACCAAAAACTAACTAACCAATACATATCAATCAATACTTACCAAATAATCGGCCAACCAACCAATCAAACAATCAGCCAAACCAACCAGCCAACTAAACAAACAACCACCTAAACAACTAGCCAGCCAACCAACTAACCAACCAACCAATCAGCCAAGCAGTCAACTAACCAACCAACTAATCAATCAATCAACCAACTAACTATCCGACCATACCAACTAAATATGCAACTGTGTATTTCTTTGACTACAAGCAGTATTGTAATGAAGTTGATCGCTAAAATGAAAATTTGATCGCACGATTTAATGCAAAATGTATAAAAAAATATGCATCTACTTACGTAGACCATTGCCAAATGGTATTTCTGCAGAATTGTAACTATTATGACGTCATCAGACAAATTAATGCCTGTATCTCGACCTAAGCGAAAGTGATACCGACCTAAGCGGGAGTACTACCACCAGCATAAATCTGAGCCTAAGCCTTTGAAAAATCAAGAAATTTGAAAAAATCAATAACTGTTGCGACTATTCTTTGCACAACAGCAGTTACTATTCTGTATAAGTGCCGCGAAATTTATTGATAAGCGTAATACGCACTCAAAAAGTACATATAACAGTATATACTAAGTGAATGCTATTATTAAAACCGATTAAGCTCTCCCTATACTTCGACTGATAAAACAAAGATACATATTACACATAGAAATTCACTGTTTATTTGAAACCCGTGGGGTAAATTTTCACAACAAAACAACCCTTTTTGAAACTGGCAATAAACCGAAATTTTTTGCCCCCTGTATCAACGGAAAGAACGGCAATTGCCCAAGTATGCTCTTACTCAACCCTGCACGCGCATATCTGGTCCCAAACCATTTTTAGGGATGGGTATGGGTTAAATGGTCTTCAATTTTCGGCCAACCGCCAAAAACACCTAAACATGGCCAAAAAACGCAAACTTCTCCAAAAATCGTGAGGGCCACAAATTTTCTGACTTAAGGGGGATAAGGGGACATCCAACTTTAGGTGGGGATCCCCAATGCCCCCTTCTTACACATGTTAACGGTAGCCATACCCTTTGATACGGAACAGCTCATATTCACCGCTAACTTTCTTTGATTTTACTTTATATTTTTTTGGCATGGATGTCGTTAGAAAAATTGAGAATGTACCTACAAATAGTAGGACTAATAAACCGGATAAAGATGTGGTAATTAACGCTTGTACCGCTTCTGTAGTGAGCACGCCTTTTGCCGTTGAACTGGCTGGTGCAGAGGAGTGATTATGATATTAGTTGCCTAACGTTGTAAACTTAGGGACGTGCGTTTCGTCTGCAAATTTGTTTTGTTAACTGCTCGATGTTATTTTCTGTCCTTTTCAAATTATTTGAACTAATTTTCTGTGTATCATATTTTATGCAATACGCGTGGTCTTTGTCTGTTTGATTAAGTCTGTCCATCTTTGATTATGCGCATAGGAAACCCATACTTTTTGTGGTTTTAAGGCCTAAATTTATAGCAGTCCAGGTACAATTCGAGCATCGATTTGATCATGTTCCGATACGTTAATTTTGACGAAATAGGTATCGATCGTTAATTTGGTTTCACTGCCTGCATGTCACAAAATTTATTCCAATAAAAATATGGTTATTTAGAACGATAATTTTGCTCTGCATTACGTATGTATTTACATATGTAGGTATCATAGGTAGCGCGTAAAGCGTGCCTATAATTAGTGTTGTAAAAGATATCTTTATCTTTTTAGCTAGATAAAGATAAAGATATCTTTATTTTTATCCTGACGATTTTTTTATCTTTATCTTTATCTTTTGTAAAAATCACAGGCTATCTTCATCTTTTTGATGGGAATTTATCTTGCAAAAAAGATGAATTATGTACATAAGTTGGCATGTAATCCAAAATGCACGTTTGACGTGAAATACATTTAGGAGCATTCAAGTTTTACTGATACAAGAAAAGAAAAGAAAACGATTGTTTAAACCATGGCGTGCGGCCCAAACTAATGGCTGTATATCAACCTAAGTAAGCGGAAGTGATACCAATCTAAGCGGGAGTACTACTACTAGCACCCACGTTAATCTAAGTCCAAGCCTGGGGAACATAGAGAAGTTTGAAGAAATCAATAACTGTTGCGACTATACTTTGTACAGGCGCACAGAGCAGGCTTTTGATGCTTATGAAAAGAAAAAGTGACTTGCTGTCTGCCAGTAGTAGTAGTACGTGGGTCAGTCAGATACCGCGGGCTAAACCCCCAAACCTACATTTATGTGTGCTTAATGCCTATCACCTCTTTGATCTCAGGTGTAAAAATTAGGGCATTCAGTTGGCTGCTTTACATCACCCAATCTCGTTTATTGCACTTTACAAACATCATTCTCCTGGGTTCAGGCAACCATATTTACATATGTACACTTTATCTTTATCTTTTTGGTTCCTTTATCTTGCAAATTTTCTTTATCTTTCTTTATTTTTTCTTTATCTCTATCTTTATCTTCTAAATTTTAAAATTTCATTTTTATCTTTTATCTTGCAAAAAATCCTTATCTTTTACAACACTACCTATAATATACTTGGCCTTCTCTTTACTTATATAGTCTATCACGGCGAGGTGCGAAACACTGGACACTTCTGTATTGAGCGGTTTTTTTACCAGATGGATAATAAAAAATTCGATGCACTCTTTTTTGCTCTTCTACCCGGTGTGTGAAGAGCGAGTAATGTTTTACTGTGACGTTATGACATTTTTTTAAAGTTTTCATCTGTTATCGGACTTTCTTAACTAAGTTTTGCAATCTGTTTAATCTGGTTTTTAAACATGTAGACAATTGAGTAAGCTCAAAACTACTTATTTTTTTGAAAAGTATCTCATTACCGGTGGGGCAGTGTAAAGAGTATAGAGAAACCGTGGGTGAATGACACGTTTTGGTCAGTCACCAACTCTGTTATGAGTCCCAGGAAATTGTTTCCAGCAGGAATGTGCTTCGGTCAATGGACTACTTTCCGCTTACCTGCAAACTTTTGAACACTCAATACATAGGTACTATATCGAAGTTTTAAACCACTTTTGTAGCCTGATTATGCGGATTAGCTTTAGAAGAAAACAGCAAAGTCAAATACAACAGACGGATGTTTGTTACATACTTTTAAATTGTCAATAGTATACCAAGGTTGGGTTGAATTTTATTCGACTGGAATCTATTGTGATCTTTTTTCAAGCAACCTTGTGCAACTTTGAATCAAAGTAAATCGATTACCAAAGCGGCTTAAACTGAAGAAACAGCCTCTGTACTTTGCGTGACAGTTGATAAGAAGATGAACGCTACTGTGCAAAATTGTATTACTGTACGCTAAATAAATTTGGAATCAAAGGTCCAATTGACTATAGAGGTCAAATTTCAGGGTAAGCAGATAAAAAATTAATGTCCATTCATTTTAACTGCAGCTGTTTATTTTCTTATTTGGCACTGATTAGAATGCAGTTCCCTAACTATCTTAGTTCAGTGTAAAATGTGTTCACTGAAAAACTCGATAACTTCATCATCATGAATTTTAAAAGTGTTTGAGTAGGCTAAGCACTGCACGCTTCTAATTCTCATAATACTTTTACTGTAGCAAGGAGGATTTGACGAGCGAAGCGAGCGAACTCGGTGCAAGGCTACCAGATCACCGTTTTCTTTCCACTTTTTGGTCGATTTGTCAACCAAAATTTTGGGAAATGGGAGAAATTTTCGGGCTTGATTGGCATTTGTGGAAAATTTTTGTAATGTTAAAATGCGTTCTTATGGTTAACAAAGTAATTCATAATAGCATTTTATGTCCTCAAAAAATTTATCAAATCAATTCAAAATACTTTGTTCTACGCAGATTGTGTATTATGTTCACATTGACAATGCATTTTTACCTACTTTCATGTGTTTTCTTTTAATACTTTTACCGAATAAATTTCTTCTTTCTTTCTTTCTTTCAAATAAACGAGGCGGCGGGGTCATTATCAAGCACGTAGCTGGCCCTCCTATTTATAATATAATAATAATAATAATAATAATAATAATAATAATATTTTATTAGCAATTACTGCCGTAGAAAATGCAATAGCATAGTATAGTAATGGCTGAGACGTACAGGCGGATCGCGCTCACGTACGCCCCTTTAGAAACTCATCTGAACAAAGTTTAGAAATCAAACCCTTGAACCGTTTAAAGTTCTTAGCCAGAAATAGCACCAAATAACGTGTGGAAAAAACCTATTTTTCCGTTTTTTTCAATTTTTTCTTGGGGGGGGTCCGGGACCCCTCATTTCCCCCACAGCTACGTGCCTGGTCATTATCTTCGTAAAATCGCATTCAGTGCTGGTTTTGTTAAAGTTTGTAACGAACTGAGTATATCTGACTCTTAAGTTATTGATTTTTTCATAGTCAGGATAGAATTAGATTTCGTCTTATTTACAGGCCCCCTCACTACGATTTTAAGCATGCCTTAATAATCTGTAACTTGATAGAATGGGTAAATAATTGCTCTTATCCCGTAGTTATTTTAGGGGATTTTAATTATCAGAAATTGATTGGGCCTTAGGTACCTTCGGATCCGATTCTCTTAACGAATTGTTTTACGATGTTTTTCGTCTACAGGATTAACACAATTAGTTTTAGATCAAACGCATGATATAAATATTATTGATGTTATTTTTGCAGCAAATAATGTTTTTAATCTTAAAGTACTACCCTCCTTTTCTACAAGTGACCACAATTCCTTATCTTTTGAATATCTGAAAACTTCACCTGCTACTTATGTAGAATCTCGCATTAATTTTCAGAAAGCAGACTATTTTAGTATTGGTAGCTTTCTTTCGGCTAAACTTAAGAATATGGTACTTTTGGAAAAGGTGCAAAACGAATATGGAATGCCAAAATTTTTTGCCAAAATGGTAGAACATGATAAATTGAAGCGCGGAAAAAAATTTGGTGAAAATATGAGCCATACTTGCAATGCAAAGTTGCAGGCAACTCTCGATTTGAGTGTTGCGTGGGACGATTAAACGGCTCGTTCCAAGGACTTACACATTTGTCAGAAATAAATAATATATATGGGCTGAAATTACGGTAGGAAGCATAGCAATGAAGGAGAAAAAAGAAAAAGGCGCGGAAAGCTGTTTGAAATTTCAAAAAACTTAAAAATTTTCATTCTTTTACATTTTTTTTCGGTTTTACTCGATAAGATATACGAAAATCTAAGTTTCTGCTTCTATTATACTCAGGCTTAGGCTTAGTATACCTGAAAAGGTGTTTCAAGCCGCTTAGGTCGAGGTCGCTCCCGCTTAGGTCCATGTATAGATGCTTAGGTCGATGTATAGATGCTCAGGTCGAGGTATAGATGCTAAGGTCGATGTATAGATGCTTAGGTCGACGTAAATTGGGTATATACATCTGATTATGCATTCAGCTGTTTGAATCTTCAAATACTTGGGTCGAGAAGATGCTTGCTTAGGTCAAGAAGAGGCTAATTAAAGAAACCAATAGCCTTTGTAATATTGAATATAGACGGATGAAATTTTTTTCCGCGCTTTCTTTTTGACATGTTCCAATTACTGAGCGAAAAATCCGCTCTTCTGAAGTTTATTTCTTCGTATTCTGAAAATACCATATTCTTAAGTTACTCCCTTTCTTTCTACTATTTCTTGGCCTGATCTTTTTTCTACATGTTTAAATGTTAACGACATGTAAAATGTATTTTTAAATGTCTTAAGGCTTCTAATTTTTAAGTCAAGCAAAGCCTTCCAAATTTTCATGCCCTAAAGTTTTACGGAAATTATTTGTCAAAAAACGGCTTTTATGGAAAAAATACAAAAAATATCATACGTACAATTATATATGAAAAAGGTATCATAATCACTGTAAACTTTTATGCAAAGAAATTCATAATCATTTTTGTTTAGAGGAAAGTAATTTATTGCAACAGAGCGATCTGAAATCTTTTTTTAGATTTGCTAATAATCGTTTGTATAATTTTCGAATTTTCGAAGGATTCCACCTCTTACTTCCACCTGCAATAATATAGTAAGTGATCTTTTTGTTATAACTAATATGTTAAATCATTACTTTTCTTCTGTATTTACCAACGACGATATTAACGATTCTTTTGTTTTTCAGAAGCGATGCGATTTTTCTATTTCGAACATCGTTTTTGACGGAAATAACGTCTCACGGGCGATTGCTAATATGAAAAATTCGACTTCAATTGCGCCTGATGGATTAAGTTCTTTTTTGTAGTCTTATTTTGCGCTTCGATATTTTCTGGTGTTATTTGTGCTATGCGTACCTTAGATATAAATTGTTTGATTGTATATCCGAGTCAAAAGATGCTGACAATGAATATGATCGTGATTCGGATCTCATTGATGCTTTAGAGTCTATTTAGTTCCAAGCGCGGTCTAAGCACTCAATTTTTAGTCGTTATTTAAGCTAAAGCGTATTGTGCATCCCTCTATGTCTTCTATTCACAGGTTTTGTGCAGAAAATGAGAATTGTTCAAAAAGCAAGAATGACATCAATTTTTGGCGATGATTTTGAATTTGCTGATGAACTTTGACCATTTTAAGGATGAGTTCAGAACCGTGATTCGGCTGATATTGTAAAAATTGTTATGTTAACTTTACGACTCAAAATTGAAGTGCTCTTCACAAAATTTTCGGGCTTTACAAAAGTTTCCGGGGCTTGACCCGGATTCTGCTGGGGAAGCGCTTGAACACGTCAACCCGGACCCCCAGTCATAAAGGAGATGGTTTCCATTGGATACTCACCGTATCTAAGGTATCCGGCGGGTAGCTAAATTTGCAAACTAACTTCATCCTACAGTTCCCCCTTATGTTTCAAAAAGTTTCGGTCGTGCCCATTCAAAACAAATCCTGGACATGGGCTGGTTGGTTCTTAATGGGTTGCGACGAATGGAGCGAGCGAAGCATGGCCCAGGTTATAATGAATCTAAACCCCTATAAATCTACCAATATTAACTACCGATTAAAAATTCTTTTTTCTTAAAGGCAACTCATCAAGGTTTGTCAAAATTTGTAAAAAATTTGCTCGGACTTAGTAGGCCTACCTAAGTGCAAAATATGAATCCCGTCAGAAATCCGCAAAAACGGGTTTAGAGCGTCCTAATTTTTTTTACAAAGTGTGCTGAAATCCTAAGAATAAAGCGCGAATTGTCCAATGTTTCTCTAAGCCGATATTCCGGATTTTACTGCTAAATTCGTTTCACCAAAAAATGATTCTCCGTGTGAATTCTGATATGCTGATGACGAATACACTGATCGGTCATTTTTAGACCTGATATATGCAAATTTATGCAAATTTTCGTCCAAACGTCTGAAAATCGACCTAAGCAGCCTAACATTCTCCTTAGTCTAAAAGTAAGCCTAAGCCTGAGAAAATCTAAGAGATAACCGAGCTACAGGATAAATGTCAAAACTGCCTATTCGTAAGCACTGTTGAATGGTTAACTTTAGGGCCTTATAGCCCCTGAATATCGGGCAGATTTTTATAGAGATCAATATATAGCCATACGTGGATAAAGGCCGGTCTTCCCATTGATATCGGCTGCCCAATTATATAGTTGGTTGTCTTTTTACGTAATGGTTATTTGTATGGCTGATCGACTGCTTAGTGGTTGATTGGTCAATTATTGATTGTTTGACTGATAATTGATTATATATTGGTTATCTAGTCATTGTTTGATTGATTAATTGATTACTTGATTTTCAAATGGTTTCTGCGTATTTTCCCGAATTCATATTCCTTTTTCCAGTTCATTGACTGATTTTAGAGTCACTTTTGTCAATCTCCATCATTTTTCTTTCATTCGTATGGCATTTCAACATTTTCCATTGATACTGGCACGTCTTCCCATAGAAACCGACCCGGCTCCCATTATACCGGGTTAATGAAGTTAAGGTTTGTCGATGTATGTGATTAGCTGCTTAGGTCGACGTCGACGTGATTTACAAGTAGGTATTGTTACATCTGTCCTGCGCATTTTGTAACATAATCTTTACTTTTTAAAACCGTTTCTGCCCATTTTCGATGGAACCCATATTTTATACATTAGTCCTGATTCACAGCTATAGAGAAAAATGATTTTTTAGTGTCAAAGCTCGGTAGGTAGGTGCACGGGCCTGCATTTGGCAATTGAACTTAACGCTTGTTGAAGAATTCGTGACATTACATGTGTTAAGGCGACTGCAGATACTTGGATTTCATCTGGATTAGATTTTTCTCCACTCGATCAAGACGGATCTCCCTAGCAGCACATATCATTTTCAAGAGCAGAAGAATAACCTGATGGACGAAGAGCCTGATTTTCTGTACGACGAAGATAAACTGTAAGTTTTATATATGAACATTGAGAGAAAATTTTCCTTAAGCGTCATAATTTCACTTAAATTTGATTCGTTTTAGATTGTGATATTGTGCAGCGCTTCGGTTAATTTAAGTTTCTGTTATAAGTTATGAAGAAACTAAGGTTAAAACAAGAACAGAAGTCTGATACAATAGCTCAAATTTTACTGTAGCATTACTTCCATTCCAGCAGTTTCTGTTATAATAACGGTTTTTTGTTACCGGCAATGATTTTCATGATGTACAAAGACTTTTCGGGACCGTCTTTGTACATGTATATACAAAGATTTTTGGGAAGACAAAAACTGTAAAAAGGTATGAAATTCCCAAAAATTTTCAGCGCTCCGCGCCGAAATGAGTAATTGTCTGTCCAATATATCTTTATAATGGCAGAATTTGCTTGTAGAATGTAAATTTTTCGGCGCTTTGCGCCGTTTTGAGACAATTTTCAGTAATTTCTGGCGTCGGAAACCCAGAAATTAGCTAAAATACACTACCAAAGGTAAAAAACCCTGTAAAACCGCACTAAAATCGCTACTGTGCCGTATTATAGTAAAAAAATTTGAATGTAAAAATGTACAAAGCCTTTTGGGGACTATCTTCGTTACATGCATATGTATACAAAGGGACCTTGTTCGAATAAACACTGGTTATTCTATCATTATATCGAGTGGTGGATCAAGGATTCTCCTAAGAAGAGGGGCAGTAATCTAACTTCCAAAAATGTCAAAAAATAGGTCAGAAAATTGCCCTTTATGTGCGCAATAGCACTTTTTTCGGCGTTTTACGTTGTTTACTTTTATATTAAATTAGTTTTGACGCAAAATTTTTTCGAAAAATTTCGATTTTTCGGACAGTATTGATTGTACGGAAAAATCAACAAATTTCTTGGACTTCAGCAAAAATCCTGCGCGAAGCGCCGAAAAATTTGTGGAATTTATGCTGAAGGACGTTTGGAAGCTTGTTTGCTGTTCGATTTCCTGTATTTGTAGCATTTGACTTCGAACGTCGAAAATTTTTTAAAAGTTATGCTCAAAAATAGAAGAATTCTATGCTGAAATACCTGTTTTTGCTCTTAAAATTGTTTTGAAATCTATTCAATAAGCAAAAAATGGCTTCCAGGTCGTGAAGGAAGTGAATAAATGTCATTAGAAAGTACGAGTATTATCTGGCGCGAAGCTCCGGAAAAATTTGAGAAATTATGATCACTGATGGGCCGAAAATCATTGCAAATTACATATCCATTCTTTATCTTGCTAAATTTTTTTGGCCAATGGGGGGCCGCCTCCCCGCGCCCCTTCCTTAAATCCGCCCCTGTCTATATCTTAATCAAAACGACCATTTTCCGGCTTGCTTTCTTTTATATGGATGTTCTGGTTCGAAATTATCTAGAAAATTCGATTCCGGTTTCGATTCTTGTAAAATTTTGGAAACGACGCTTTTGGTTCCAAGAAGCCGATGGCGGTTCTGGTTTCTGTTAAAATTATGCGAGCTTCTTTGCTATTTCTGTCATCTGAACCTAGATGTCCTATCACTTCACGTCAGATTCTGCCTCAGAAGTTTTTTTTACTAAAACTAGCTTTTTCGTTTTTGTAAAAGATAAGACGTATCTTTAATTTTCATTCCTAAATTAATTTTTACGATATTTAATTATTTGGTGATGACGCTGCTCTCTAAAAGTGAACAGTCACGCACCGATTACTTTATATATATTTGACTTAATTCATATATCGCTAGCTAGATACCTACGTCATCAGACTTGCAAACACGGTATGGGAATTCTGGAGGGGGCCTGAAATTTTAATGTGCTTTTTTTGGTCCAAAATTGGTGGGTATGCGTCAAAAACATGTTTTCGGCGTTTCTAACGATGCTGCATCTTTCCAGAGCATAAAAACACCGAAAATTTCGAAGACAAACAAAAACATTCGTCAAATTGAACAAAATATAGTCAAAAGATGAGTCTGTGGCGCGAAACGCCGAAAATTCGACACTTTTGAGCAAAATAGATAGCTAAAGCGCTTTAAAACCTTTTCTACGAATTTTCAGGAAATTTTTGGAAATTTCGAGAAATCACGAATTATGAGGGTGGTGGTAAAAAAATTTCGGGGGGGGGTTGTTTTTTCTGGAAGGTAAAACCGCCTCCCAAACCCCACCCCTAAGATCATGTATGTACGTCATTCGATAAACGTCACTCGGAAGTATAAATTTAAAACAAAGTACCTCAAACTCAATCAAGTAATTGATGAGTGAGGGACTATAATCAAAAATTTCTCCCATTTTGCACTATTTCTGGCGATTTTTATTGGTAATCTTAAGAAAGAAGGTTGATCTAAGAAACAATGTGAAAAACTTTTTGGCGTTCTTGACTACAGTATTTCTTTTTGAATCATAAAAACACAAGCAAATTCTGAAAATTTAAGTAAATTGAAGAAATTATGGTCAAAAAAATAACTTTGGCGGCGCCGGAAACGTTGATACTATGGACTAAAGGATCGCTAAGAAAGCGTAAAACAGCAAGTGTTGTAAAAGATAAGAAAAAGGATAAAAGTTCTCTGCCCTCGCAAAAACAAATGTGAGCAGTGGAATCGAAATCGACTCATCTTGAGTTGAAAATAGGGACCTTTTGAACAATTTCCCGCCACCGTTTTTTAGCCGATCCATTGTAGCTACAGTAACGAAACTTACATACAACTAGCTTATGACTTCTTGTCTTCACACCTGCAGAATAATTGAGTTTAAAAAAAATAATTTTTCCAACATTCATACCTAAAATTTGATTACTGTATCTTTATTTCGTCTCTCAAAAAACGGTGGCGGGCAAATTGTTCAAAAGGTCCGAAATAGTTTTAGATTTTATCTTTTTTTAGGCAAATACATTTTTTAGGCTCATACTCGTCTCCAAATGGGCCGGTAGCACTTTTTATAGCTTTTATAGAGGGGCATCTACAGAAATAGGTCGGATTTAGCACAACTGAAGCAATTCGACTACAATTAGAGATGTTATGTTTTTATCTTTTTATCTTTTATTCTTATCTTCAACAACACTAAAAGCAGCACATTTTTTAGTTTGGAAAGTAGAGGATTTTTCGGAGTAAGCAGCATTTTTCTGACTTTCGGCAGCCATTCTGGGGAAAGTCCCTCAAACCCAAAGAACCCTTGCACGTGATCGTATAGGCAGCATAGTACGTTAATCTGATATTTGATTCTGCATCGCATGTTAGCTTTTTAAGAGGGATGACCGTGACATCAGGGGCTGTAACTTTGACCAAAGATGCGAATAACCTGGTCGGTATATCGATTGGAGGTGGCGCGATTTATTGCCCTTGCATTTACGTCGTCCAGGTATAAAATACTCGTCTCTAAATTTTAAATGCGCGAGAAGCATTCAGCAAAATATTATACTTAGTTTGTTTTTTAGCCTTTGCTGATCTGTTTAATGAATAAAATATTACCGTATACTTCAGTTAACAATTATAGCGAAGCGAATTATTTGCTTACGCATATCGTAAAAGTTGATCAAAACTGCATGCACGGTGGTATGGACGTACGCATGAGGGGCGGGGGACGGCCACCCCCCCAAGCCCAAAAATAATTATGGATGGGTAAGATAATGCATGGAAAATAATGGAAATTTGCAACTTTTCTTCATGTAGGACCACCCCTTCATTGAAAAACTCCTGCGTACGCCCCCGCACGGTGATAGGGATGTCGTGGGGACGTAAATTAGGTCTTTTCTTTCAATAGGGTCACATTTTATACTTGTTTTGTGCTGCGTACATTATAATTTACAAATAACATTAATTTACAATTTGTGGCCTTCAAAGTCGACATAGTCAATCAAATCAACACATTTTTATCGTAATGAATTGATAGGCGCATTATTTTTAGAATGCAACTTTGTCAAGTTCTTGCTTTTTTGCTTCACTAAAATACGCAATTTTCATTATGATTCTTAAGTATTAGGAACCTAGTTTACTCTTTTGTTATTTTATTATTTTATGGATAATATTAAAATAACTAATTACAAAAGTGTATATTATTTTCTGATTTTTCTCATCTACATAATTAGATGTTAATTCGAAAAACAATTTTCTTTCCCCTCAATCAGAGTAGAACTTTTCGTTCAGTCAATCTTTCCCGCCTTTATATTTTATTCTTAGGTCTTTGACAACACACCCGCGGCTTTAGACGGCAGTTTAGAAAGCGGAGACGAAATAACTGCGGTGAACAAGGTTACTGTAAAAAGCAAAACAAAAAGTCAAGTGGCTCGTATGATTCAGTCGGCCAAGGACCAAGTGACGATTCAATATAATAAATTGCACGCTGATCCGAAGCAAGGGAAGACGCTAGATATTGGTGAGTGAGAATGTGATTCAGTCAGGCACGTATCTCTAGGAGGAACGGGGGTTCGGATCTCCCTCCCCCCAAATTCAGAAAAATCGGAAAAATAGGACTTTTTGAACGTTTTGTGCTATTTTTGACTTTTTTGGGCTTAGTCCCCTAAAAATTGGTGTTGCTCCCCCCAAAATAGGACGGCCAGCTACGTGCCTGGATTTAACTGGAATTTTTATTAACATAATAAATAAGTAATATTTAATAAATAATTAATATAATTTAATATGAATAAATCCATAATTTAGTAAATTTTTTACTGATGACAGTTGAGAACAGAAACTTGACGGTTGGTAATTGCTAAATGCTACAGAAGACATTGATTTCAATTAATAATCGAATGAAGGCTGGAGAATTGAGAAAAATTGAAATTCGTTAACGCTGTCGTCCGGATTAGCTTTTTTATTAACTTGTGCATTAATACATATATTTTCACATACCTACATAATTAAATTTTTTTAAACAAAGAATTATAGCCTAATTTTTCTGTAACTGAACCTATTTTAATCACTCAACGAATTTAAATATGGCCGCTGCGAGTTACGTACAAATTGTTTTTTATTCTTATATTTTAATACCTCGCCATTTTTTCAGTTTTGAAGAAATTGAAGCATAAGTTCGTCGAAAACATGAGTTCGGAAGCTGCTGATGCCCTCGGTTTAAGCAGAGCGATTTTATGCAACGGTAATAATTTTTATTCTCTTTGTTTGTGCCAGAAAAAGTGAAACTGAAATGTTGTATGAATTTTGCGGGTTAAAATGACATTTTTTGACCTTTTTCGTTGTGGTGGACCTCTTTCGAAGCTTAACATATTAATACAGAAGACACAAAAATTAAGTGATTCGGCTGAAATTTTGGCATTTTCACTATTTTAAACTCAATTTTATAATTTTTGTAGGACAAACAAAACAAAACTTCTAAGGCCACCTTGACTGATTACTCCAAAAATCGCTTTTGACCGTGAAATTATAAGGCCTAAATTTCAATTTGAAAAAGTTTCTAGATTAGTTTTCTCCGTTGATTTCAAAAAGTTTAGTCGTTTTTAATTTTGTTCACTGCTAGCTGATTTATTACGTGTTATTTCCTGGTCCATTTTGCTCGTCTTCTGATCAAAAATCGCGTCTACGTTTGAAGATACTGATCTATTCCAAAGAGTGATAGCCGGATGTTTCAATATAAGTCAATGTGTCATACAAAACAAACTCAAGAAACACAAGCAGTTCGATTCCTTTATTGATCTTCCTCGACTCAGGGCGGTCCTCTATACTCGGTCACTAGAGTACTATGTGGTCTAAAGCGAACTTCTTTAAGAATTGGCGTATGACCGCCATACCTGGGCGTGGGGGTTGGGGTATGCACCCCCAGAACCCAAAATGTCCCACATAATTCAATTTTTGAAATTTTTTTGTTTTTTTTTCGCAATTTTTTGATGCCAATAACTAGTGCTTGATGAGAAACGTTGAAAAATGATGTTTTTTCGCCATAACACCATTTTTAAGTCATTTTTTGACCTTCGAAAAATCTTGCACCCCCAGAATTTTGGTGCCGCCCACCTATGCTGACCGCTCCTGGCATGCAGGGGAATGGTCTATTGGTCTATTGATTGTGGGCCATTGGTTTTGGGGCAGACAATTGGTCGGCATCGTTGTCGTTTAATTGGATTTTCATAAAAACTCGTTTTGCGATCGAGTTTAATAGAAAAAAACGTATTGATTTTCGCTCGAAATTTGGTAGTTGGACTTTTCTCGATTGTTCAAAGGCTTTCTTTTTCCGGGAGTGAAAATTCTATTATTTTTTGGGAATTGAGGGATTTTGTCCGCAGACGTTCGGACAAAAAATAAAATGTCAAATGCATGGCCGGAAGCGTCAAACACAGAAGGGAATGCAGCGCTTTGGTCTGGGGTCTATTTGGAGCCCACGATATTGTGATTTGGTTCTCTATCCTTCCAACCCAGAATTCACAACCACTTCATATATTTGCTCAATGAGGGAGCACTTGATTCCTTCCTCAGTGACTGCCTCAGAAAAAACATCCAAGACATTTTTTCCAATAGGCTGTTAATCCAAAATACAAGGCAAAAACCGCTGTGGCATATTTTGTGCGATAGGGATTGCCTTATTTATTGTGACCCCTACAGTCCCAGGAGGACCTCAATCCAATTAAGAATATTTGACGAATTATGAAATAGTAAGAAGTCATTAATACGAGAAAGAAGCAAATAAAAAAAGAAAAAGTAAAAGAGGAAGAAAAAAATAAATAAGTAAATAAATAGATAAATAAAGCAGCAAATACTAAAAAGGAAAAAGGAAAAATTGAAAAAAGAGAGAAAAAAGAGACTTCATAAACATATTTCTCAAGTGCATTTTACGTGCAAAAATGATTGAAAAAATGAAGGATCTGGGGTTCAATCCCAAAGGGAAAATGCGTCGAATTGATCAATTCGATAACACTTTGAGTACAGTGGGATTTTATTTATCTCGACTTTTTTTTCTAAGGATTTTCCTAAGGGAGGGGGCGGTATCCCAACTTTTCCAAAAACAGTCAAAAGTAGGTCCAAAAATTTGCCCTTAATGCGCAAAATAGCGTTTTTTGGTGTTTTACGTTGTATATTTTACATAAAATCACTTTTGACGCAATATTTTTCTTTAAATTTTAAAATTTTTGACAATTTTGTGCGGAAAAATCAATAAATTTCTTTGACTTCAACAAAAGTCTGCCGCGAAGCGCCGGAAAATCTTTGAAATTAAGGCGGATAGACGTCTAGAAGCATGATTTACTGCTTGATCTCCTGTATTCATAGCATTTGATGCGAAACATCGAAATTTTTAATTCTTAATAGAAGAAAACTATGCAAAAATCGCTGTTTCTGTTGTTAAAATTGTTTTGAAACCTACATGAACAGAAAATGGCTTCCAGGAGCCGGTTGCAATACTCGAGGTTAAGCTCGAGCTCGCGATCATCTCGACCTATTTTCACCAACCTCGCGCTCATCGGTTGCAATAACTCGGACTTTAGCTCGAGCTTAAGGTCGAGCTCATTTGATCGCGAGGTCGAGATAAATATTGCAACCGGTTTCTAGTTCGCGATCAGCTGAGCTCGACATGTCGGACTTAAGCTCGAGCTCGAGCTTAAGCCTGAGCACGAGGTATTGCAACCGGCCCCAGGTCGCCAAGAAAGTAAATAAATGTCATTAATGGGTATCATCCGGCGCGTAGCGCCGGAAAAATTTGAGAAATAATGGTCACTGACGGCCAGAAATCATTTTGCAAATTGCATATCCATTCTTTATCTCGCCAAATATTTTTGGTCAATGGAGGGGCCGTCTTCCCCTGCCCTCCCCCTTTAAATCCGCCCCTCTTTGAATACAAGCATTGATTCAAGCGTAAGGCTATCGGATTTCCCTTAAGTCGATTCTTTTTTGTTGACTGTCAATTGATGATACTTGTTGTTCAGGGTTCTGTTCAATTTTGAAACTCTTGAACAATAACTAGTTGAGAATTTACGATTAAAACAGACACTGTGTTTAAATCGTGGGTGGTTTTAAACTTTTGAGCGGCACTGTACATAGATGTTTCCCTTGGTATGAACCGACCTCCCGTGATAACCAAGTTGAGTAGAGTTGAACCAACCCCGTTCGAGTTCGTAGATGATAAAAAGTGTATTTACGTGTCTATGTATTTGTGTTATGTATTTTATTTCATTTTATTTATTTCTTTATTTTATTTTATATTTTTATTCTATTTATTTCTTTATTTATTTATGTTCATTCATGCCAGATACTATGGTGAAAAAACTGAGCGAGTTGGAAAACAATGCCCTAATTTACAAAACGCTGATGGAACATACCAAGCGACTGCTCAAGATCTATTTCAACTTAGCTAAAGTTTATAAGGGTGAGTTCATTTATGATATTCGCGCCATACGGGTAAAAGCATAACAATGGTAAAAATGGTAAAAAAGGTAAAAAATGGTCTACAAAATGGTTAAGAAAAGGTAAATGGTAAAAAGGTAAAAATGGTTTAAAAAAGTTAAAAAGGTTAAATAATGGTAAAAAAGCGTATAAAAATTGCCTGAGAAACGCAGAATTTTGCCCAAAAATCAGGGGTTACAAAGTCTTAGCCTTTAGGGGGGGTTGAAGGACGACAGACTTTTATTGGTGGGATCTTCTCATCCGCTTGTGAGGGCTTATGACCCCTGAGAATCCGGTAGACCCTCGAAAAATCGATTGACCCCCTGAATTGAATTTTGGCACGTGTTTTTTTGGGGATTTTCGCTAGTTTTACACAACATAGACCCCCATTCAGCATTGGGTCGTTGCCCACACCACATATGCTCTCATTACTGTATTACATGCATACTACGTAGGCACTAGACATGCACAGCATGGGATAGGGAATTTCAGGAAGGAGGTTGAAATCGAAAATTTTTTCTAAACTGCTTTTTCTGGATTAAAAAACGTTAAATACTTGTCAAAAACATATTTATTTGACATTGCTGACGATTCGCTAACGTTATAGAACGTAAAAACATAAAAAATTTCAACAAATATTAAAATTTATTCAAGTAAATTGAATAAAATATAGTCAAAAAATGAATATTTCGTGTGGAACGCCGAAAATTTCACACTTTTGAGCAAACAGATACATAGCAAAAAATGCTTGAAAGAGCGCCTTTTCGACGAATTTGTCGGAAAATTGCGAATTTTAAGAGTTTAAAAACTTTTTGGGTGAAAACCGCCAATGATCATATATGCTAGGCACCCGTTTCAATTTGACCTTAATTTCTCAATAATTAAGCTTTCTTAGACGAGGCTAATTTAATGCATTACGTCATTATCGGATTAAAACCTTCACAAGTTATCCGCGCAAAACTCTACGCGTGAAATTTGCACTATATCCCTCTAATTTTTTTTATTATTTAATAAATTGGAATTTCATTTAATTTTTAATCTTATATCCCCCGATTACACTGGTTAACAACAATTTTGCTTCAGAAACAAAATTAATTGGTTCTTAATCAAATTTTCGCGCTGATTCCGAATCTGGCCTTAGAAATTCTTTAGCACGTCACCTTTTTGAGATATTCGCATATTAATATTATGCAAATCAGGGCTTTCATCGATATTAATTATGGAAATCTAGGAGCCACAACAATTTTTTTTTGAGTTTAAACTCTAAAATTGTTTTTAAACAGACTTACAAATAATTCAAATATCAATGGTGTTGCTAACTTTATTCTCACTTGTGAAATATTACGCCTAATTTGCATATTTATTAAAGTGTAAAGTTTGAAGCACATATTCGGCATAATAGTCCTACATTTAGAAGATATTAAATATCTTCTAAAACAGTTTTTTATGATGATTACAAATCTGCTTACGGTTTTACACCAGCTAATCTAGTTTTTTCGAAAATCCCGTTTCAAAATATATTGCAGAACACTATATATGGTTCGAGAAGTTTCGAATAATTAGAACTTTAAAAAATGTTTCCAATGTAAATAAACTTTCATAATCATTGCTCGCATCTTTTAGTACCGACAAAGTATGGAAGTCAATAACTGTCCAGTTCTAAAAGTATTTATATTGTTCAATTTGCGTTAAAAAATTTTATTAGAATTTCTAAATTGTGTCAATAAATTCCTATCACAAAAATACTTCGCCAATGTAATCTTTTATAAGGAGTAAATGAACTAACACAAAAGAAAAAACATATTATGAAATCAGCGCAACAAAATTAATTAAGAAAGTGTTCAAAATTATTTAGTGGCAGACATACTAGACAGACAAGGATTCATATTTTACACTGTGTGAAATATGCAAATTATATCTTATATTACAGCAGTGAGTAAACTAAGCTACGGGAACAGTTTTAAATTTAAGAGTGAATCATGCAAGAATATTGTTTTAAGATTTTGTTTTACTGTGATCACTTTGCCTTTCCCAGTTTGATATTTATATATACAAAGAAATCATAATTTCCATAAATTTTAATATGCAAATATCTCAAAAACTTTACGTGCTACAGAAATTCTAAGGCTAGATTTGGAGTAAGCGTAAAAATCTGATGTAGAATCAGTTACTTTCATTTCTGAAGCAAACAAAAAGTTTAAATTTGTTGACCAGTGTTATCATTTGATTAGATTTTGGTGACATTTTTGCCGAAATCGGCGCCAAGGAATCTCAAGTGTCGGCGGGCGAAGCGTTTATGATTTTCGGCGAGTCTCATCGCAATGTCGAGAAACAAGGCCTCAAACTCGTTCAGCTCCTCAAGCCTATGATTAGTGACCTGAACACATATCTGAATAAGGCCATTCCTGATACAAAGTGCGTTTTTTTCTAATTTTTTACTTATTTTTTAATTTTTTATTTTTTCGTCAAGTTATCGAATAGCACGTTTTCTGCACGTGGCTTGGGAATGATATCGATTTTTTTGGAATAGAACGAAAGGTCAGTATGATTAAATGCATACCTGGGTTTGGGGGGTATGCACTCCCCCCAGAAACCAAAATACCCCCCAGAATTCAATGCTTGAAATTATTTTGTTTTTTTCGCAATTTTTTGATGCCAATGGATAGTGCTCGATGAGAAACATTGAAAAATGGTGTTTTTTCGCCATACTACCATTTTTAAGGCCATGTTTTGACCGTTGAAAAATCTTGCACCCCCAGAATTCTGGTGCCGCCCACCTATGCTTAAATGTCCTTGTAATATCGTTAAGTGTCGACTATTCAAACATTTGAGGCGCGAAATACATTCCTGGTTAAGTAAGAACGATACGCATAAAATAGCTCGAAATTTATTTAAAAAAATTAGCTGTCTTTGTTGAAAGACGACGCATTTAGTCTGAATTTGTTTCCTCACTTTACCGCTATTTTTGTGTCTAGTTTAGGATAATAAAATAAATTATAAATTATAAATTGCAAAATTAAAAATAAACTGATTTTAGCGATCGGTACATATGTGTTTGATTTATGTGTTCAGTCATTTTGAAATTGTAGGTGATTTTTTTGTATATTTTGCGGTAGATAAGTTTTCATTTTTGACTTCCAATCGGAATATATTCATTAGCCTATTGAATCGAAAAAAATTTACATATAAGAATCGGGGTGCGGCCTTCATTGACGAAAATTTGCGTATTATATCACAAATCATCAAATACGCCTTGCCCTTTGACGAAAAGATCAGGCACGTAGCTGGCCGTCCTATTTTGGGGGACCAACGCCAATTTTTGAGGGGAATAAGCCTACAAAAGGCCAAAAATAGCCCAAAATGACGTTTAAAAAGTCACGATTTTTTTAATTTTTGGTGGTCCGAGCCCCCCCATTCCCTCCAAGAGATACGTGCCTGAAAAAGATGCAATTTCGCATATGAATGTACTACTTATTTTCACGATATACGTATATTGTATGTAATATATTACATAATAAGATGTTTATTATATATTATTAATTAATTAATCAATATATGTATTTGAATTTTTATTTAAAGTCTTTCATGTACTGTAAGTAAATGATACATACATAAATGTACATCGATTTATCTGCTTTGTTTTAGATTAACAGTAAAGAAATACTTGGATGCCAAATTTGAATATTTATCCTATTGTTTGAAAATAAAAGAGATGGACGACGAAGAGCAGCAGTTTGCCGCGCTGCAAGAACCGTTATATCGAGTTGAAACAGGAAACTATGAATACAGGTATAACCACACATGGGCGTTGTTGGGGGGGTTTGGGGGTATGCACCTTCCCCCTTGAAAAACCATAATACCCCCTCCCCCGCGAATTCAATTTTTGAAAATTTTTTTTCACAATTTTTTGATGCCAATGGATAGTGTTCGATGAGAAACGTTGAAAAATTGTGTTTTTCGCCATACCACCATACGTGGGCAGCACCGAAATTCTGGGGGTTGCAAGATTTTTCGAACGTCAAAAAATGGCCTTAAAAATGGTGGTATGGCAAAAAAACATCATTTTTCAACGTTTCTCATCGAGCACTATCCATTGGCACAAAAAATTGCGAAAAAAACAACAACAAAAAATTGAATTCTGGGGGGAGTATTTTGATTTCCAGGGGTATTTTGGTTTCTCGGGGGGTGCACACCCCCACGCCCAGGTGTGCATACCACCATTTTTAAGGCTATTTTCTACCTTTGAAAAATATTGCACCCCTTCCAGAATTTTAGTGCCGCCCTCCTATGGGTATAACATGCGCATTTTCATATTACATGCGTATTAGTGAAAATTGAGTAATTCCCTAGAAGAATTAAATGTAATTGATCTCAAGCTTTTCATATCACTATCCCCACGTTTCACATTGTAATTATGTTTTTTGTATAATTAAACTTTATAATAGTATTTTTTCATTTCTGCCTGGGTTTTCAGTCTCGATTTAAATTGTGCTGGTCAATCAATCGTCTATGACATTCTGTAGCTTAGCGTTTCATATATTTTTATTGCATTTTTATTGGCTGTCGAAAAATCAGATGATTGCGCAGCTCTTTTATGCAACGAAGCAAATTAATAGAAAAAAGGCTGAAATTTGAAATTTTTCGCAAAGTGCTTAAAATGGATCAGAAACTAAACTAAATTAGAGCAATTTGCGCGCTTTATCAACTTTCAAGCCAACATTTACGACAATTTTGGTTTAATAAAGCTCCGACTGGTTCAGGCCGGCCATGCTTTGCACATATATTCATACATGTAACAGGGTGTGGGGATCCCTCACCCAAAGATGGTCGTCCCCATCCCCCAAAAGCAGAAAATTTTTGACCCCCTCCCCCGGCTTTTTGAAAAAAAATCGAATTTTTTGGCCGTTTTTAGGCGTTTTATGGTCGTTTTTGGCTAAAAATTGGAGGTCATGTACCCTCTAAAAATGGCCGAGGACCCCCGCCCAAAATTTCGAGCCCATAGTGTATGCATGCATCAAACAAATGTATGTGTCTATTCATATTTTTGCGAATAAATGCAGTTTATCAGAAAGAAATTTAAATTTAATGAATTTTTCATGTATATATATATATATATATATATATATATATATATATATATATATATATATATATATATATATATATATATATATATATATATATTTATTTATTTATTTATTTATTTATTTATGTGGTTGGTACATATAATTTCCATATAAGCTTTAACGCTTTTTTGCTATACTTGCTGTATTTTCTTCTATTGTTTTATTTTCTATTTTATTTTTATTTTCTTTTATTTGTCCATTTTCTTTATTTTATTTTTTTATTTTCTTCCGGGTTTATTTTCCAAAAGAAGATATTTTCTGAAGTTTAAGATCTTTTGTCCTACTTAAATGTTTCTCTTGAATTTTTTCAAATATTGTTCCATTTTTTAAATAAATTATGGAGATGGTAGAGCTCCTAAATTACATACAGGAATATACGTTGTTTCAATTTTATCCTAAAATGTACGTAAAATTAAAATTTTGACTGTTTATCGATTACGAAATTGCGTCTTATTGTTCTTTTCTCCGTTAGACTGACATTTCGTGGAATATGTCAATTTTGACTTTTTTTATTTTGAATTTTGACTCAGGTTAATCCTGAGATGCCGTCAAGATGCGAGGGCTCGATTCGCAAAGCTAAGACTCGACGTACTTGTCAAAATGGAATTGTTAGACTCCAAACGAGGTATGTATGCACACCTGGGCGAGGGGGTTTGGGGGTATGCACCCCCCTCCCCCAGAAACCAAAACACCTCCCCCCAGAATTCAATTTTTGAAATTTTTTTGTTTTTTTCGGAATTTTCTGATGCCAATGGATAGTGCTCGATGAGAAACGTTGAAAAATTGTGTTTTTCCGCCATACCACCATTTTTAAGGCCATTTTTTGATCTTTGAAAAATCTTGCACCCCCCTAGAATTTTGGTGCCGCCCACCTTTGTATGTATGCACTATGCACATATAATTTACATGAGAATTTGTATAAATTTCTTGTTTTTATCATTATTATTCAGCCATAATATTTATTAGATCGAAAAAATTGGTTAATTTAAAAAAAACACGCTTTTAGTCATTCGATCGTGATTATGGAACAGTTAAAATACAACACGTGCAATGGAATATAAGGAATAATTTTATCTCGCCCCTCCCAACTTTACACTTTCCCATTCTTCAAGGAGTCAAGATATTCCCCTTGCAGGAATTTTAGGCAAAAAGCAGCTTTTTCTTAACAAAGTTTGGAAGGTCGAATGCCTCTAAAATTGAGCGACTAATACCGCACCGCATTTTTTAAGCTTCTACTACGTACATGCATAGCACACCTGAGGTTGGGGTGGTTTGTGGGTATTCACCCCCTCCATCCAGGAAACCAAAATACCCCCCAGAAACCAAAATACCCCCCCGCCCCAAGAATTCAATTTTTAGAATTTTTTTCGCAATTTTTTATGCTAATGGATAGTGCTCGATGAGAAATCTATAAAATGGTGTTTTTTCGTCATACCATCATTTTTAAGGCCATTTTTTACCTTAGAAAGAATCTTGCATACCCCCTCCCCAGAACTTTGGTGCCGCCCACATATGATAGGCAAGACTTTATTTTGCAGGAATCTAAAACGCCATCGATACTAATATGTACATACATGCACACGGTCCAAAGTTCTGGGAGGGGTAACCGACTTTCCTTTGGGTTTTTTTATGGATATTTTTTTGAATCTTTTTCTATTTCTTATTACTTTTTAGAATTTATAGATATTTATGTCGTTTCTTACCCCTCTACCGTCGTAACCCGTAAAAACGCTTCAATTCGTCATATTCTACTCGTCTTGAATACATATGATTAAGTTTGCACGAAAACAAATAATAATAAGAACGATGGAATGACTTGGACTATCAAATATACACAAAATAATGGACAAAAAGTATCTGGGTTAATGAATGGATCGAATACTACTCAAAAGATACTTTAAGATTATACTGCTGGGCATTGTCTGATGCTGTTTCATTTTTCCATAAATAGGTTTTGGCCCGAAAATTTCATGAGGGCTGTATGCCTTTCAAAAGTCCTGGTAGGAGATACCCAATACCATAGATGGGCGGCACCAAACTTCTGGAGGGGGTGCAAGATTTTTTCAAAGGTAAAAATGGCGTTAAAAATGATAATATCGCGAAAAAAACACCATTTTTCAACGTTTCTCATTAAGCACTATTTATTGGCATCAAAAAATTGTGAAAAAAAAGAAAAATTTCAAAAATTGAATTCTGGGGCTTGGGGGTATTTTGGTTTCTGGAGGGGTATTTTGGTTTCTGGGGGGGTGTTTTGGTTTCTGGGGTATTTTGGGTTTCTCGGGGGGTTCATACCCCTCAAACCCCCACCCACGCCCAGGTGTGGCCCATACCCCCATTGTGCATGTGTGAATATGTATGTGTAGGCAAGTGACAGCCAATTTAAGGGGCTTTAGTATAAAAGAAATTTCATTCATTTGTCGTAAAATTTTGTTAAGTTACTAAGAAAAAGGGCGACTCATGCATGATACGAAAAACGACTTGTATAAACTAGATTATATGTAAATTTATAACAAAGCAAGTAAGTTTAATCATCGCATTAACGCCTTTATGCAAAGATGCTAGGCTTTCTATCAAAGCGAGCCGCATTTTACTTGCTTTCGTCGTTGGTAAGCTACCAGATCCGATAGGCGATTCGTGCTCTTATTTTTCTAAAAAAATAAGCACATATGGGTAGCGACCGAATGCTGGGAGAGGGGTTGGAAACATACCTGGGCAATGGCTGACGGGTCGCCCCGTCCAACTTCCAGCCAAAAGGGTGGGTGGGTCCCTAGACCCATTATGTCTTTTTACGGTGCAAAATTTCACTAAAATACGTACCTAGCCAGTTAATTTTTGTAAAAGTCTGCTCGCTGCCTGCCATCTTCTTAATTTATTAAAATATTAACATATCAAAAATGATAAATATATAAAAAATTATTAAAATAAAAATAAACTTAAAATATTTAAAATTATGAATGTGAAAATTTTGTAAAATTAGAATATGAAAAGGCGAGGTGGCTGAAACTCTTAAATAAGCACTTCACGATTTGATGCGGAGCATCACCAAATTTGTTAATGTTAAAGTTTTCCATGCAGCTGCTTTTCGTAATTGGTGTATTGTCGTACGGACCTACTGTTTAGTGGTGACAATTATTTTATGCAAATAAAATGGACAATAACTAGGTCAATACAGGGTGGCCACTGACTTCCCAAAATAAAATTCCCAGGTTTTCCCCGGGTTTCCCGGAAGATTTATGGACTATTCCCCGTTTTAAATCATGCTTTGAACGCACACTATATACGCAGATGTGTCATGATAAGAACATGAAAAAGGATAAGGCACAAGCAACTTTTAATCAAACAAATGCAAACACTACACGAAACGTTTTGGAACAATCATAATTTCTTTTTCAATGATGCTAACGAGCATAGCTGGGCAAGCCTTAAAGTCACGGCTGGTACCGGAGCCCAATTTTTCGGTTGGTTGCCTATGTATGTCAGAAAAGTGGTTGCTACATAACTCCTGCGTATATAAATTTATGCATCGAATTTTTAACATGGTAGTCTTGTTTCCACGCAAAGTCCATTCATGATTTTACGCGAAGTCGTACTATTTCTCGCGACATAATTTTTTAATTAAAAATGGTGTCAAAATTAGTATGGTGTAAAAAAATAGTGCAATCGATAATTTGCATAGCAATTATGTTTAAAAACTATTTTAGTAACAATTGACGTTTAATCTTGAAGAGACATTCACCGCCTTTAATATGCTTATTTTTTATGCAAGTTATTGTGTAGAAATAAAACCTTTACAAAGTTCCTAATTTTAATGTCGTAAAATAGTATATTTTAATTTCAAATATATATCCTGCTTTAAATGGACGAAAATTGTCAAAATTCAGCGCAACCTAAACATCAATAACAAATAATAAAATTAAATCAATTCGGCGCGAAGCGCCGGAAAATTAGACATTTTACCTTTCTGAAACGCAATTTTGCATTACAAAAATTGTCCAAATTTGGCGCGGCATAAGCATCACTAACAATTAATAAAATTAAATCCATCCGGCGCGAAGCGCCGGTAAATTTTGAGATTTCACCTTTTTGAAATGCAATTTCGCATTACAAAAATTGTCCGAATTCGGCGCGAAGCGCCGGAAAATGTTGAAATTTAACCTTTGTGAAACGCAATTTTGCATTACAAAAATTGTCCAAATTAGGCGCGGCTTAATCATCAATAACAAGTAATAAAATTAAATCAATTTGGCACGAAGCGCCGGAAAATGTTGAGATTTCACCTTTTCGAAACGCAATTTTGCATTATAAAAATTTTCCGAATTCGGCGCGGAAAATTTTGAAATTTAACATTTTTGAAACGCAATTTTGCATTACAAAATTGTCCAAATTTGGCGCGGCTTGAGCATCAACAACAAGTGATAAAATTAAATCAATTCGGCGCGAAGCGCCGTTAAATGTTGAGATTTCACCTTTTTTTGAACAAAATTTCGCATTACATAAATTGTCAGAATTCGGCGCGAAGCGCGGAAAATGTTGAAATTTAACCTTTGTGAAACGCAATTTTGCATTACAAAAATTGTCCAAATTAGGCGCGGCTTAAGCATCAATAACAAGTAATAAAATTAAATCAATTTGGCACGAAGCGCCGGAAAATGTTGAGATTTCACCTTTTCGAATCGCAATTTTGCATTATAATAATTGTCCGAATTCGGCGCGGAAAATTTTGAAATTTAACATTTTTGAAACGCAATTTTGCATTACAAAATTGTCCAAATTTGGCGCGGCTTGAGCATCAACAACAAGTGATAAAATTAAATCAATTCGGCACGAAGCGCCGGAAAATGTTGAGATTTCACCTTTTTTTGAAACACAATTTCGCATTACATAAATTGTCAGAATTCGGCGCGAAGCGCCAGAAAAATGTTGAAATTTAACCTTTGTGAAACGCAATTTTGCATTACAAAAATTGTCCAAATTAGGCGCGGCTTAAGCATCAATAACAAGTAATAAAATTAAATCAATTTGGCACGAAGCGCCGGAAAATGTTGAGATTTCACCTTTTCGAAACGCAATTTTGCATTATAAAAATTGTCCGAATTCGGCGCGGAAAATTTTGAAATTTAACATTTTTGAAACGCAATTTTGCATTACAAAATTGTCCAAATTTGGCGCGGCTTGAGCATCAACAACAAGTGATAAAATTAAATCAATTCGGCACGAAGCGCCGGAAAATGTTGAGATTTCACCTTTTTTTGAACAAAATTTCGCATTACATAAATTGTCAGAATTCGGCGCGAAGCTCCGGAAAATGTTGAAATTTAACCTTTGTGAAACGCAATTTTGCATTACAAAAATTGTCCAAATTAGGCGCGGCTTAAACATCAATAACAAGTTATAATATTAAATCAATTTGGCACGAAGCGCCGGAAAATGTTGAGATTTCACCTTTTCGAAACGCAATTTTGCATTATAAAAATTGTCCGAATTCGGCGCGGAAAATTTTGAAATTTAACATTTTTGAAACGCAATTTTGCATTACAAAATTGTCCAAATTTGGCGCGGCTTGAGCATCAACAACAAGTGATAAAATTAAATCAATTCGGCACGAAGCGCCGGAAAATGTTGAGATTTCACCTTTTTTTGAAACACAATTTCGCATTACATAAATTGTCAGAATTCGGCGCGAAGCGCCAGAAAATGTTGAAATTTAACCTTTGTGAAACGCAATTTTGCATTACAAAAATTGTCCAAATTAGGCGCGGCTTAAGCATCAATAACAAGTAATAAAATTAAATAAATTTGGCACGAAGCGCCGGAAAATGATGAGATTTCACCTTTTCGAAACGCAATTTTGCATTATAAAAATTGTCCGGATTCGGCGCGGAAAATTTTGAAATTTAACATTTTTGAAACGCAATTTTGCATTACAAAATTGTCCAAATTTGGCGCGGCTTGAGCATCAACAACAAGTGATAAAATTAAATCAATTCGGCACGAAGCGCCGGAAAATGTTGAGATTTTACCTTTTTTTGAACAAAATTTCGCATTACATAAATTGTCAGAATTCGGCGCGAAGCGCCGGAAAATGTTGAAATTTAACCTTTGTGAAACGCAATTTTGCATTACAAAAATTGTCCAAATTAGGCGCGGCTTAAACATCAATAACAAGTTATAATATTAAATCAATTTGGCACGAAGCGCCGGAAAATGTTGAGATTTCACCTTTTCGAAACGCAATTTTGCATTATAAAAATTGTCCGAATTCGGCGCGGAAAATTTTGAAATTTAACATTTTTGAAACGCAATTTTGCATTACAAAATTGTCCAAATTTGGCGCGGCTTGAGCATCAACAACAAGTGATAAAATTAAATCAATTCGGCTCGAAGCGCCGGAAAATGTTGAGATTTCACCTTTTTTTGAAACACAATTTCGCATTACATAAATTGTCAGAATTCGGCGCGAAGCGCCAGAAAATGTTGAAATTTAACCTTTGTGAAACGCAATTTTGCATTACAAAAATTGTCCAAATTAGGCGCGGCTTATGCATCAATAACAAGTAATAAAATTAAATAAATTTGGCACGAAGCGCCGGAAAATGATGAGATTTCACCTTTTCGAAACGCAATTTTGCATTATAAAAATTGTCCGGATTCGGCGCGGAAAATTTTGAAATTTAACATTTTTGAAACGCAATTTTGCATTACAAAATTGTCCAAATTTGGCGCGGCTTGAGCATCAACAACAAGTGATAAAATTAAATCAATTCGGCACGAAGCGCCGGAAAATGTTGAGATTTTACCTTTTTTTGAACAAAATTTCGCATTACATAAATTGTCAGAATTCGGCGCGAAGCGCGGAAAATGTTGAAATTTAACCTTTGTGAAACGCAATTTTGCATTACAAAAATTGTCCAAATTAGGCGCGGCTTAAACATCAATAACAAGTTATAATATTAAATCAATTTGGCACGAAGCGCCGGAAAATGTTGAGATTTCACCTTTTCGAAACGCAATTTTGCATTATAAAAATTGTCCGAATTCGGAGCGGAAAATTTTGAAATTTAACATTTTTGAAACGCAATTTTGCATTACAAAAATTGTCCAAATTTGGCGCGGCTTGAGCATCAACAACAAGTGATAAAATTAAATCAATTCGGCACGAAGCGCCGGAAAATGTTGAGATTTTACCTTTTTTTGAACAAAATTTCGCATTACATAAATTGTCAGAATTCGGCGCGAAGCGCTGAAAATGTTGAAATTTAACCTTTGTGAAACGCAATTTTGCATTACAAAAATTGTCCAAATTAGGCGCGGCTTAAGCATCAATAACAAGTAATAAAATTAAATCAATTTGGCACGAAGCGCCGGAAAATGTTGAGATTTCACCTTTTCGAAACGCAATTTTGCATTATAAAAATTGTCCGAATTCGGCGCGGAAAATTTTGAAATTTAACATTTTTGAAACGCAATTTTGCATTACAAAATTGTCCAAATTTGGCGCGGCTTGAGCATCAACAACAAGTGATAAAATTAAATCAATTCGGCACGAAGCGCCGGAAAATGTTGAGATTTTACCTTTTTTTGAACAAAATTTCGCATTACATAAATTGTCAGAATTCGGCGCGAAGCGCCGGAAAATGTTGAAATTTAACCTTTGTGAAACGCAATTTTGCATTACAAAAATTGTCCAAATTAGGCGCGGCTTAAACATCAATAACAAGTTATAATATTAAATCAATTTGGCACGAAGCGCCGGAAAATGTTGAGATTTCACCTTTTCGAAACGCAATTTTGCATTATAAAAATTGTCCGAATTCGGAGCGGAAAATTTTGAAATTTAACATTTTTGAAACGCAATTTTGCATTACAAAATTGTCCAAATTTGGCGCGGCTTGAGCATCAACAACAAGTGATAAAATTAAATCAATTCGGCACGAAGCGCCGGAAAATGTTGAGATTTCACCTTTTTTGAACAAAATTTCGCATTACATAAATTGTCAGAATTCGGCGCGAAGCGCCGAAAATGTTGAAATTTAACCTTTGTGAAACGCAATTTTGCATTACAAAAATTGTCCAAATTAGGCGCGGCTTAAGCATCAATAACAAGTAATAAAATTAAATCAATTTGGCACGAAGCGCCGGAAAATGTTGAGATTTCACCTTTTCGAAACGCAATTTTGCATTATAAAAATTGTCCGAATTCGGCGCGGAAAATTTTGAAATTTAACATTTTTGAAACGCAATTTTGCATTACAAAATTGTCCAAATTTGGCGCGGCTTGAGCATCAACAACAAGTGATAAAATTAAATCAATTCGGCACGAAGCGCCGGAAAATGTTGAGATTTCACCTTTTTTTGAGACACAATTTCGCATTACATAAATTGTCAGAATTCCGCGCGAAGCGCGGAAAATGTTGAAATTTAACCTTTGTGAAACGCAATTTTGCATTACAAAAATTGTCCAAATTAGGCGCGGCTTAAGCATCAATAACAAGTAATAAAATTAAATCAATTTGGCACGAAGCGCCGGAAAATGTTGAGATTTCACCTTTTCGAAACGCAATTTTGCATTATAAAAATTGTCCGAATTCGGCGCGGAAAATTTTGAAATTTAACATTTTTGAAACGCAATTTTGCATTACAAAAATTGTCCAAATTTGGCGCGGCTTGAGCATCAACAACAAGTGATAAAATTAAATCAATTCGGCACGAAGCGCCGGAAAATGTTGAGATTTCACCTTTTTTTGAAACACAATTTCGCATTACATAAATTGTCAGAATTCCGCGCGAAGCGCCGGAAAATGTTGAGATTTAACCTTTTGTGAAACGCAATTTTGCATTACAAAAATTGTCCAAATTAGGCGCGGCTTAAGCATCAATAACAAGTAATAAAATTAAATCAATTTGGCACGAAGCGCCGGAAAATGTTGAGATTTCACCTTTTCGAAACGCAATTTTGCATTATAAAAATTGTCCGAATTCGGCGCGGAAAATTTTGAAATTTAACATTTTTGAAACGCAATTTTGCATTACAAAATTGTCCAAATTTGGCGCGGCTTGAGCATCAACAACAAGTGATAAAATTAAATCAATTCGGCACGAAGCGCCGGAAAATGTTGAGATTTCACCTTTTTTTGAACAAAATTTCGCATTACATAAATTGTCAGAATTCGGCGCGAAGCTCCGGAAAATGTTGAAATTTAACCTTTGTGAAACGCAATTTTGCATTACAAAAATTGTCCAAATTAGGCGCGGCTTAAACATCAATAACAAGTTATAATATTAAATCAATTTGGCACGAAGCGCCGGAAAATGTTGAGATTTCACCTTTTCGAAACGCAATTTTGCATTATAAAAATTGTCCGAATTCGGAGCGGAAAATTTTGAAATTTAACATTTTTGAAACGCAATTTTGCATTACAAAATTGTCCAAATTTGGCGCGGCTTGAGCATCAACAACAAGTGATAAAATTAAATCAATTCGGCACGAAGCGCCGGAAAATGTTGAGATTTTACCTTTTTTTGAACAAAATTTCGCATTACATAAATTGTCAGAATTCGGCGCGAAGCGCGGAAAATGTTGAAATTTAACCTTTGTGAAACGCAATTTTGCATTACAAAAATTGTCCAAATTAGGCGCGGCTTAAGCATCAATAACAAGTAATAAAATTAAATCAATTTGGCACGAAGCGCCGGAAAATGTTGAGATTTCACCTTTTCGAAACGCAATTTTGCATTATAAAAATTGTCCGAATTCGGCGCGGAAAATTTTGAAATTTAACATTTTTGAAACGCAATTTTGCATTACAAAATTGTCCAAATTTGGCGCGGCTTGAGCATCAACAACAAGTGATAAAATTAAATCAATTCGGCACGAAGCGCCGGAAAATGTTGAGATTTTACCTTTTTTTGAACAAAATTTCGCATTACATAAATTGTCAGAATTCGGCGCGAAGCGCGAAAAATGTTGAAATTTAACCTTTGTGAAACGCAATTTTGCATTACAAAAATTGTCCAAATTAGGCGCGGCTTAAACATCAATAACAAGTTATAATATTAAATCAATTTGGCACGAAGCGCCGGAAAATGTTGAGATTTCACCTTTTCGAAACGCAATTTTGCATTATAAAAATTGTCCGAATTCGGCGCGGAAAATTTTGAAATTTAACATTTTTGAAACGCAATTTTGCATTACAAAATTGTCCAAATTTGGCGCGGCTTGAGCATCAACAACAAGTGATAAAATTAAATCAATTCGGCACGAAGCGCCGGAAAATGTTGAGATTTTACCTTTTTTTGAACAAAATTTCGCATTACATAAATTGTCAGAATTCGGCGCGAAGCGCCGGAAAATGTTGAAATTTAACCTTTGTGAAACGCAATTTTGCATTACAAAAATTGTCCAAATTAGGCGCGGCTTAAGCATCAATAACAAGTAATAAAATTAAATCAATTTGGCACGAAGCGCCGGAAAATGTTTGAGATTTCACCTTTTCGAAACGCAATTTTGCATTATAAAAATTGTCCGAATTCGGCGCGGAAAATTTTGAAATTTAACATTTTTGAAACGCAATTTTGCATTACAAAATTGTCCAAATTTGGCGCGGCTTGAGCATCAACAACAAGTGATAAAATTAAATCAATTCGGCACGAAGCGCCGGAAAATGTTGAGATTTTACCCTTTTTTGAACAAAATTTCGCATTACATAAATTGTCAGAATTCGGCGCGAAGCGCGGAAAAATGTTGAAATTTAACCTTTTGTGAAACGCAATTTTGCATTACAAAAAATTGTCCAAATTAGGCGCGGCTTAAGCATCAATAACAAGTTATAATATTAAATCAATTTGGCACGAAGCGCCGGAAAATGTTGAGATTTCACCTTTTCGAAACGCAATTTTGCATTATAAAAATTGTCCGAATTCGGCGCGGAAAATTTTGAAATTTAACATTTTTGAAACGCAATTTTTGCATTACAAAATTGTCCAAATTTGGCGCGGCTTGAGCATCAACAACAAGTGATAAAATTAAATCAATTCGGCACGAAGCGCCGGAAAATGTTGAGATTTTACCTTTTTTTGAACAAAATTTCGCATTACATAAATTGTCAGAATTCGGCGCGAAGCGCCGGAAAATGTTGAAATTTAACCTTTGTGAAACGCAATTTTGCATTACAAAAATTGTCCAAATTAGGCGCGGCTTAAACATCAATAACAAGTTATAATATTAAATCAATTTGGCACGAAGCGCCGGAAAATGTTGAGATTTCACCTTTTCGAAACGCAATTTTGCATTATAAAAATTGTCCGAATTCGGCGCGGAAAATTTTGAAATTTAACATTTTTGAAACGCAATTTTGCATTACAAAAATTGTCCAAATTTGGCGCGGCTTGAGCATCAACAACAAGTGATAAAATTAAATCAATTCGGCACGAAGCGCCGGAAAATGTTGAGATTTTACCTTTTTTTTGAACAAAATTTCGCATTACATAAATTGTCAGAATTCGGCGCGAAGCGCCGGAAAATGTTGAAATTTAACCTTTGTGAAACGCAATTTTGCATTACAAAAATTGTCCAAATTAGGCGCGGCTTAAGCATCAATAACAAGTAATAAAATTAAATCAATTTGGCACGAAGCGCCGGAAAATGTTGAGATTTCACCTTTTCGAAACGCAATTTTGCATTATAAAAATTGTCCGAATTCGGAGCGGAAAATTTTGAAATTTAACATTTTTGAAACGCAATTTTGCATTACAAAATTGTCCAAATTTGGCGCGGCTTGAGCATCAACAACAAGTGATAAAATTAAATCAATTCGGCACGAAGCGCCGGAAAATGTTGAGATTTTACCTTTTTTTGAACAAAATTTCGCATTACATAAATTGTCAGAATTCGGCGCGAAGCGCGGAAAATGTTGAAATTTAACCTTTGTGAAACGCAATTTTGCATTACAAAAATTGTCCAAATTAGGCGCGGCTTAAGCATCAATAACAAGTAATAAAATTAAATCAATTTGGCACGAAGCGCCGGAAAATGTTGAGATTTCACCTTTTCGAAACGCAATTTTGCATTATAAAAATTGTCCGAATTCGGCGCGGAAAATTTTGAAATTTAACATTTTTGAAACGCAATTTTGCATTACAAAATTGTCCAAATTTGGCGCGGCTTGAGCATCAACAACAAGTGATAAAATTAAATCAATTCGGCACGAAGCGCCGGAAAATGTTGAGATTTCACCTTTTTTTGAAACACAATTTCGCATTACATAAATTGTCAGAATTCCGCGCGAAGCGCCGGAAAATGTTGAAATTTAACCTTTGTGAAACGCAATTTTGCATTACAAAAATTGTCCAAATTAGGCGCGGCTTAAGCATCAATAACAAGTAATAAAATTAAATCAATTTGGCACGAAGCGCCGGAAAATGTTGAGATTTCACCTTTTCGAAACGCAATTTTGCATTATAAAAATTGTCGAATTCGGCGCGGAAAATTTTGAAATTTAACATTTTTGAAACGCAATTTTGCATTACAAAAATTGTCCAAATTTGGCGCGGCATAAGCATCACTAACAATTAATAAAATTAAATCAATCCGGCGCGAAGCGCCGGTAAATTTTGAGATTTCACCTTTTTTGAAACGCAATTTCGCATTACAAAAATTGTCCGAATTCGGCGCGAAGCGCCGGAAAATGTTGAAATTTAACCTTTGTGAAACGCAATTTTGCATTACAAAAATTGTCCAAATTAGGCGCGGCTTAAGCATCAATAACAAGTAATAAAATTAAATCAATTTGGCACGAAGCGCCGGAAAATGTTGAGATTTCACCTTTTCGAAACGCAATTTTGCATTATAAAAATTGTCCGAATTCGGCGCGGAAAATTTTGAAATTTAACATTTTTGAAACGCAATTTTGCATTACAAAATTGTCCAAATTTGGCGCGGCTTGAGCATCAACAACAAGTGATAAAATTAAATCAATTCGGCACGAAGCGCCGGAAAATGTTGAGATTTCACCTTTTTTTGAAACACAATTTCGCATTACATAAATTGTCAGAATTCGGCGCGAAGCGCCGGAAAATGTTGAAATTTAACCTTTGTGAAACGCAATTTTGCATTACAAAAATTGTCCAAATTTGGCGCGGCTTGAGCATCAATAACAATTAATAAAATTAAATCAATTCGGCACGAAGCGCCCAAAAATATTTAGATTTCACCTTTTTGAAACGCAATTTTGCATTACAAAAATTGTCAAAATCCAGCGCGGCCCAAACATCAATAACAAGTAATGTACATATGTATAAAAGACTAGCGTTTATTTACATATAAAACAGGTGGACAGACAAGTATGTATTTTCAATACATCGAAGTGTAGAAGATCACAAAAATACTTCATGTGTTTTATTTTGATCTGACGAATTAATTATTTTCTCTAAATTAGGCATTACTTACTTAAGTATAATCTCTGAATTATGCATTACTTACGTACCGATTTTCAGAGTCCAGTAACCGATTTGGTTGCCGGGATTTGAAAATCGGTTGTTGAGATCTGAAAAATGATTACTGAGCTCCAAAAATCGCTTGTTGGACTCAAAAAATCGGTTGCTGAGGTCTAAACATCGATTGCTAGGGTCAAAAAAATCAGTTAGTGGGATCCGAAAATCGGTTGCTGGTTTTTTAAAATCAGTTCTCGGCTACGAAAATCGGTTGCTGGGGTCCTAAATCAGTTGGTGGGCTCAAAAATTCTGTTGATGGGGTATAAAAATTGGTTGCTGAGGTCCTAAATCAGTTGATGGGCTCCAAAAATCAGTTGGTGGGCTCCAAGAATCAGTTGGTGGGCTCCAAAAATCAATTAGTGGGGTCCGAAAATTTGCTGGGGTCTAAAAACCAACTGGTGGGCTTCAAAAATCGGTTGCTGAGGTCAAAAAATCGATTACTGGGGTCAAAAAATCAGCTGGTGGTGTCCAAAAATCGGTTGCTAGGGTCTTGAAATCAGTTCTTGGCTCCAAAAATCGGTTGCTATGGTCTAAAAATCGATTGCTGGGGTCCTAAATCAGTTGGGCTCCAAAACTCAGTTAACGGGGTCCAAAAATCGGTTGCTGGAGTCTTAAAACCAGTTGGTGGGCTCCAAAAATCGGTTGATGGGGTCCTAAATCAGTTGGTAGGCTCCAAAAATGGGTTGTTGGGGTCCTAGATCGGTTGCTGGGGTCCAAAAATCAGTTGCTGGCATAGGTGGGCAGCATCAAAATTCTGGGGAGGAGGGGGTTGAGTGTGTGCAAGATTTTTTAAAGGTCAAAAATGGTCTTAAAAATGGTGGTACGGCGAAAAACACCATTTTTCAACGTTTCCCATCGAGCACTATCCATTAGCATCAAACAATTGCGAAAAAAAACAAAAAAAATTGAATTCTGGGGGGTTGTTTCGGTTTCTGGGGGAATCCGGTTTCCTGGGGGTGCATACCCCAAACCCCTCCCCCACACACACGTGTGTTTGGTGGGGTGTTAAATCGGATGGGGGCTCCAAAAATCGGTTGCTGGTGTCTAAAAGTCGGTTGCTGGGGTCTAAAAATCAGTTGGTAGGTTCCATAAATTGGTTGACCCCAGCAACAGATTTTTGGACCACAGCAACCGATTTTTGGACACCAGCAATCAATTTCTAGACCCCAGCAACCGGTTTTGTAGCCCAGTAACCGAATTAGGACCCCATCAACCGATTTTTGGATCCAACTAATTGACTTTTAGACCACAGCAACTGATTTTTAGACCCCAGCAACCGATTTTTAGACCCGAGCAACCGATTTTTGAAGCCCAGCAACTAATTTTAGGACCCCGGCAATCGATTTTCAGCCTTCAGCAACCGATATTTGAGCCCAGTAACTGATTTTTGGACCTCAGCAACCAATTTTTGGACCCCAGCAACCGATTTTGGCTGCACTGTTGGTGGCATCTCATCTTGTAAAATGCCCAAAAAAGTTTTTGTACAAAACATAGGGTGCAACTGGTGGACCCTCCGGCTGGTACCGAACCTGCTCCGGCTGATACCCGGTTGAACCTGGTTGAACCCCTTGCCCAGGTGTGCTAACGAGTTGTCGATAGCAGTTCTCGCAGCCTATAATATAGTACAGTAGCGATTTTGGTGTGGTAAAACAGGGTTTTCGATATTTGTTAGTGTATTTCAGCTAATTTATGGGTTTCTCACGCCAAAAATTACTAAAAATTGTCTCAAAACGGCGCGAAGCGCCTAAAAAATTGACATTTCTCCATTCTAAATGCAAATTCTGCCATTTTAAAGATATATAGGACCAGTGGCGGATCTAGGATTTTCCTAAGGGGGGGCGGTATCCAAACTTTTCCAAAAACTGTCTAAAAATAGGTCCAAAGATTTGCCCTTAACGCGCAAAATAGCGTTTTTTTCGGTGTTTTACATTGTATAATTTTACATAAAATCACTTGACGCAATATTTTTTCTAAAAATTTCAAAATGTTAGACAATTTTGTGCGAAAAAATCATTAAAATTCTTTGACTTTAACAAAAATCTGGCGCGAAGCGCCGAAAAATTTGTGAAATTAAGGCGGATAGACGTCTAGAAGCATGATTTACTGCTTAATTTCCTGTATTTATAGCATTTGAGCGAAACATCGAAATTTTTAATTGAAAATAGAAGAAAACTATGCAAAAATAGCTGTTAAAATTGTTTTGAAACCTACATGAACAGAAAATGGCTTCCAGGCAGTGGTTTTTTGTACAAGGTCCTTTTGTACATATACAAAGATGATCCCTAAAAGTCTTTGTACATTTTGTACACACAAATTTTTGGGTACTATGATATAGTACGGTAGCGACTTTAATGTGGTAAAGACAGAGTTGTTCGACCTTTGGTAGTATATTTTGGCTAATTCCTGGTTTTAAGAAAGCAAAAATCATTAAGTATCGTCTTAAAACGGCGCGAAGCGCCGAAAAATTTGACATTTTTCATTTCGAACTGCGATTTCTGCTATAATAAAGATATATATGACACACAATTACTCATTTCGGCGCGAAGCGCCAAAAACTTTCGCGAATTTCAGACCTTTTTTGCAGTTTTTGTCTTCCCGAAAATCTTTGTACATCTACAAAGATGGTCCCGAAAAGTCTTTGTACATCGGGTAAAATCTTTGCCGAATACAAAAAAAACCTGCTTCCATGTCGCCAAGAAAGTGAATCAATGTCATTAATAGGTATCATCCGGCGCTCAGCGCCGAAAAAATTTGAGAAGTTGTGGTTACTGACGGCCAAAAATCATTGCAAATTGCTTATCCATTCTTTAACTCGCCAAATATTTTTGACCAATGGGAGGGCGGCCGCCCTTCCCCTTGCCCCCCCTTAAATCCGCCCCTGTATAGGACAAACAATTACTCATTTCGGCGCAAAGCGCCGAAAATTTTTGGGAATTTTACACTTTTTTACAGGTTTTGTCTTCCCAAAAATCTTTGAACATTTTGTACACAGAAATTTTTGGGTACTATAATATGGTAGAGTAGCGACTTTAGTGTGGTAAAAACAGAGTTGCTCGACTTTTGATTACCTAATTTCTGGGTCTCTTAGGGCAAAAATCACTAAGAATCGTCTTAAAACGGCCCGAAGCGCCATAAAATTTGAAATTTTTCCTCTTAAAATGCAATCTCTGCCATTATAAAGATATGTAGAACACCCAATTGCTCATTTCGGCGCTAAGCGCCAAAATTTTGCGAATTTCAGACCTTTTTCAATTTTAGTCTTCCCAAAAATCTTTGTACATGTACAAAGACGGTCCCGAAAAGTCTTTGTACATCGGGAAAAATCTTTGCCGAGTACAAAAAACACTGCTGCACAAACGTCTTAACGAACAATAGTACAAATCACCCTTTTTTTGTACGAGACAAAGATTTTGAGGCTCGTACAAAGATTTTTGGAGCGATCTTTGTACAACTTTGTACACGAAGTATAGGCACTTTTTGGCCGATTTTTCATTGAACAAAAAAATCGCCAAGTTTTCGTACAAAAAAAACAGTGGTACAAATAGCTACTAGATATATCAAACAAAGAGGATACACAAATAGCAATCAACGATGTGACAATGGGCGAGATGAAAAACGGAAATAAATGCTACATGATAAAATATAAAAACACGTAAACTAGCATGATACTAAAAGCTATAGTGTCATTAATAAACTAAATTCAAACTAAATTTCTTGACGAAAATCCCGGGTTTGTCCCGGGTGCCAAAAAAATCCTCGGGCTTTTCCCGGGTTTCCCGGATTCCCGAGTGATTGCCACCCTGTCAATATATCGATGCGTATGTTATAGCATACGCACATGCAAATGCATAGCTATTTTCGAATTTCGAAGATAACGCATAGTTCATTAGTTAATGGAATTTTCATAGAATCTTTAGGTTAGCAAAATCATGTTGATTGAATCTTATTTTTAATTCTGATTTTAATAACTTTCGAGAATTTCTTTAGCACTGCTTATCTTGAGAAAGTAGCAAAATGAGTTGAAAAGAAGACAAATGTCAAAAATATTCAACTATGTGCGCTGCTTATAATTCGCACATTGCTTACCATTAAAAATAAGTAAAAGTAAGGTAAAACAAAAAATTGAAAAGAAAGTTTTGGCGCTTCGCGCCAGATAAAATTTCTGTGTTGCTATTATTGCTTATCTTAATAAAGTGAATCACTATAGAATTTATATTTTCATTACTAACTTCAATACACATGCAGCACAAACTTGTACAAAAGGGTTGCATGGGTGAGTTTAACTGACACATATACTTCTCTAACTATTAAGCTCCAGAAAAAGGTGGGTCTGTCCCTTAAA